>JAEQBH010006264.1:0-493551 GCA_016808115.1 Tetrastigma voinierianum | reverse complement strand
TAATAAGGAGGTTCAAATAGTGTGGATCTTGAGTAGTTAGGGTAGTTGATTCAAACATTCTTGTCAATTTCTGTGGGAATGATATCTGGACTTACATCTAATTTTTACTACTTGTATGACCTTTACACTTGCAGTGTTATAGACTAAACCCATTATTAATTCCATAACATAAAATCAGTTTTATTCATTTTCAAACAACTCTATTCAACTTTGACATAGATGCAGAAAATTATAAGGTTCCTGTATAAGTGTTAAATTAGTGGTTTAGTGATATTTTCCTGAAAAACAAGTTTTATGGCGTCGTTCTTTGAGGATTACAAGAGGATTTGAATCAATCAATATTTTGACAAAAGAGAGAAATGCTAATTTTGACATTTTTTTTGTATTTTATAAAAGAAATGCACAAAAACAGTTTTGATAGTAGTGGCTGCATAAGCTATTGATCTTTTAGAGAGGTTAAAGGATATATGATGTGTGATACCACTGTTTCCAATTAATCTGTGTAATGTCTCCACGACATAGTTGATTAATGCATAGGAAGCCAAAATCGAATATGTTTCTGTAGATTCTTAATTGGAAAGAACGAGAGCTTAGGAGAGTAAACGGAGCGGCTTGACAGTTAAAGAATTGATCAGACGGTTGAGCGAACGAAGCGAAAGGCCTCGATGCAAGATCTGATGGAGAGTTTACGAGAGCTATTATCCATGAAGAATACTTCGTGATCGGACAACTCTTTGTGAGATAACAACTTTGGTTGGCTCCGGCCTTGATGCGCTATGGTTTAAGCGGAATCATTTTACTAGCCATCCCGGCAGAGATCTATTAAGACACCTTGGCAAATTCCTCGGGATGACAAACATAGTTAAAAATTTGAATGGTGTGAGACTAAGTGTCAAAGCTACACCTCTTCCCATCCTTAAGAGATATTGTAGCCATATGGTATGAATCATTTACCATATGGCTCGGTTAAACTACATAGGAATTTGGTGGAAGCATACCTAGGCGGATTTTCCCCGATCCCTCACATCTGAAAGAAGAAGGAAATCATAGTGTTCCAACAAGGGGAGGATGAAAGCTTGTATACTGCATGGGAAAGGCAAAAAAGGCTGCTGAAGAGATGTCCTATGCATGACATAGATCCGAAGACAAAAATGGATATTGTCTATCACTATCTGAATAATACTTCTAAGGGTATCATAGATGCTTCTTCTTTGTAAATTTAAGAGGAAAGTGCAAAGGAGGTAAGAGTTTGATATGAGACCTAGCGAATGCAACATGAAAGCCCTTTGAATCTTTAGGGAGCAGAATATAAGAGGAATTAGGGTCATTAATTTAAATAAGATGGCGCAATGGAAACAAAGCGGATGCTATAATGCATAGGATGGATAAGCGAGGAGAAAAATGCGAGTTTGCTCATGAAATTGGAAGCGGTGGACAAAGATAGGACAAAGTAAGAAGAAGTCTTTGAGGACTGTGAAGAAGATCCCTATCAAGTTGAGGAAGCAAAGTGCATGAATGAACAAAGAATCTATCACTTCAAGCCTAATCGACTTGCTTATATTATGTCGACCTTGGGAACCATGAGAACTTCTCATATGGTGGAGGGAGCATCACGGGGCCCCGAGACACGAGGCGAATCTCACGGCAAGAGGTATCCAGCCACCGGGTTTGAAGCCGACGCGATAGGGAGAAAATGAAATGAATATCAAGGTCGAAGAGGATGACCCTTTGAAGGCTTGAGATCTTTGCGGTTATGGAGGAGGGGATATGAGGTGCTAAACCTTCATGAACATAATCTTGTTGAGTTGGAAGCATTTAAATCCAACACTCAGATTTTTCAAACAAACACATCAGCTTCACTAAAGAATTTAGAAACACAGGTTGGGCAGTTGGCTTTGACCTTGTAGAAAGAGACCAAGAATGCTTTCCTGGTGACACTAGAAAAATCGAGCTTTTGCGGTTCGGTCAGGAGTGGCGGGAAATGAGCGGCGAAGGCGGAGCGAGAAAATATTGACAAAAAAAAGAAAGAAGGAAATTGGAAGAGAGGACGAAGGAGCAATTCGAGCCCGGTGCAGAGGCGAGAAACAAGTGCAGGCTGGCGATAGTGACTTGTGAGCAAAGCGAAGGAGAAGATTGAGCTTACACATGCGGTTCCATTCGAGACTAAAGACGAGGAGGAAGAAAATTTTCTAAATTCTTGGAAATATTCGAGAAAATAGAAATTAATATTCCTTTGCGAGAGTAATCACTCAAATGACAAATTATGCTAAATTTAGAAAGATATATTGAAAGCGAAGAAGATTCTTTGAGAGGAATAGCGAGTTTAAGCGCTGTAGTGTGGTTATTGAAAAGTCTACCCGGCGAATTAAGGACTGGCGGCTTTACCATTCCTTGTTCCATTAGGAAATATATAAATTTAAGAAATCCTTATGTGACTCAGTGCCGACATCCCGACTTAATGCCCATATTAATCTGAATACTAAGTTTGGGGGAACTTACTCTAATAGCAATCACCGCTGCGGATGGTGATAAGGTCCATCAGCACAACCGGAAGGAGTCCTTGAAGATGTCTTTAGTGAGGTAGGAAATTTATCTTATATGGATTTGTTGTTATAAAGATGGAGGAGGATACGAGTTCCTCTGTACATTGGGAAGACGCTTTCTAGCGTTTGGGTTATGTCGATGTCTGAAAGGTGGGGCGACACGAGTGGGAGATGAAGCAGTATAATTTAACCTCCACAAAAGCTTGACACAACCTGATGTTGATGTAGAAACTTGTATGGCTGTAGATAGCATTTATCCATTCAGTTTTGAACTGAACTCTGATTGTAATCTCCAACATTCTATCAATGAAAATGAGTTGAATTTCCAGTGTCTTAAGAGTGTTGATTATGAATTGCTGCATTCAGTTAAAACCACAATAATAGTGCGGAGTTTAAATGAATGAATGTACGAAAATTCGGAAGAAATGAAAAGAAAGGAGTAGGCAAGAAACCGGTCTGAAGGTTAATATTGAAAGAATTGCTGAAGTCGTCAGTATGCTTTCTAAGAACGGAAGTAGCCAATAATTATATCAACTGCATTGAATAAAAATGAAGAACAACAACTAATAAGAATTCTTAGGAAATATAAGGAAGCGATTACTTTGGTCAATTGAAGACCTTAGAATATCAGTCCTTATTTGCATGCCTGAAAATCCACTGCTGAATGATGATGCAAAAACATCAGTTGAACACCAAAGGAGGCTAAACCCTGTGATGAAAGATGTTGTAAGAAGAAAGTGCGAAATGGATAAATACTACTGGGATTTATTTATGCAATATCGAGGGCGGTAGCAGGTTAGCCCAGTTCTTGTGTGGTCCCCTAAGAAGGGTGGATTCCCTACGAGGCGTGACGGGATGGAGGTGTGTATAGATTACGAAATTGAATCGCAACCGGGAAATATCTGCTTTTCATTGCCTTTCATTGATCAGATGTTGGATAGGTTAGCAGGACATCCTCACTTATGTTTTCTTGATGGATATTCTGGATATAACCAAATTGCTATTAAACCTGAGGACCAGGAGAAAACTACTTTCACATGCCCTTATTGTACTTTTGATTTTAGAAGAATGCCATTTGGGTTATGCAATGCTCTTGCTACATTTCAAAGATGCATGATGTCTATGTTCTCAGATTTGGAAGAGGAGGTTATGGAGATATTCATGGATGACTTCATAGTTTATGGATCTAGTTTTGAACGTACCGCAAAATTTAGACGATGCTTCATAGGTGCGGAATGAGCCTGGCTTTGGTGGGAAAAATGCCATTTATGGTGTGAAAACGTGTCCTTGCAGGCATGAATTTACGCAATAGGGGGTGGAGTGGACCATGAGTTTCCATTATAAAAACTCTTACTTACCAACAACGATCAAGGGATAAGAAGTTTCTTAGGACGTCTTGGTTTCTCTAGGAATTTATCGGAGAAAAATTGTAAGACCATTCACGTAGACTATTAGAAAAGGATACTTAAGTTTAATTTTGATCACCGACCCTATCCAATCTTCATTTGAAGAGACCAGATTAGTTGAAGCTCCATGCTGGCTGAAACCCGAATTTGGAATAGTGAACTTTAGATTATGTGATGTTAGTGATTGTCACGATGGGAGCGTATTGCAGGACGAGGCGACAAAATGTTTAGAGCCATATACTATGCCATCAAAACCTTCAATGAAGCTCAAGAGAACTACTCAACTACTGAAAAAGAGATGCTGGCCATGGTATTTGCATGTGAAAAGTTGAGGCCATATATATTGGGGTCCCATGTCATCATCCATACTGATCATGCAATAATTAAATATTTGATGGCTAAGAAAGAAGCTAAGCTAAGACTAATCAGATGAGTGTTGCTACTACAAGAATTTGATATGGAAATCAAAGACAAGAAAGGTTGTGACAATGTGATAGCTGATCACTTGTCAAGAGTAATAACAACTACTGTAATTGAAGAAGAGACAGAAGTAGAAGAAAATTTTCCAGATGAGCAGTTATTTTAGCTATCATTCCAATCACCTTGGTATGCTGATATTGTGAACTTTCTAGCTTATGGAGTGATGCCACCAGAATTTAGCTACTAACAGAGGAAGAAATTGAGAGCGACGGCGGAGTTTTACATGGCAGGATGACCAGCATTTTATTATTCAAAGGAGCTGATATGATCATCGAGGTGTATACCGGGAAAGTGAATAGAGCGAAATTTTACAAGAATGTCTTCCACATCACCTTATAGGAGCACTTTGCAGGAATAATCAGCCCACAAAATTATCAATCGAGTCAATGCCTACTATTTCAAGATTGTTTTTGAATGGGTGAAAACTTTGTGATCAATGCCAAGAATGGGAAATATTAGCCTGAGGCATGAAATGCCCTGCATAGTATCACGATGGTGCGGTTATTGATGTATGGGAACAACACCCACAAAATATACCTAATAGTTTTTCGAACATGTTAGAGATTGTAATAAAAAACTAAATTGAATTTTGAAAAACATAAAACGAGAGACCTGAAATTAGTACTAAAATCAAGGGTAAAGTGGTAATTCACCGCAAAGGGACCCCGAAATAATATAATACTCAGAAGGCATATATCCAAGAGGAATTAAGAGAAATTAATGCAAATAGAAGAAGAAAAGGATTTAGAATGCAAATAAGAGAAACTTAAAAGTAGAATAATAATGATCCATTACGAGTAGTTCGGAAACCTAGAAAATTCTCTAGATCTGGGATGTGCCAAAGCGGATTAGTAGTTAAAATTAGTCTCGAAATCCTAGTGACCCGAAAAGTTTATCGGTGCAGGGCGGTCGGAATGTTGTGATTTTCTAGGTGATAAGTCGCCAATGACTTCAGGGACGAGATTTTTACAAAAATCTCGGAAGTCCGGAAATGAATTGAGTTAAGTTCATTGAAAATAAAGTGAATTGAAAAGAAATAAAAATTTTTGGGGCAAAAAAAGGACCCGAATGAGGCTAATGGACTATGTACCCAAATAATAACAAAATAATAATAATAATAATAATAATAATAATTAAAAAAAGATAAAAAATCAATTTTGGGCGGTGTGAAGGAGAGCGTGAAAAACGGAGGGGGAGAGATTTTTATTTTATTTTATTCTTCTCTTCTCTCTTCGATATACGGAGTTTCGACCGTCGAAATTCGTCGGGCCAAGAACGAAAGTTCATCTACTCGATGAGCGCTACGCGTGAGTACCAAAAACATGAGATTTCGCCGAGAATTCAAGTAAGAAGTTCGGAAAATCCTAAGTTTGGTACTCTCGGATCTACAGCGTTACGGCCCGGTCAGAATTAGTCGGTACAAAATCTTGGAGTTTCGTCAAACTCCACGAGGTAAGGAATTTTCCCTACTTGGAATAAAAAGCCATGTAATGGCATAAGTTGTTTCGAGGCCGAAATAGGCCGTGTGATTTAGTCCCAAGATTTTGGGACTGAATATTGGAAATTTTCGGGACTGGATTTCGACGGAGTTCAATTTGTGACAGATATTATAAATTAGATAAAGAATAAGAATATATATGAATATATGATATGATATGAATAGATGAATAATATGAATATAGGAATATATGAAAAAAATATATGATAGAACTACACATAAAGATTAGGAAGTATACGATTAGACAACACATGCTAGGAAATGCCACGAATGATAGGAAAATAGTTACATGTATGAGTAAAGAATTATGAATACATTAAAATGAAGTTAAAGATATATGAAAAATGCAAAGATACAAATATATGGTTGTAAATATCGCATATGATTCTTAGAATAACAATAATTATTCGGGAATATAGGAATATGTGCGAACATAAAATACACATGGATTATGCTTAGAGCCTAGTAGAGAGAGGGATAGATAGAAGTTTGCTGTCAGGGATATAGTTCTTCATGACATACGAGTTTACGAGATATCGAGGCCCCACTGGGTTGATGACATAGATCCGTTTGGATCATTATAAGCGGCCGTTTGGGTCATACGAGATAGAGATCATTGTCTCGTACGGTGATATGCAACCGGTACATCTGATTATTTCCAGTATCGAGCTTCTAAGGTATTCTGAGACATGAAACCTAAAAGAAAATAGCGGTATACAAATGAAATGTATAGAATATATGACATGATATGAGACGCATAGCGCTATGCGATGATAATTATACGATTACAAGAACAAAAGTAAAAATTACAAGATGACGATTATATGAAATATATGTGATCTATATAGAAAAGTACATAGTACATGAAAGTATATAAAAGACAAAAATTGTATATGATTATATGGAAAGTACACAAAAATACGATTACATGAAAAGTATATGAACAAATGCGGTATATGAAAGAGAAAATTATATGACGTTATACAAGTACAAGAAATAAAGTGTCAATGACGGAAATGTATACGACACATAATATGGATATGCAGTATATGGAAAGCTTCGGTATATGAAAATCTGTAGGAAATATAGTATATGAAAATGCAGAGATGAGATGACAAACATGATGGGAATTCCCTCTCGAATCTGTCGTGAATGTCAATTCTATGAGTCGAGTGAAAACACTTAAATGTAAAGTATATGACAATATAAGATCGTATATAAAATTCATCATGAAGTAAAACAATATGTAAGAAATGAATAGCATAGCATGGGCGTGTAGCCACTACATGAAAGGAGACATGATATAGGTACGAGGATAGAAATGATATATGTAATGTACATAGTATAATAAGTCATAGGCGAAAGATGAAAAGACTAGAAGCAGGTGAAAGACGGATGAAAGCATACAAAAATACAAATATATGAAAGAGTATAAGAATGTAGATAAAAGTATAGGACAGTATAAGATAGGTTATATGAAAGTATATGAGATATGAAAGTATATGATACATGCACAGTATACGAACATGAAAGGAAATGAACATGAAAGTATAAGAAACTTGCAAAGAACATGATACAAGAAATAATATGAAATAGATCAAGTATACGATATAAGCAAATGAAAAGAAATAGGCAAAGTATATGTGATAGATAAGGAATGATATGATATATGCACATGTTTCGAACCACATGAAGGCATTAGACAAGATGATGAGTGTTAGAATCCATAAGTATATGATGCAGCTATAGAGTATAGAATGTATTCGATTAAGCTTGCGACGATCAATGTTATTAATTAGTCCATGTATATGTTTTCCGCTAAGCGTAAAGCTTGCAGCGGGTTTAATCCCTAGTAGAGTGCAGACGAGAAGACAAGGATGAAGACTGAGGACATCCCACATCGGTAGCACGAGGCCATCTCGGAGATAGGTGCTCACTTTATTCCATGATCCTACGATTTACCTTATGTATAGTTTGTAATAGTGAAATTGTAATAGTCCTGAGTAAAGGGACTCTAGTATATGTGTATAGAATATAATGAATGCCACTATGGTGGTATGTATAATGTATATGTAAAAAGAATTTTTGTTATTACAGAAATTGTGCATATGAATGAGAAAACAGGGACAGGTGTCAGCTCTGAGAAAGAAAAGGTTAAAGAGTCCCAGTCACGAAGTGTGACACCCTCGCTTGACACCCCTTCGGGTGTCGGGTTGGGGGCGTCACATGGGAATGGGTGATTTACGGGGCCTTTTTCAGCTCTCATTTGAAATCTATACATTCTCCTAGTTGTGGATTATGTTTCCAAATGGGTTGAGGTATGGCTTGTCCCAATGTGGCCCATTTAATCCCCGAGTTTGGGGTTTTTATAGAGGAATATTTTAAGCAGATTTGGGACACCCAGAACTATTATTAGTGATGGAGGAAGCCATTTTGAAAACAAAGTGTTTGAGAAACTCATGAGCAGATATGGAATCAAACACATCATGAGTTTGGCTTATCATCCCACTTAACAAGTAATGGCGAGATTTCGATAGGAGATAAAGAAAATTAAGGAAAAGGCGTAAGCTCCGGCGCATAAAGATTAGTCTACAAGCTTGATGATACATTGTGGGCATCTGAGTTGCATATAAAACTCCCATTGGAATGTCCCCATATAGGATTGTCTTTGGAAAACCTTGTCACCTCCCTCTTGAGTTGGAATACAAAGCTATGTGGGCCATCAAGAAATTGAATTTTGATTTCAGGGCTGTTAAAGAGGAAAGATTACTCCAACTAAATGAATTGGAAGAGTTTAGAAATGAAGCTTATGATAATGCCAGGATTTACAAAGACAAGACAAAGAAATGGCATAATCAAAGGATTTTGAGGAGAGAATTTAAAGCAGGAGATTAGGTCCTATTATTCAACTCAAGTTGAAGCTTTTTCCAGGCAAATTGAAATCAAAATGGAGTGGCCCTTATACAGTAGTGGCAAGTACAACCTTTGGGGCAGTGACATTGAAAACCACTAATGGAGAAGAGTTTAAAGGTAGATGGTCGTGATTGAGAGCGGTATCTTGGAAGAAATATGATTGATACCTAGTTCTTAGTGAAGGAAAAGAGGCTGAAACAAGAACTTCATAGCAACAAGTCTAGCTAAGGACTCAAAACTGAGCAGCTTTGTGGGAGGCAACCCATACAACAATTTCTTTCTAAGTTTTATTAGTCAATTTATTTTTTTCCATTTTTCTAGTTAGACTTATGTGTTGTTTTACTGATTCAAAATTTTTAGTGGTTTTTACATGTCGAAAAGGGCTGGACATGGGAATTTTCATTTATTGCTTCGAATGCAAACAAGCAGAAATACAAGGGAGTAATTCTGATTCCCTAAACTTGTCTTTAATGAGAATGCATGATTGAATTTTGGGGGAATTGGAATTTCAAATTCACTGTTGAATATGATGCTTCATGAGTTGATTTGTTGCATATTTGAATGATGAATGTTGATTGTTTTGTTTGTTTGAATTGGGTTTATTGATTTAGTCTTGAATGAATTTGAATTGTTTCTGAAGGCCAGAAAATTTTCTAGGTCAAGACATGCTTTTGAGTGCGACCAGTCGAATTAAGCAATAGAATAAAATTTGGTCGCAACATTACGCGCTAGGTCGCAACATCATGTTGCCATCTGAATATTTGGTTAAATGACATGATGTCGCGACCGAAATTAAAATTGGTCGTGACCTATAATGATGGCAAAGAGAAGACGGTCGCGACTTCAATTTTTTAGTCCACGACCACTTTAGAGTCATAAAAACTAAGTAGGTCAGCGACATAGTGTCAATAAAAATAAATTGAGGTTTTAAACATTCCAATTTGGGTGCCGCAACTTTAATGGGACAATTATTGGTAGCAATTAGTGTTGCGACTCATGCCTTAAGGGTGTGACATTCTATGAGATAATAATACTACTGAGCCCATCAAACAAGCTAGGAAACGATGACTCTTCCCCGAAACTTCATTCCAGCCACACATCTTCCCCAGTAGTTCACTTTCTTTTCTCTCTTAGAGCTACCAAAACCTAAAACCCCGGTACTGGTACAGTTCACCCATGACGGGGAATAGCAAAACCACAATTGGATCATAAAATAATCAATGAGTTCATGAGTGAACATTGCCAGGGAGTGGAGAAGGTTCACTTGGAACCACTCGGTATGAGAAATTTATCGAATCAGAACGAAGCCAGTGTAGTAGAAGAGCGGTGAGGAAGAAAGGGCAGCAAAAGGCTATTAGCAGTGAGAGCAGCGAGAGAAAAGCAAGCGACTTTTGTACTCTGCCCCGGAAGCTAGATATATGGAATAGAACAGCGGCTTCTGGGGGCTTTGTTAGCGAAAGAGGATTTGGGAAGCTGATTTCTCCTTTTTATGAGATAATAGAAAAGAGAGGTTGGGCGTGCTTTTGTGCACACATGGCCTAGTTCATTTGCTCACGGCGGGAATTCTAAAAACATGGTGGGAATGAGAAGACTCGATTATACGTGAGAGGAGTTTAGAGTACCTTTTAGGCCTGAAAAATAAATGAAATATTTAAACTAAGGAACTCAGCACGACTCAAAATTCAAGAAATTGGTAAAAAATCTTGATCATAAGAAGATTTTAAACCTCCTAGCGCTGAAGCAAGGAAATCGGAAGCCAAAAGGAGAACCCTCCTGCAAGTATCAACGGAGGATCCCTCGAGGAAGGTAAGGTGCAGTTACACTTCCTGTCCTTAGTAATCCCTTGACTAAACATCTATGCACAGTAAGAGAATAAGAGACAATAATTTTATATGCCCTTTTGAAGGGCTATAAAATGAATGTTGGAGGTTTGATTGAAGGGTCTATCAGAGGGTACCACTTGAGTAATAAAAGAGGACTAATCCCTCACCCTATAAAAATCAGCAGACTATGCATCTCAAGCAGAATTGAGATGATCATGGGACGAAGAAGAAACATGTCCTAAGGCATCTCCTCTGACCCTTACAAGCGTAACAAAAGGGCCTAGGAATAAAAAGCAAAAGGAAATTATGGAACTAGAAACGAGGAAGCGGCGAGGAGAATGATAACGAGAATGGAAAGCGTCCATAACATATTCCTCCAACAGAAGAAGAAGAGATGCCTTTCAAGATGAGCCCTATGAGCCCTCCAGGACTGGAAATGAGAGAGGATTTCCCTGAGCTAGCAGAGAGCTCTAGAAAGGATGCAGGGAACAATGAAATCATGGAGATGTTGAGATAAATAAAGAAAGATATGGAAGAAAGGGAGCAGAAATGGGAAAAACAACAACAATTCAGAGAAGAGTTCTTAGAAGCTGAATTGAGAGGAAAAGAATAATTATTGGAAGCGGACTCTAAGACGGAGAGGAAGAAGAATGGGGCTTGATGAAAGGAGAAAGAATTTGGAGAAAATATGAAGGCCGGTTTGGAAGCCTTCTGATAACACAAGTTTAGAAGAGATGAAGAAGTGCCACCATTACGAGAAAAAGAGAAGAAGGCTGAGATGGAGGGTAACATGCTAAAAGAAGTTGAAGCCTTCAAATACTTGTATGAGAGCAATTCAAGGAGTTTGGGAAGTTGATGAAGGATAGAGATAAAGAACTGGAAGATAATGATGTCTATAGAAGAAAAATTTGGCATGAGAGTTTGGATTTGATCAACAAAAATTTATCAGACATGTTGAGTTGTATCTACGAGGTTGGAAAGCCACGAGTGAATAAGATGAAGCGAAGAAGACACCTTGATCAATCTTGTGAATTTAACAAATGATCTAATCTCCAGCGACAAGGCGGAACCCATACCCTCGGAAAAGAAAAGACAGGACATATGACCTTCTCCAATTTTCTCCATGTTTATGGCTTTGACTTAGATCCTTCAGTATTAATACCTAAAAATCTAATAAGAGAAGGGAGTGAAATAGCACAATTTCACTTTTCTTTTTCCCACTGTACTCCTTCAACATCATTAATATAAGCTTAGAAAAGTTCATTGAAAAGTGTCTTGTGAATTGTTCTGTTGATTGGATGATTTTGTTTGTTACTTTCAATAATGTTGCAACCAGAACATATACATTGTTGAACTACTTAATTGGGACCTGGTAGTTGAATAAGTTTGATAAAATATGAATTGTTTAGGTGGATTGATTTGAGTTAGTAAATTGGGTTGCTTGTGCCATGCTTAGTGTGTCTGAAGGGAATGGTTATTGTGTTTAAGCTTTCATTGGTGAAATGGCATAACAAACACTGATTAAATCCAAACAATGCTGAGAGAGAAAAGAAGAGTGGGCTTCATTGAACTGAAGTAAGAAGTTGCAGTTTTAGTTTGAATCAGGTTTAAATTGCAGAATTTGGAAAAAGTATACAATTGAAAGAACAAATAAGATGATTGAAGTTGTATGTATAAATAGTAAGTCAGTACAAATCTTGGAAAAACAATACACATGGTCAAGAAAATTCTTAAAACTTTGAGAGGGATTAGGAACATCTTCTGGGATGATTCATAATCAAGGGTACAAGGTCCTAGAGCTTGTTAGATTATTGGTCAAGATGAAATCCTAGGTAAAAACAATTAACAAGAAGTGATAGAGACCATCTTTGGAAGTTTGAACCTTTTCAAACCTACCCTCATTATATCTGCAGGCATACACTCTAGTTCATGCTTTGAGCGAAAATGCTCATTTCTTGATTAGCATCAATTAGAAACAAATCCCTCCACACAATAAATCTGTGACAAGAGCCCCAAATTACTTAGTTTTAGAACAAGAATGTTTACTATGCGAAAGGAACAAGTTTAGGGAATATATTTCTTTTGGATTACAAGTGGATGGAAAAATAAATTGAAGCCCAGAAAAGAAGAAGTTGAAAAAATGAATAAGTTTTGCCTGTGGCTATCTCTCTTGAACAATTAAGCTCGTAAAGGGGGTGTTTTTCAACATCTAGTATAATGCCAAATGGTATGGGAGTTGCTAGCCCAAAGTTCTCTAAGAGTGATAGAAAGCCTAAGAAGACAAAACATTGCACTATTCCAATTCTTTGACAATAAAAAGAAACGAAAAGAGTTCCAGTAAAAAAGAAACATAGCTGATAAGTTGAAAGTGGCAACCAAAGGAGCCACAACATCCCAGATGATGTACAAAGCCAAGTTTGGGGGAGTTTACATTACAAGGAAGGAAAAGGATGAAAGATGAAGGCCATTATATAGAAAGGAAGAGTGGAATCTGGGTAATTTGCAGCCTAAATTTTCCGGTGTCCACTTGATTACCCAAGCCTAACATTATAAGCCTAAAGACCTCTTTGATCTTGAAGGTTGAATTTACCTACATTAGTGAAGTCAATATAAAAAGCAAGCCTATGGGACTTTTGACTAGTTTTTTCTAAGGAAGTCCCTAAGAAGATTAACTAATTCCAGCAAGATGAAAAGGAAAGAAGACCACACACACTCCACGGAACAGATCTATTGGTAGGCTTGTTTTCATCACGGTATTATTGGGTTATTTACGTAGAGGTTGAAAGCATTTCTTTTCTCGATTAGAAAACTAAAGTTTGAAATGATGTAATCTTCTTGTGCAAGTCAAAGGGGTGGAATGAGAAAGATTGTCTTTAATAGAGAGCAGGAAAAATGTCCTTCAAAATAAAGTTCAATTGTTTAAGGACAAACAAATCTTTCTTTTCTTTTCTTGGGGACAAGCAAAATTTTAAGTTTAGGGGAATTTGATGAGTAAAAAACTCATTGAATTTTTAGTCCATTTTTCTGATTTTTATTACAATGTAATTGCTTGTTTTTATGCAGAAATATGTACTATTTACCAAATTTATATTTTGCAGAAATTTATAGCAGAAATGAAAATTCCAGCAAGGATCATAAGTGAAAGCAGTTCAATGGCCAAGGTGAGGTAGTGATCAGAAGTCATACTATACTGAATGAAAAGTTGTTGCGGCAAAAGAGAAGTTGTTGAGATAGAAAAAGGGCTTCAAGGAAGGATTTCATGTCGCGACACCATTCTGAGGTCGCGACACCGAAGGAAGACAACTCTGGTTGCAACAAATAATTGAGGTCGCGACTATGAATGGCTGATGACTAAGCTTACAAGGTCTCTACTAGAAATTTAAGACATGACAAAATATAAGTTGGAGACTCCAATCAAGGTCGTGACCGGGTTTATGTCGCGACTACATTCCCAGAAACTAGGGCAGAGCATAGTAGAAAGACACCATCATGGTGCGACACCATTTCAAGGTCGCGATACAAAAAGAAGACATTGTATGTAGCAACGAGAAGCGATGTTGCGGCAAAATGTAAGTTGGGGACACGTCGAAGTCGCGACGGGGAGAATGTATCTGGCGAAATAAAAATGAGCAACGATTAAAACATGTTGTGACTAAGTTTGAGCCCTTGCGCCAACAAAGTAAGAAGGGCCACTACTCGGTCGCGACACACTTTGATCTGTTAGAAAAAGAAGATGAATTGATGGGAAGCGTTGTAAGTAAAAAATGAAGTCACGGCCAGGACTTGTACGGACGGTTGGGTTTCGTGTCGCGTGCGGATTGTCGGTCATGACCTAAACGGGTTGGGCCACATTTATTTTGGGAAATCACACAGTGCCTTGATCGAATTGATTCTAAAAGTTATAAATGAGGCGTGCACGGTTTAGTAAAGTAGCTTCCGTTTTAAAACCGTTAATGCAGGAGGACGAGAAGACTGTTATTTATTTTAGAATAAACTTTTCTTTTCTTTTTCTAGATCTGAACAAGTAATCTGTTAGAATGTAGAAGCTGGATTTAATTTTTCATTCTCTTTTCCAATTACGGCTTGGAATCAATGAAGTTCAGACAATTTTTGGAATTCGTTTCTTCAAGTGAATTATAATTACAGTAAATGTTCTTGATCAATACTCCATTGTCGATTGTGATTTTGTAATTGAGAAGCATAACTTCTATTGGAATGGACCTGCTGTTAGTTACAGTCTTTTCTGCTTGAATCGGAAGGAATTTCCTGAAATTGGGATTTTGATTTATTTGATTGATGTTGTTTGTGAATTGAGTTGTTCCCAATAGTAGTAGAATACCATTTCGAGGATTGTTTCTACGATTTCGGGGAAGCCCTACAGTGACACGGTGATGGAGATTCTGAGAGCTCGGAACATTTAGCATGGGTATGTTAGACTATCATTGAAGAACTAAGGAGCTCACGAGTTCGTTTCGATAGATTTCGATTCACTCATTGTTGAGGTTTAAGCGGAGTATTTATCGATTTAACTCATCGGAGATTTCACTTTAATACATTTGGATAGATCTTGACCTTGTGTTGGCGAGATCTAATGAAGGAGAAAATCATGGATCTAAAGGATGAGTGCATCGACCATTTTGTAAGTTTTGCAATGACCCGGACTTGGGATTACAAGAAAATGCAGAGTCTTAAAGTAGTGAAGTATTGAAAAAGAAAAATACCCAGATCTTATAAAGAGTGTTTTGAATACAAGTAACTGATTAGATCCTTTGTTGTGAAAGAAGAAGGGACCTCTAATTAGTGAATTATGGAGAAATTCAAGTTGCGTTATTAGGCATCTTTTACAAATCCAGATCCAAAAATCAAGATAGAAAGAATCAATGAATTAAAATGCAGAAATTGACTGTTCCACAACAATTTCATCTCAGTGTTCATTTCTAGCAAAGATCTGATTCAGTCCAGTTTATTTGTTAGTTCAATTAAAATTTTATTTTAATTAGATGAATGTAATATAGGATTATCTTGTGTTTTAAATTCCAGTTTTTCAACCTATTATAAGGAGGTGAATAGTGTGGATCTTGAGTAGTTAGGGTAGTTGATTCAAACATTCTTGTCAATCTTAAATTAGGAATGATATACGGACTTACATCGATTTTACTACTTGTATGGCTGTGCACTTGCGGAGTGTCATATTAAACCCATTATTAATTCCAGAACATAAAATCAGTTTTATTCATTTTCAAACAACTCTATTCAACTTTGACATAGATGCAGGAAAATTATAAGGCTCTTGTATAAGTGTTAAATTGAGTGGTTTAGTCCATATTTTCACAGACAAACAAGTTTTATGGTGCCGTTTCCGGGGATTGAATGGATTTGAATCAATCAATATTCTGACAAAAGAGAGAAATGCTAAGTTGGACATTTTTCTGTATTTTATAATAGAAATGCACAAAAATAGTTTTGATAGCAGTGGCTGCATAAGCTACTGATCTTTTAGAGAGCTTAAAGGATATATGATGTGTGATACCATTGTTTCCAATTAATCTTAATATGTCTCCATTTTAGGAGGTTATTTAATGCACAGGAGCCAAAATCAGATCTGTTTCCTGTAGATTCTGAATTGGGAAGAACGAGGAAAGCAAGGAAAGTAGCGAGAGGAAAAAGCGACCATAGCAGATGAAAGAATTGATCAGATAGTTAAACAAGAAACAACGAAAGGACTCGATGCGAGATCTGATGGAGGATTTTTGGAGATGCAATTATCAGAGCAAAATATTTAGCAATCAGAGCTGACCTGCTATAGAGCTACAACTTTATTTGAAATCGACCTTGATCACCATGGTTTAGCGAGAATCATTTTAAGCGTCATTGAAGATCCTGTAATGAAACCTTAAGCGATTCCTCGGGATGGCAAACCTGTTTAAAATTTGAATGGTGTGAGACCGAGGAGGTGATAAAGCTACACCTCTTCTAAATACTATTTAGAGATATTGCATCTTTTATGGTATACAGAAGCATTACCATATGTTTCGGTTGATACATGGGAGAAGAGCTAATTCAGAAATACTCAAACCAGTTTTTCCCCCATCCCTCACATACGAAGAAGAAGGAAATCATAGTGTTCAACAAGGAGGATGAAAGCTTTTATCTTTGCATGGGAAAGGTCTGAATTCTTAAAGAAAGATGTCCTATGCATGGCATAGATGCGAGAGGCAGAAATGGATACTCACTCTCTGAATGATACTTCTAAAGGGTATCATAGATGCTTCTTCTTAGGGCATTCGAGAGGAAAAGTGCGGAGGCTGAGGGATTTGATAGTAGACTGTGATGCAACATAGAAGCCTTTGAATGATCGGGGAGCACTAGCAGAACAACAAGAGGGAGTGGGGTCATTGAGCTAAATAAGACGACTATCATGCAAGCAAAACTGGATGCTATAATGCATAGGATGGATAAACGGGGAGAAAAAGGCGCACTGCTCATGAAATTGGAGGCAGTGGAAGAGAATAGGATATGAAGTGTTGAGGACCAAAGCTGAAGAAGATCCACTATCTCGGGTTGAGGAAGTAAAGTACATGAATGAACAAAGAAGCTATCACTTCAAGCCTAATCCCAACTTGCCTACACATTATAATCCAGCACTAAGGAACCATGAGAACTTCTCATATGGTGGAAAAGCATCACAGGCCCCAAGACACGGGAAAATCTATAGCAAGGGAATCAACCACCCAGTTCCAACAATAGCGGCGGCGTGAGGAAAATAGAAATGAATATCGAGTCGGAAGAGGACCCGTCCCTTTGAAGAAGCGGATCTTTGTAGTTTATGGGGATAACAAAAAATTTGGTAAACCTCCGTGAACGAAACTTGCTTAGTTGGAAGCTTTTTAAATCCAACAATCGATTTTTAAGACAAACATCGACTTCACTAAAAATTTAGAAACACGGGTTGGGCGTTTGTCTTTGACCTTGTAGAAAAGGACAGGAATGCTTTCTAGTGACACCCGGAAAAATCAAGGCGTATGGCGGTTCGGTTAAGGAGTGGCGAAATGAGCGACAGGCATAAAGAAAGAAAAGATTGACTAAAAGAAGAGAAGGAAATTGGAAGAGATGATAGGAAAGACAATTCGGAGGCGGAATTTGGAGAAATTGAAAGCAGTGCAAAGCGAACGACTTGTAGTGACTTGTGGGCAAAAAGAGAAGGAGAAGATTCAAGCTTACAGATCTACAGTTCCATTCCCACAGAGACTTCAAAAGGCAAGGAGGGAAGAAAATTTTTCTAAATTCTTGGAAATATTCAAGAAAATAGAAATTAATAATTCCTTTGCGAAGTAATCCTCAAATGACAAATTATGCCAATTTATGAAGATATATTCAGAATAAAGAAGGTGCGAGGAAGGAATAGCGAGTTTAGCGCTTCTTGTGGTCTTGATTTATTGAAAGAGTCTACCAGCAAAGATTAAGGACCTAGGCAGCTTTACCATTCCTTGTTCCATTGGGAAATATGAATTTAAGGAAGCCTTATGTGACTCAGGTGCCATCATCAACTTAATGCCCTTATTAATGATACAAATACTAAGTTTGAGGGAACTTACTCTAATAGCAATCACACTGCAGATGGCTGATAGGTCCATGGCACAACCAGAAGGAGTCCTTGAAGATGTCTTTGGTCAGGTGAGGAAATTTATCTTCCCTGTGGATTTTGTTGTTATAAAGATGGATGAGGATACCTAAGTTCCTTTGCTGTTAGGAAGTCCTTTCCTAGATGCTTGAAAGTTGCCTCGATCGATGTCTGGTGGTGACATTGAGAGTGAAGATGAAGTAGATACGATTTAATCTGCTAAAAGCTTGACCTGACCCTAATGTTGATGCGAAAAATGTATAGGCTGTAGATAGCATTTATCAGTATGTTTTGGGCGAACTCGATTGTAATCTCCGGCATTCTATCAACGAAAATGAGTTGAATTTCCGATTATCTTAAGAGTTTGATTATGAATTCTTTGCGTTACAGTTCGAAACACGAAATAGTGGGTTGAATGAAAAAAAGTACACATAAATGAAAGAAGGGCAGCAAAAGATAGAAAAGTGGCTGCTTGAAGAAGAAGAAACATAGAGCGAAAAGACTTTTATTTGCGGGAAGCTAAGATATGGAGATAGAGCTGGCTGGCAAGGGCTGTCCTTGAAGAGGTTTAGGAAGTATTTCTCCTTTTTCTGAGATAATAGAAAAGAGAGGTTGGGAGTGCTTTTGTGCACACACGGCGCCTAGATTCGCTACTCTGGCTAGGGAATTCTATGCAAACATGGTGGGAATGAGAGAAGACTCAGTATACGTGCAAGGAGTCTAGGTACCTTTTGGGCACAAAAGAATAAATGAAATGTTCAAACTAAAGGAACTCAAGCACAACTCTAAATTCAATAAATTTGTAGAAAATCCTAATCATGAGAAGATTATAAACCTCCTAAATGTTGGGTAAGGGAAATGGGAAGCCACAAGGAAGAACCCTCACCAAGCTATCAACGGAGGATCCCTCACTGAGGAAGCTAAGGTTTGGTTCTACTTCCTATCCTTAGTAATCCTTCCAACTAAACATCTATGCGTTGTAAGAGAACAAGAGGCAATCATTTTATATGCCCTTTTGAAGGGCTATAAAATGAATGTTGGAGGTTTGATTGAAGAGATTACATCGGAGGTACCACTTGAGTAATAAAGAGGGCCCAATCCGCACCTATGACAATCGCGGAGGCTATGCATCTCATTTGGGGTGGATAGTCATGGAGACAGAAAGAGCATGCTGAGGCATCTCCTGCGACCCTTACGGCGTAGCAAAGGAATTGGAATAAAAAGCAAAAGGAAATTGTGGAACTAAACACAGAGCCGACTGAGGAGAATGATAACAGGGAAATGGAAACTGTCCCAAAACAGATTCCTCCAACAGAAGAAGAAGAGATGCCTTTCAGGATGAGCCCTATGAGCCCTCGAGGCTAGGAATGAGAGGATTTCCCTAGGCTGAGAGCTACAGGGATCTGAGGAACAATGAAATCATGGAGATGCGGTCAGTAAAAGAAAGATATGGAGCAGGGAGGCGAGAAATGGGAAAAAGCGACAATTCAGAGAAGAGTTCTTAGAAGCTTGAATTCAAGAGGAAAGAACAATTATTGGAGCAGACTCTAAGACAAGAGAACGAGGAGAAGAGATGAAAAGGAGAGAAAAATTTGGAGGAAAATATGAAGGCCGGTTTGGAAGCCTTCTGACAAACCCCGATTTAGAAGAGATAAAATTGCTTACCATTTTGAGAAAAAGAGAAGCTGAGATGGAGGGTAACATGCTAAAGAAGATTGAAGCCTTCAAATACTTGTATAAGGAGCAATTCAAGGAGTTTGGGAAGTTGATGAAGGATAGAGATAAAGAACCGGTAGATAATTATGTCTATAGAAGAAAAATCTGGCATGAGAGTTTGGATTTGATCAACAAAAATTTATCAGACATGTTGAGTTGTATCTCTGAGTTGGAAAGCACAATGAATAAGATGGGCTTGAAGCAAGACACCTTGATCAATCTTGTGAATTTAAAAAATGATCTTGTCTGCGTGAGGCGGAACTCATACCCTTAGAAAAGACCGAGACACTGACCTTCTCAATTTTCTCCATGTTTAGCAAGCTTTGACTTAGATCCTCTAAACATCATACCTAAAAAAATCTAATAAGAGAAGGGAGTGAAATAACACAATTTCACTTTTCTTTTTCCATTGTACTCATGACATCATTAATATAAGCTCAGAAAAGTTCATTGAAAAGTGTCTTGTGAATTGTTCTATTAATTGGATGATTTCGTTTGTTATTTTCAATACTGTTGCAACCAGAACATATACATTGTTGAACTACTTAATTGGGACCTAGTAGTTGAATAAGTTTGATAAAATGTGAATTGTTTGGGTGGATTGATTTGAGTTAGTAAATTGGGTTGCTTGTGCCATACTTGAGTATTAATGCGAAGGGAGATAGTTGTGTGTTTAAGCTTTCATTGGTGAAATGGCATAACAAACACTAATTAAATCCAAACAATGCTGAGAAAGAAAAGAAGAGTGGGCTTCATTGAACTGAAGTAAGAAGTTGTAGTTTTAGTTTGAATCAGGTTTAAATTGCAGAATTTGGAAAAAGTATACAATTGAAAGAACAAATACAGAATGATTAGCATTTGTATGTATAAGCGATGGTAGTACAAATATTGGAAAAACAATACACATAGTGAAAATTCTTAAAACTTTGAGAGGGATAAGGAACATCTTGGGATGATTCACGTCAGTGCGAGATCTATAACTTGTTAGATTATTAGTCGGGGAGAAATCCTAGGTAAAAACAAGCTAGCAAGAAGTGATAGAGAGGCCATCTTTGGAAGTTTGAACCTTTCAAACCTACCTTCCGATATATCTGAGCATACACTACAATTCCATGCTTTGAGCGAAAAAGCCTAATTCTTCCAAATACTTGACAATTAGAAACACAATCCCTCCGCACAATAAATCTGGAGCAAGAACCCCAAATTACTCAATTTTCAAAATAAGAATGTTTACTGTGCAGAAAGTTTGGGGGAATATATTTCTTTTGGATTACAAGGATGGATGAGGAAAAAAAAATTGAAGAACTAGAGAAAAAGAAGAAGTTGAAAAAGGAATAAGTTTTGTCTTGTGGCCTATCTCTCTTGAACAATTAATCTCGTAGGGGTGTTTCAACACCTAGTACCCTAATGCCAACTGGTATGGGAGTTGCTAGCCCAAAGTTCTCTAAGAGTGATAGAAAGCCTAAGAAGACAAAACATTGCACTATTCCGATTCTTTGTGTGAAAACGAAAAAGGAGTTCAGTAAAGGCGGGGCGATAATTTAGAGAGTGGCAACCAAAGGAGCTACAACATCAAATATGATGTACAAAGCGAGTCTTAGGAAATTTACATTCTGAGGAAGAGGAAAGGATGAAGATGAAGGCCATTATATAGAAAGGAAGAGTGGAATACGGGTAATTTGCGGCCTAAAATTCTTTTAATTCTCACGGGATTACCCAAGCCCTAACATTATAAGCCTAAAGATTTACTCTTTGATCTTGAAGGTTGAATTTACCTACATTAGTAGAGATCAATATGAAAAACAAGCCTATGGGACTTTTGACTAGTTTTCTAAGGAGATCCCCAGAAGATTAACTAATTCAACAAGAAGATGAAAAGGAAAGAAGACCTACACACACTCATAGAACAAGATCTATTAACTGAACTGTTTTCATCCAGTATTCATCAATTTATTTGTAATAGAGGTTGAAAACATTCCTTTTTCTCAATTGAAAACTAAAGTTTTAAATGTCTTTTGCAATCTTCTTCTTAGAGACAAAAGTGGAATAAGAAAAGATTGTGCTGTAGAACAGAAAAATGTCCTTAAAAATAAAGTTCAATTGTTTGAGGACAAAAAAAATATTTCTTTTCTTTGCTTGGGGAGAAGCAAAATTTTAAGTTTGGGAGAATTTGATGAGTAAAAAACTCATTGAATTTTTAGTCAATTTTTCTGATTTTTATTACAATGTAATTGCTTGTTTTTTTGCAGAAATATGTACTATTTACCAAATTTATATTTGCGAAATTTATATGAAGAAATGAAAATTTCGGCTGAAGGATCGAAGTGAGAAGCGATTGATAGCGAGGTGAGGTCTCGACCCAGGTGGTCGCGACGAAGTCATATTATCTTGAATAAAGCGTTTGCGATAAAAGAGGATTCTTGAGGCGAAAAAGAGCTTCAGGAAGGATTTCATGTCGCGACACCGTGCGAGTCGCAACAGAAGGGAAGACAACTACGGTTTCAACGGATAATTGAGGTCGCGACTATGAATGGGCGATGACTAAACACAGGTCTTTACCGGCGAATTTAAGGTTGCGAAAAAATATAAGTTGGAGACTCAATTAAAGGTCGCGACCCGGTATTTATGTGGCGACTACATTTTAAGCAGTGGGACAAGAAGCATGGGTAGAAGAGCCACCATCATGTCGCGACATACTTTTGAGGTCGCGACACGGAAAGAAGACATTGTTAGCGAGAAAATTGATGTTGCAGCAAAAAATGTGGAGTTGAGAGACCTGTCCAAAGGAGTCCGCGACCCGGGGAGTTCATGTTGTGACATAAAAAATGAAGTGAAACGATTAAAATATGTTGCGATTAAGTTTGAGGCATAGCTAACGACAAAGAAAAGTAAGAAGGGCGGCTACTCGATCGCGACACTGTAATTTGCGACGAAAAGAAAATGAATTGATGGGAAACTGTTGTAGAGTCAGTAGAGGTTGCGAGCAAAGATTGAAAGAAAGAGCGACCCGACATGCTTTGAGTCGCCACGGGGAATCGTGGAGCAAAAGAAACTACCTTATCGCGACCTAATTTCCATGTCGCGATAAGAAAACAAACATGTCAGTAATTGAAGTCGCAACTTGCATGAGGGTAGAAAACTATATATGATGTCTCGACATGAAAGGGAAGATGAGACCAGGGATCAAAATGGCTAACAACAGAAATGGTGTCGTGACATAAAAATTTAAGTTGCGACATAGAATGGTTTCTTAAGACTGCAGATTTCTTGCATCCCAAGTCTGGGTCATTGCAAAACTTCTACAAAATGGTTGATGACTCATCCTTTAGATCTGATGGATTTTTCCTTCTCCTTCATTAGATCTCAACTAACACAAGGTTAAGATCTATCCAACAGATTAAGGTGAAATCTTGGATGAGTTAAATTGATAAATAATTCCTTCCCGACCTCGACAATGAGTGAATTGAAATCTATCGAAATGAACTCTCGAGCTCCTTAGTTCTTCAATGATAGTCTAACATACCTATAAGTTAAAAGTTAGAGCTCTGTAGAATCTCATCTCTCTCTGTGTCACTCGAGAGGGCTTCTGAAATTAGGCGGTAATCCTTGAGATGGTATTCGATGCACTGCTATTAGACAAATAATTCACAAAAACATCAATCAAATAATCAAAATCCCAATTTTCGAAATTCCTTCCATTCAGCGAAAAGAGCGCAACTAACAATGGGTCCATTCCAATGGAAGTTGCTTCTCCAATCTATGAATCTGTCACGACAATGGAGTATTGATCAGAACATCCATTGTAACTATAATTCATTGGAAGAAGCAGTCCCGAAAATACTTTGAAGACTTCGTGATTCCAAGCGTAATTGAAAAGTAAAAAAAATTAAGTCTACTTCTACATTCTAGCAAATTCTTGGATTCGAGATCAAAAGAAAGAAAATGAAAGAAAATTATTCACAAAATATACAATGAGTCTTTATAATTCTCCCAAACAATGGGTTTCGGAAAACAAAAGCTACTTTAAAGCGTATGCCTTTATTTATAACTTTCAGAAATTAGGCCTAATTCCAAGGCTCCATTGGATTTCCCTAAAATAAATGGCCCATTCTCTTTTAGGTCGCGGAGCACGAGAGCGGTGTCATGATATGAAATCACAGTACGCTCTATCCGTCTGTCATGACCTCGAGCCCGGTCTCAGCGTTCTTGTCACTTTGTTCTTCATGATGGCCGAGTTGCGACTGATGTTTTCGACATTGCAGCTTGTTTCTGGGTTCATTTGATTAGTGGTCGGCGACTTGATTGCTGTTGTGACCATGTTGGTTGTCAGTGGTAGAGACTCGGTTTATTTTTCTTGTTCGAGGTGGTGTCGCGACCTCGGTCGATGTCGCGACTACAAATCTCTGCCTGCGTTTCTGCCGCTAAAGCCTCGATTGATGTGTGACATCATTATTATCGGCCTCTTTAATTCTTGGTTATAAGCTTCTCTTTGGGGTTCGACATGTTGATTGTCTTGGTAGCCCAGTGCGACACTCGAATTTGTTGAATTACGCTTGTTTTTGTCCTGACGTGGACGATGGGTTGTAACCAAGTAGTTTCTTTAATCATTGCAATTCTGTCCACGACCTCAAAAAAGTATGCTGAACCATTCACTTTCTTCTATCGATCCTCTCATTTCATAGTCTCAAGCAGTTTAAATTAATTTTCTATTTAAGTCGTGACACATTTGTTCTTCACTTTGCTAAAATATATGTACCATGATGATTTCATGTCGCGACATCATTTCCGTTACCATTATGTTGATCTTTATTATATTGTTTTCTAACCCCTTAATCAATTTTATTATTTGTAACCTCATTTCATGTCCTTTGACCCCATTTGTCTTACTTTCTGCATTTGTGTCTAAACCTCAAAAGCATGTCAGCATACGCATTCTTTTAATAAATACTGAGTTGGTGGCTCCCCTTTTCATGTTGCGACTTAAAATAGTTTGTTTGTTCATTGTCTTAGCTGCGACATGAGTTTAGGTCACGACCTAATCGTTTTCTTTTCCTTCTTTGAAATCTATGTCACGACAGCATTTCTCCCCGTCCTTTATGACTAAGCCTTCTTAGTCTCAACGGTTTCCTCCATAAATTATTTTGAACATTTAAATATCGTGAGCGAATGGTTGCCGCTGTATCACTTACATCTTATTTGCGATTAATGTCATGAAAACAATTCCTTATTCGCGACTTGACATCTTTCACTTTGTTTTATAGCCATTTGAGCTTCATTTTTATGTCGTGACACCATTGATGATAGCCATTTTGATCTACGGTCTCATCTTTCCCTTTCATGGGGCATTAACGTATAGTTTTACGCCCTCCTTACGATTCTGGGCTTTAATTCTCCGACATGTTTGTTTTCTTATCGCGACATGGAAATTGGAGTCGCTGACAAGTGGTTTCTTTGCTCCATGCATTCTGTGCGACGAAGCATGTGGTTAAGTTCTTTCTTCAATCTTGTCGCAGCCTCATTTTACGACTACAAGCCCATTTCCCATCAATTCATCTTCTTTTCTGGTAGTGGCCTAGAAAGTGTGTCGTAGTAATTGGTGGCCTCTTTGCTGTTTTTGTCATAGTGTTTCCGAGCTTAGTACCATGACATGGTGTAATGTTAAACTCATTTTTTATGTTGCGACATGAATTCACAAAAATTAAACTTCTATTGGTGTCCTCGACACATTTTGTCCACAACATCAATTTTAAACATGACATTGTCTTCTTTTACGTATCGCGACTGAAATGGTGTCACTGGCGCTGATGGTGGCTCTTCTTACTATGTGCCAGTTGCTTAAATGTAGTTAGGCCATAATGCGCAGTCAGGCCTTGATTGGAGTCTCTAACTTATATTTTTTGTTTCAACCTTAAATTTCAAAGTAGAGACCTTGTAAGAAACTTAAGTGTGATAAATTCATAGTGCGATCTCAGTGTAAATTTACAAACGGAAGTTGTCTTCCTTGATGTTGTGACCTCGGAATGGTGTCGCGACCTTGAAATCCTTCTTTGAAGCCCTTTTTACGTCTCGGCCTTAACTTCTCTTTGTACTTAATAGCTTTTCATTCAATATAGTATGACTTAAGTGTGACCTCTATTCTCTGTCATAACCTCTTGGCCATTAGGCACACTCCTTTTTGATGCTTCAGATTTTCTTGTTTATTATAATTCTATACCAAAATATAATTTGGTAAATAGTACATATTTCTTCAATAAAACAACTAATTATTGTAATAAAGTAATGGACTAAAAATTCAATGGTTTTACTCATTAGTAAGCTCACTTCTAGACAGAACCATTATTAAACGATAAGCTAGCGAGTTGTACATCGAGGGAAATAGTTCGCGAATTCAATATCCATTATTTTAGGGCGAGATCAGGGTTTACCTTGAATTTAGGAGGAAAATTGCAAGAGGCCTTAGGCACTCGACTGAATTTCAGTATAGTGTTCCACCCACAGACGGATGGAATGATCGAAGAGTATTGATTATGGAGGGGACATGGTAAGGAGGTTGTGTGATCGGCTATGAGGGTAGTTGGGATAGACACATCCCTTTAGTTGAATTTATGTACAACAACAGTTTCCAATTGAGTATTGGAATGGCGTATATGCAAGGCTTTATATGGAAGAAAATGTAGAACACCATTGTGTTGGACGAAATTGAGTGAAAAGAAAGTGATTGACCCCGACTTGATACAGGAGATTGAAGAAAAAGTGAAAATAATTAGAGAAAGATTGAAAGTGGCCACCGATAGACATAAATCATATCAAGACATGAAAAGAAAAGACATTCGATATGAGGTCAGTGAAAAAGTGTTTTTGAAAGTATCGCCTTGGAAGAAGGTGATGAGATTTGGGAAAAAGGGCAAGTTGAGCCCTAGATTTATTGGTCCATATGAAGTAATAGAGAAAGTGGGTCCAGTAGCATACCGTTTAGCCTTACCTCCGGACTTGGAAAAGATCCACAATGTTTTCTATGTTTCGATGTTGAGAAGGTACCGATCAGACCCATCACACGTAGTCTCTTCGGAGACAATTGAGCTTAGACCAGATTTGACCTATGAGAAAAGCCAGTGGATATTTTGGCTTGAGAAATTGAAGAGTTGTAGACAAGCGAATCCCGTTTGGTCGAATGTTTGTGGAGAAACCCGCAGAGGCCGAGGAGGCCCATGGGAAAGTGAAGAGACGATAACAATATCCGCAACTGTTCACTGAAAGTAATTTCTAGGACAAAATTTTCTTAAGTCGGAGAGAGTTGTAACGCCCCAAAAATACCCTAGTATTTTTATGATGCCTTTTTTATTATTATGTGTTTAGGGTACAAAATAAAGTAAATGGAATTTTTTTTGGAATTTATATCCTAAGAACCAAAAAAATATATACAACCCGGAATTTACCCAAGTGTAAAGGGCAAATTTGGAATTTGTAAAATGAAGACCTAAGAGACTGAGGTAAATAAGTTTAAGAAATGCTAGTAATGGAGTTAAATGAAGTGAAATAGAAGACTTAAATGTCAAAAAATGAGAAATGGGACTTATTTTGAAAGCCAAAAAAATAGGAAGCCAAACAAGGCCTTAACCATTAAATGAGATTAAGACCAAATGTGGTCTAAGATAAGGCACATTTGTGCATTTAAGTTCTGGAGAGAAAAGGGAGAGAAAGAGAGCTAGGGTTGAGAGGGCCGAGGTTTTGGTGGGAGATCTTCCATTTATGGTTTCAAGTGATCAATAAGAAGAAGGAAGGCTTGGTGTTGAAGAATCAAGAGATTCAAAGGTAGAAACTAAACCACAACCCTTTTCTCTTGTGTTCAGGTTGAGATAACTTGAATGTGGATAAAGGTGTTTTTATTGGTTAAATGGGTTTTGGTATTGGTTTTGGATTAGTTTGAAGGAGTGTTTGTAAATAGGGAAATGTTTAGTTTTCAAAATCTGTCTGAGAATTGTCAAAACCCCTGTTCTTGTTTTGGCTATAGATTAAGTTATAATCAACCAAATGAATTGATTCCAATTGATAAAGAACCATAAGATATAGAGCTACAAATTTATAAGAGGGACCAGGAGCAAATTGCAGCACTAAGGCTCCCGAAAATGGGCTTAAAAAGCGAGTTTCAGGTAGCTCACAGGTATGCCCTGTTTTGGGACTAGTTGTGGTGTTTTGGCCATAAAATGAGTTTCACTCATCCAATTTGAGTGATTCAAAATTCTGGGTAAACTAGACTTCTATGGAAATAATTTAATTGAAGGAAGTGTATGTAATTTGTAACCCCAAAGTTCCCAGAAATCTGTCAAAGTGGAGCTATGTGCAGATTCTGTTTTGCAAATTAGAGTTGTCTAGATGTTAAAGTTAAAAACTTTACCAATTGGTTTATAATCTGATTTTGCTTGGGGATTGGTTGGGCGCGGTCTAAGCTAATCAAAACAATATTTGAAGTTATTTTGGACAACGACAAGTTGGTTTTGGTGACAACGTTTTAAAGGTGCGCGTGCGAAAAAAAAAAGCTGTTTGCTATATTTGTGTTATGTGGTTGAGGGCCTTAGAGAAGGAATTTTAAATTAAAAATTTTTGGAGATGTCATTGGATATATAAAGGAATAAACTGGAGAGTTTCATAATTTTTGAAAATCATTTGAATAATTTTTGGCTAATAAAGCCTAGATGGTACAAAATTGGGAAAATAACGATCCTTGCATGTGATGTTAGTGGTTGTTTGAGGTTTTGACTTAATCTTAGGTTAAGGGGATGATTTAGTTGATCAAAGGAGTACTTTTTGAAAAGAGTTATAAAGAGCCAGGAACCAAAAATTTTAGTATTTTTTGGTTGTGTGATGGATTGAAGTTGGAAAATTAACAACCATACAGGGCTTGTATCTTGCCACTTATTTTCTAATGAGATTAAGAATACGATATTAAGCTCAGAAAATCCTTCTAACAAATCACTACGAATAATATTGTTCTTTAATTGTGGAATAGGGGCTGACGGAGGAAAACCCAAGCGAGATTGAAATTCTAAGGATTGGAATCAAAGTACGAAAGCTTTTGGTTTGTTCTACACCTTTCTCATTATTTGAATCTCTATCTCCAAAATGTTTGATTACATGTTGAATTATTTTAAATTGATTTGATGCAAATAAATTGTAGAGAAATGAATTACAGGGTGATTTAAGTTAAGAAATTTGAAATTGATTGATTGTGAAATGAATAACATGAAAATTGCATAAGTATTGAAATGATTTATTTGTATAAAAAATACATATTATCTTTGTATTTTCTAAAATGATTTGAATGCCCTTAATAGAATGTTAGCTTGTTAAATTCAAGTTAGGATCGGGTGGTATTTATGCAATAAGAGTCGAACAAGCATTACTATTATGGCATCTTGATCGTAATATGAGGTGATATCGTAGTGTACACAATAAGTATCTATTATATATATATATATATATATATATATATATATATATATATATATATATATATATATATATATATATATATATATATGCACACACACACACACACACATACATATCGGCTGCGGCCAGTGGGACCATTAAGGGTGATTAGTTCAGTGCAGAATCATAGGTTAAATTCGATGAATTTAAAATACGAAAATGATAATGAGATTGAAAAGTGCCTGATTTGTGATTTGAATGATTTAGTGCATAAGAAAATGCATAGCTTGAGATGACTAATGAATTGTAATTGATTTATTGAAAAAAATATATATAGATACGTATTGTACTGCATTGGTCATTGACAATTGTACAAAAACATTATTTTATAAATATTGCATGTTTCGATTTAAATAAATAGAAGAGGAATTTCCATAGAACCATAAGCATGAAATGCTAGCGTATTATTTTCTGCGTGCGCGGTATCAGTGATTAACCGATGGGATTTTAAGATCGGGAGCGCGAGAGACATCAAGAAAGTTCTTGAATTAAAAGTATATATATAAAGTCATATTAAATCCATCATATTTTGAACAATTGATGTTTTGTGATCAAAGAGTTAAGCTACGAAGCGATTTTGTTTATTATTTTGAATGGGCATGGAATGCCTTCATTATAAATATATTTGGATTAAATGTAAGTGTATAAGCCTACGAGAAGCGATTGGCAACTTCCCTTGATTTATTTTATTTTTTTTAAAAAAAGGGCTTTTAAATGTCTAAATGACATATGTTTGATAAATGAATTTGACTAGCGCCTCCGAATCCCGTTCGGACCCACCAATTGGGTCGGACCGGAAAGGGGTACTTACACCCATCCTCCATAAATAGAAGGCGAACCCCCCGTGCGAAAATCAATCTTTCTTACGAAAACCTGAAGGCCTCACAGTGACACTAAACCTCATGAAAGCTATACATGCTGCGAAACCTTCTTCGATTTGGGCTCATGGAAAGACAGGAGACCATAATTGCCGATCCCAACACGTGCGAGGCCCTTTTCCTGCCCGGTACAGTGGCGCTGGTGTCGTCGGCCCCTTGTTGATCTGCGGTGCGATGCAACCTCTGAGAACCTTTGCCCTTACTCGCACGGTCCGCGAGAGCCTTGGCGCGAGAGGTAGGCCGTGCTGGTGATGCTCCTTACCCACGACCAGTGATTAGGCCACCTCCACCTAAGTGGGTCAGGACCTCGGCCCGGAGTCTTCACAGTCACTTGTATGAGTACCTCCCCTGATCTCACCATCGAGTGCCTTGTATGCGATTCACTTTGTCACTGGCTCTATCCTCTCTTCTGTCATGAGGCCACTCTTCCCTTGTGCCCCAATAGCAGGCAACACTGACTACAGTAACAAGGACTTCCACAACGAACATTTTTATGACATTCCAGCTTTTGCCAATCTACTGGAGCTTTGGGATTCTATGTGGCTCGTTCAGCGCTACTCTCTAAGTCGTTTTATCACTGCTTGATTTTCTGCACGAGTGGAGATTGACTTTTACTAGACCATGACTTTTCGGGTGGCGCACTAACCTATTCCTTCTATTGATGGCCCTTGGGGGCATCCTTCAAGCTGCTCCGATCTCGGCTTGCCGCTTTTGACTTCCAATGGCCCTAACCAATTCTACGGACTATAGTAGTAGCCCGTCCAACTTCGCCGGAGATGGTTCGGATCTCTCCCGAGACACATTAGCTATTTTATTTTTCGGGAATGGCTTCAACGAGAGATGCTTTTTGTGGACCACGTGCTACGGTCCAATATGTTTCCTCTTCAGCATGTTGTCCAGAGGCGGGGTGCCAACCTAGAGGTCTTATATCGCGTTTCTTAGGGATTTTGGTTTAGCCGGGCCCATTATGACATCCTCTTTTCACTTCGAGGGAGAAAATCAAAAAGCCTTTCGGCGACCAGGAGTCCATTCCTTGAGTTTCAAGGATGCTCTCTCTCATGTATTGGAGCACCTGGGTTTTTCCAGCAGTATCGAGGCGCGAGTCGGGTTGCGAGGCCACATTTACCGTTGAAGTGGCGGTTTTATGCGGGGCCTCTCCATTTCCCAGCGTATCCTCGCAGGAGGCGGATCCCAGATAGATCCCCGAGTCCGGTGGCCCTCGGTGGCCCTTGCTGAGAACCTACCTTCACTTGTGCTCAGTGGCCCACACTTGGCTGACTACAGTTCTGCCCACTTGTGCTGTAGCGCCTCTTCACCTCCCGGCTCTTACTACTCAGGCGCTGACTCATCTTCACCACTGATAGCTCCCCATCCACATCGCTGCTCGGGATTTTCTTACCGTCATGGCGGATTTATTACGCCAATGTCGCGGTTACATCTCGATCTTTTCGCTCTTGCTGGCTCTATGCATGGCGGCGAATGTTTCATATAGCGGAATCCTTGCCGAATCATCCTTGCTCAGGTTTAGCAACACCTAGGCTTGCCACCTATCCTTCTCACTCAGCGCGGCGGCCGTAGGATCTGAAGCTCCGCACGAAAACTCCGATGGAGTCGATTTCCTAGCCGCGATTGCGTGGAATTCAACTCTAGTCCACCGGCGGCTTCAACAGCTCTGTTGCTCATCATTCCTCTCCTGCTCACCCATAGGATCAGGATGAGGTTCCACCCTCCACGACTACTTGAGGAGGTATCACTTCATTCATTAAGTTTCCGCTCCATACCCTATTGAGGACAATGACAAATTTGGTTGGGGGGAGAGTCAATGAAGGAAGTGTCGTTTATGTTTTGTTTAGTTGAATGGCTTGATAGTTAGTTAGTTTTTTTTTTTTTTACAATATAGCACATTTTTAGTTAATGCTTTCAGTTTCTCATTTTTAGAAAATTTTTGTAATTCTCTGACTTACGAGTGAGAGGTTTGATATGTCTGATGATGCTTTTGATGTTAGAATGGTGTTATGTTTTTTTTGAGTTGATGAACTATTGAAACTCTCCTTGTCTTCAACCTCACTTCTTCCACTTTGAACTAACCACACACTGTTCACATTAGGTTTCAATTATAAGCTGAAAAATTGCCTTGTTGTAAGACCCTGAATTTACAGTTTCCATGATAGTAAATTTCGTTTTCGATCACTTAAGTATTTGTGGAAACTTGATCGAATGAATAATATTTTCGAAAAACAAGCCTAGAAAATAAAAAAAGTTCATAATAATGTATTGAGTCAAAGAATCTGAAATAATTAAAGCGAAATTATGTTAAGGGAGTGAAAATGCAATTTTTTCTTAAAAGGGCAAAACGTTGTTTGTCACAAAAATAAAAATTTTCTAGATCTCGGGATATTCAGCCGGACTTCAGATTGAATTCGTTTTCACCATAGTTACTAATGTCGAATTTCGTTTAATTAAGGAGCGGTCAGGATTTTCACGAAATTCAAAGGTGATAGGCGTCAGTGGACCTCAGCTTGAGATTTTTAGAAAATCTAAAAAATATTAAATATTTATGAATGTCCATTTAAGATAGATGAAACTAAAACCGAGACGAAATAAATTATTTCGGGGCGAGAACGGAACCGAAGAAGTGTGACACGTGGCGCGACGTGAGCCACATGTCTGCATGTATAAATAACTGAATCCTAAACCACGAAAGATCTCATTTTTGCTCTAATCCAAACCGTAGAGAGAGAGAGAGGAGAGAGAAAGTAAGCTTCTCTCTCTTGATTCACGGGATTTCGTTAGTTGGAACTATTGATCGAGAATTAAGGCCGATCACTTGCTTGACAGGGCTGCGTGGATGCGGGTCACCGGATTACGCAAGGTCGAGGTTCGGGTTTTACGGGCCCAGAAAGGTGGTGTCCATGAAATCACTCTATTTGAGATAGGGTTTTCTTCTACTCGGGTTAATTTCGATTCGAAGGGCATGGGTGTATCAAGGAGATCTTGTCGGTTTGTTTTCTCCGACCCGGCAAGCGTATTTGGCCATAATTTGGTCATCACTTATCCGAATTGAGTGATTCAAATTGCTAATTAAACTAGACTGATAGGAAAACATTTCCCCTTGAAATAGGTCTATCCAAATTCCGAACCATTTGGGACTTAAAAATGCATTTCAAAGTGGAGTTATGTTCGACGATTTTATCTGTTGTTTCCCTGCGACTCCATGGCTTGTATTTTGGCCATAACTTGGCCATCACTCATCCGAATTGAGTGATTCAAATTGATAAGTAAACTAGACTGATAGGAGAACATTGAAATAGGGCAATTCAAATTCCGACCAATTTGGACTCAGAAATGCATTCAAAGAGAAATATGTGGATAGTTTAAATTTGTGAAAATGAGAATCTCTGGGTTCATTTAGGATATATCTTGAGTTTGATGTTCGATTTGGGTGATTCGGTTGGAGAAGAACCCTAGAACGTATCTCAAAATGAGTACAAAGAACAAGTGTCAAATTATGGATTAAGACCCTTGAAATCGGGTATCACAGACTGTTTCCAATGTAAACAGAGTTAATTGACCAGTTGTGAATGAAAATGCCATAACTTCTTCGTCCGAAATCCGTTTTGGGTGTTCTTGGACTCTATGGAGATCTAATTGAGTCAAGATTCTATCCATATTCCTGTAGAGTACAGGGTATGATCAAAACATGGCTGAAACTTTATGTTTTGCACCAAGTGTGCAGGTTGCTTGGTTATGTTGATGTGAATAGCCGAATATTAAGGTATGGATGTTAATGGATTTTATGGATAATGTGACTTAGCCAGGAGGGAAAGGTAATCAAAAAGGGGACAAGGGTGGAGGTGAGGTGTTGTTTAAAGGAAGAAAAGGGCTTAAATAACTAAGGTGAAGGAAAATGTAAATGTTTGTAAATCTATATATATTAATGTTTACCAATGTATATGTTTTTCATATCTATGTTATAAATGTTCAAATGAAAAAAGTAATAGTTTCTTGACTTTCTAAATTATGTTGAAAATATAGAAATGAATTATGGTTTCCATAGAGTTATAAAGCATGTTGACAAAATATAAAATGATTATGGTTTCCATGAGTTTTATAAAGTATGATTTATGGTTTCCATATGAAATGAAATGTTTATGAATGTATATTTTACTTATACATGTTTATATGAAAATGTTTGAATCCATAGTTACCCTATGTTACGAGAGATAAAGTTTAAAGGAAAGTGGACTAAAGTACTTTGCGCATGCATAGTACATAGGAAAGGGTTAGATTTTTATAGAGGGAAGGAAAGAGTGTGCATATTGCCATACACGTGTAAAGTACGAAAATTCACCAACGCATAGTATGATTTATTCTGTTGCAATGATATTTAAAAGAAATGTCTGATTGCTCAGAAGGTTCCTTTTGGGCCATCGGAGATCGTAAGGCCCATTCCTCGTGGGATTACTGCGACGTGACGGTGGTTAACGGTATGGCACATTTCTCGGAGAGTTTCTTTGGGCCATCGGTGATTGTAAGACTGTTTTCCTCGGAGGTTCTTTCATGGATACTTGATGGTTAGCAGTATCACGGGTTCCATTGGATATGGCGGATTCAAAGGAAAGAAAGTATATTGAAAAGATATGTTGATAGTTTTACACATTGTATTTGAACTATGGAAAAGAAAGTAAAGTAAATGTTTATAGAAATGAGATCTTTATCTGATTGTTTTTCTACGTTGTATTTGAATAGAAAGGAAAAGAATGCAAAGTAAATGTTTATGGAAATGAGATCTCTATACAATTGTTTTACACATTGTATTTGAATTATATCTGAAAACATTATTTTTCTATGACCTGTACTCTCATTGAGCTCCTTTAGCTCACCCTTTTTCCAAATGTTTTCAGGGGCAGAGACTGACGTGCAGTTCGAGCATCCTTCGGGCCAGTGACACTCTGCCTCACGTGATGACCACCTTTTTGAAAATGTATAGTTTTTGTTGTAAATAACTACTTGTGCACCTTTATTTTGTGATGTATATAGGTTTTAAAAGATTGTTTATATATCCATAGTGTTCAGAAAATGATTTTAAGTTTCTGATTTGAAATTGGTTGTGGTGGAATTGATGTCCATTGTTGATGTGGAGTAAATTAAATTGTTTATTACGGGTGTTGTAAATTGAGACATGTCAGAAAAAAAGCGGGAGAAACTCTACTTTCGATTTTCTATAAAGGTTTAATGTAAAAAAATAAAAAAATAAATTTGTCCCACCATGTTTCATAAAGATTTTAATGGAAAACAATGCTTGTATAAATGAGTTCGCTCCCGCGGATTCACTTTTAAAAGGTTTAAACGAAATGAAAGGTTTTGTTTTTCAGATCCGTAGGAGTCTTAGGGAGGATCCCCGAGTTAAGAAAAGGAAACTCGGGTTGGGTCCCTTCACTTGTCTCCTAAGCCTTGCAAAAGTCCAGCCTAGTACCTTTGACCACGTTTAATAGGTGGGGACCCCTGAATAAAACACTAATGAGTCTTTCAAAAGAAACGGGAAAAAAGAAAAAAAAGTGTGACACTTGCCTTGAAACCCCGAGAGTGCAGTTCGAGGGTATATGGCTGAATCCTCTAAAAGTCAGGATGCCTTAAACCAGCGGTTGGGAGTCCAGGCTTTGTTGCTTGTTACACGGGTGGATAGGTGGAGTTTATCAAATTGTAGGTCTTTGGAGTTTGAGCTTATTAAAGTCGAGTGAAACTTGAAGAGTTAGTGGTTGAGAAATCCTTATGACTTTATACCCTAAACCTTAATTGGTTGGGAGTCATCGGTGGACCCCCTTTACGTGGACAATTATGAATTCGATTCCCTTAGCATTGCACCCCTACAACACCAAAAGAGTTGTGAAATAAAAGTGGGTCCTGATCTATTGAGGTTAGTTAGTCTGCTAGGTATAGAAAAGAGCTAGGTTGGGGGAGAGAAGCAGTTTGACGAGACTATTTTGAAAACTAATCAAGTTAACATAGGTTTCGTGGAAGGTTTAGGTTGGTTCTCTAGGAGTTGACACTGTTTTGATACTTGAATTTGCGTAGCACACACTCTTCCTAAGATAATCTTTGGGTAGGATTTTGGTGACTCTTGTTGAAAGTTAGGTATTATCCCCTCATTTTTGAAAAACCATTTTTTGCGGATATACATAGTTAAATGCTTTTGATTACTTTCTTTGCTTTCATTGCTAGGGACCTTAATGTGTCGGTTGGGGGAGTGATAACTACCAAATAGTATTGTTCCATACTCTTTAACACTCGGGTTTGAAGGCATTTTTTTGCATTAATGTCGGTGAATTGACCCAATTGGCATGTTAAGGACCTAAGTGCTTATGATCAAATTGCACATGGCAATTTTGTAGTTTTCAGATATATATATTGAAGATAGGGATCAGCTCAAACATGAAGAAATCAGGTGAAACTGAGCTACGAGACGGAAGAACAAACAAGAATTGTAGAAAGCTAACTGGGTTTCTCGAGGTTTAGAGTGCTACCCTATGAATTTTATGACACAGAATTTTTACTTGCTATGAATTTACACCTTAATTCCTTTTTACTTTTGTCTATCTTTTGTTTTCTTCCCAAATTCTCCCATGTAATAGTGTTTAGTTTATACAATTTGGTAATTTGTATTGTTTTTCGTGGTATACCGAAAGAATAATTTGTAAGTAACTTTTTTTTATTATTGAAGTTTTGAGAGCTTGCCAAACAAACTCCCGTTTTCTCTCATTTTTTCACTAACTTAGAGCATTAATGGGCAGTGAATGCCATTTTAAAAGATATGTAACGAGGGTCAGTTCTTATAGCTAAATGAAGATCCGGTTTGGGAGATAACTATATGTTATCTCCCGATCTTTGAGTAAAGACCGAGAAACCCCTCGTTGCATAAAGAACCTAAGCCTTGTCCACGATACTTGAGGACCCTCTTTCCACATTCTAATCTATTTTTTTTCCAGTGATAACCATTAAAACCAACCCCTTTTTATCACAACCCCAATATCCAAACTACAACCACCGGTGTAAACCTCAGTATTAGTCATTTCTACGAAGAAAACCCATCCTTGTGGACGATCCTAAAGTCGCTATACCATAGTAGCAATGCTATGGCAGTATTAGGTATTAGGTTCTAAATTTTGTTGATTTAGAATACCCTACGGGCTATGAATCAACCACCATTGTCTTCTCTGACAGCCTTTAATTTTCTTCATGTTTCTCTTTCTATTATGGCATGGAGTTCTTTGAAGGCATCTAGCTCTTAGTCTTTAGTTTTCAAAGAAAAGGCCCCGAACTTTCTAAGTGGTCATGAATGAAAGTTACAAAATTAAGTGCTCACCACCAATAGTTCTAGTTTGCATAGTACAAACATCAGTATGAATTAAATCAATAACATTTGGCCTTTTAGATGGTAGATTTGTGTGAAATGCAACTCTATGTGCTTTTCCCACTAAACAATGATCACAAGTTTTAAGAGGCATACCTTGCAGATTTTGCAAGAATGGCTTTCTAGCAAGAGTTTGAAGTCCTTTCTCATTGATGTGACCAAGCCTCCTATGTCAAAGTTCAATGTTTCCATCACGTTGAATCGCATTGAAATCTCCTTTATGTAAGCCTTCCGCAGTAGAAATTATTTTGTTTATTTCATCTTGCCACTGCTAAAGAGCCTTTGGAGAGCTTTCGTTTACTTTCACTAAAAGAATTTGCGAATCCCTCATCATCAAGTTTGCCTATGGATATCAAGTTAAGACGAATATCTGGAACATATCTAACATCTTTGAGTACCAATTTATTTCTAATACTAGTCTCTAAGCAAATATCTCAAACCCGTAATCTTGAATCGCCACTATTTCCCCGTTTCCTAACATTGCCAAATCCACCCGAGTTCTATAGGAAGTGAAAAGGTCACTATGAGAAGTAACATGGAATAAGACACTAGAATCAATTACCCAGTTGCTATCTTGGGTTGCAAGACTGATACAACCATCATCAATCACAATCGTAGTATCACCTTCAGTAACAATTGTATTAGTCTCTTTATTTTCTTTCTTCATTTCATTATGATCCTTTTTCCAAATCCTACACTTTTCTTCACGTGGCCAACCTTGTTGCAATGATAACATTTGATACATTTTCTGAATTTGGATATTCCTCTAAAACCATGGGGATTTCTACTTTGACTTCTCCCATGCCTTTCTAGTTTTCCTTGTCTTTATTGTTTTTCATGAATAAGTACTCCAGAAGAAGATTCACCTTTTTCTTTCCTTCAAGCCTCTTCATTCAGCAACCTATCTTTAACACTCTCCATAGTTAGAGTCTAATTTTGAATGGAATTATTAATTGTTACCACCAATGTCTCCCAACTATCAGGTACAGAGCTAAGAAGTAATGATGCTTGCATCTTATCATTAATGCTTATTTTCATGGCAACCAACTTGTTCACAATACCCTGAAAAGAACTTATATGCTCAACCATATTGTTCCCACGTCCTTGTACTTGAATGAAATGAGTCTTCTAATTAGTAGTTTTATTCTGATGTTTTCTTGGAAAAAAAGGTTTTCAAGCGTTTTCCAAACAACATCTACTTTCGTTTCATCATAAATGTGTTCATGTAAGTTCAGTTCATCCACCTTCTCCTTACTACATAAGTAATGGTTTTCTAAAGTTCAACATCACCATCCTCATCAAGCGTGTCATATGGTTTTCTTTCAATCTAATGGGTTTGTATAGATCTTTACAATAGAGCAAATCTTCTATCATACACTTCCAAGTTGAATAATTCAACGAATTTAATTTTATCATGTTATCATCCAGTTTAGCACAAAAAAAAAAAAAAAAAAACTTCGGCTCAACTGACTACGATACCATTTTGTGGAAAAAGTATAAAATCTGATGATCTAAGTAACATTTGTGCTGATGGTAAAAATAGGTTCAATAATTAAACTAGTCAACAACAAAAGCTAACCAAATAACAATAATCAATCACAATGAGATAACAATTTTTATGTGGAAAATCCCCAGACTAAGAGATGTGGCTCCACGGGACACATGGTATAAGCTTCGCTATTTCAATAATAATAATAATGGGTTATACCAAATTCTTCTCTAGCAAGCAAACTAGAGGCTCACAACAACAATACATCAAGAATATCATTCTTGGAACACCAATGCAACAAAAATCATCACTAAGAATGAATAACTCAAGAGAGAAAATTGAAAAATCTCACGAATGATGGAATGACCAAATCGTATTATGGAAGCTAACCAACTATCAAAACCATTAGGATTGAAAAGCACTTTACAAGGTCGCTTATGCCAAGATTTTGGTCTTCTAATATTCTTGCTAAAGATTCAAACCCCTAGCCCTTTTTCTTTCTCTCTCTAGACCCTTTCCCCTCATTTTTCATATTGCTGTCTGACCACCTACAGCAACCCTTTTGATTTTCCTTTTTTCTTTTTTTCTTTTATTCTAAGCTATGGGCATAGGCTCGTTTGGTCCAAGCCCACATAGGGCGGACCCAATAAAATGAAAGCTCAAATGACTATGAAAGAAGATAATTACTGTGAGGGTCGAGGACTTTTGATAACTTGAAGTAATTTATTATACATTATAAGATGACATTTGCCATTGCACTTAAGTATAAATTATTTGTAATACCAAAAAGATTTATTTTCACAGTCTCTTCATTTTTATCAAAGAAATTGATGAATTCTTATTTCCAAATGAAACTAAGTTAAATTTTTTAGGCAAGAATTTGTGACTCACATCAAGCCTGTGTTCCATGGCACATTTGGGATTCGATCTCTTGGCCTAGTTGTGATTGTTTATATAGCTTACGCCCGGGACCATGGTATGTGGTTTAGAGTGTCATTGCTTGACTAAGGAGTGACATGTTTGGATGTCAATATATGTGTTCTAATGTATTGGCATGTGATGAGTTTATATGTGCAAATGGCCATTGCATGGCTTGATTGTGTGTGTGTCATTGCTTGAACATAGAATGACATGTTGTATGTTGATGTTGATATATGTGTGCATGATATATTGACATGAATGAAATGATGTATGGAAGTCATATGCAGGTGATGTGATTGTCCATGACACCCGATAAGTGGTGTGGATTGTGTTGTCCATGCTGCTTATTCATATTGGCATGATATAACATCTGATAGGCGCATTGCATTACATATGCACGAGGACATCGCGTGAATGGGTGTCGATTACATGGTTAAAAAATAAACAACGTTTGGTGTTTGATTGGGTAGACTCGAGTTAAAGTGGGATGAAATCCGATAAATTCATACGGGTTAGATAATGTGGTAAATAAAATATGTGTTGAAATTAGCAAACAAAGATAGACCTTTACTCGGGTGGAAGACCCATCAATTATTAGTTAGACATAATTCCGAGCGGTGAAAGAGAGGCGAAATGCAAAGTGTCTAAGTGTGACTACGAGTGTAACACGAAGTCATTTTCCCGTAAAAAGGCACCATAGGCTTTGTATACAAATGATCATTGAGGTTTAACATCCAAAAATCTTTTGGTTTAAAAAAAAAAAAAAATTTTGTAAAATGATCATTAGATGTAATCCTGAAATGATGGATTTTTATCACGCATGAGCTTAGGAATTGTGTGATGGAGTCGGTAAGGACTTGGGGCATGGTACATGATTGAGTCTCATCTCATTTCATGACATGACAAGTAGGATTCCATAGTAGAAATTGCATGTTTTTTACTTGGAATGTGAATGTGAATGTGCAGAACATGACCATTGCATGTGCACTTAGGTGGGGAGTAGCCCTTGTAGGAAAATTTCTCTACTGGGCGTGGCTACTTCTTATGGGGAAAACATTTTAAGGTCACGAGGTGTACCTTGGTGGACGGCAGCTTAGTCGAGCGAAATTGTGAAGAAGTAGACATATAGTATGATAAATCTTTTTGTAAAATTATGGAACAATCTAGTTATAGTATGTAATAATGGTAAGAGAGTCGTAATCTAACTCTTACGGACTGTTTTAAATGTGATATCACATATTTTAACTTAAATATGGATGAATGGATTCTGGTAAATGGGACGTATCTAGGTGGTATCGAGTCACTCTGTACCCGCAAGCATATGATATCAGTTTGGTATCAAATCTTAGGTATGCGATTACCTAAGTTAGTATTTCCGCAAGTTGACAGTTGGTCAACGGGACCCTTGGGTCTTGGGGCGTCACAAGCGGGGCCAATTCCTCCGCCTTGTTCCTCATTATCATTCCTACACCCTTGTCCATTGATACTCAATAACGCTTTCAATTGGGGTTGTATTGTTTCCAACTACTAAGTTAAATTTTAAATTGATTATTGCTGCTCGTTAATCAATCTTCAAAAAGCCTACAATCCCCGATCACTGTCTTGGGATTGGTTTCCATCACTGCTTTACAGTATTAGTGACTAGGAGAGCACGCTCTGATACCACACGAGTTTAGCGTGAGTGCAATTAATCAATACACAATTGATCAAAAGAATAAACACGTCTCAATCTCAGAGAACAAAATATATCATAAAGCTTTTTATTTTTATTTATTTGCTTTATTTTTTGATAAATTGATAAAAGTAATCGACGGGACTTGGGCAGGAAACCACTCCCCGGTTCGGGTGGTCCGCCCTAGTGAAGTCCAACTGTATAATCCCGGGGAAGATACGGTGGGACCTATAGGAGGGGGTAACACCATGTATTAATTTAATACTGATGCCATATATATATATATATATATATATATATATATATATATATATATGCTCATATACCATATATATAAGCCGCGACAATTATAAATGAGGTCTCATAAAAGTTTATCCCGAATATCGAGGCGTTCTAAGAGTATTTGTGAATTTAGAGGTACAAATAGAGATGAATCGTTCAATAAACAACAACAGGACATATGTGATAGAATCTGACATTTGTGGCGGAGAGTGGTGTCGAATCGCGCGAAGTAAGGCCTACGAGGCTGTCTGGACCTAGGGAGCAGTTTAAAACAAACGTGAGATAATAAATCTCGGTGGAGTGGCATAGTTTATAAGGGAAAATAACATTTTTATTTTCAAAAGATTTCTTCCTCAAACCTTTAGTTCACTCTTTGGTAAGTTCCTGGATTTAGAAACATTTTACAAAACCCGACTTTACCCCAGGTCCAACATATACAAATCATACTCAACAATTTAGCGTACAAAGTTTTGAAACCATAATCTGAACTATACAACATAAAGCTAAGCATAAAACATGTATAATCATCATGTAATAAACAAACCTTAAGTGCACCAAAACCATGAGTATTAAAATAGTTATATATGAAAAACTTGACAATATCCATACCACATACCCATCATGTAAGCAATTAAATTGGCCGACTATCGATCTTGTGACAACTAATGAACGTGGTTTTGGCCATCACGTGGCGCTAACAAACCTCGGTAGACCCGGCCATCCACGTGACAACTAACAAGCCTCGGGTAGACGCCATCACGTGAGCCTTGGCACCGAAACCTCGAGGCGAGCCCGATATCGCGTGGTACCTAACAAACCTCAGGATGAAAGCAGCGTCACGTGGCACTAACTTGACCTCGGGTAAACTGGCCGTCACGTGGCACTAACAAACCTCAAGGTGAACCTATCCATCCGTGTCCTCTAATAAACCTCTGGGTAAACCCGGCCATCACGTGGCAACTAATAAACTCACGGGTAAACCCGATATCCGTGGTAACCATCTCATAGTTCCCTTTCTCACATGCACCTTTCAACTGATATCGTATTAGAGTTAGTCCGAAAATCTCAAGATCCACTTTTTTTAAAACAATAGTTTTCAAGATGGTTACAACCTCAATCCATGCCCAAAATATCCAAACACCCATGAAACTCATCCCACGAACATAGTAAAACTTGCAAATAGTTAAAATGTTGACAAAATTCATGAAATGATAACTTGTTTTTACTGCTGGCAAAAATCATGTTTGAATGCAACCAACCATCGATCAAAAGCAGTATATATGTAGTAGCTAAATCATAATAGATATATCAACATAATACTAAATCATTTTAAAAGCATATAGCCTCACGAATCTGAGCGCTCGGTCTTGTTTTACTAGGGATGTCTCTAGGCGGCGTCGTACTGTAATATAAATAAAGTACCGCTTAGGCTCGATGAATTGGACAGCGACATTGGGATGCCCTTAGACCTTAGTATACTTATTAGAACTATGAAGCCGCTAAATTTGATGACCACTGACCAGCCCGATTACGATTAAGCCCTATGGGCCGATACTGAAAATTGGGGGCTTTTATGCAGGAGCTAATTTCGAAATTGAACCATCCGATAATTCGCAAAATATCGATTTCACTAATCCAGAAAGCTCGATTTTGCTACTTCGGCCAGTTGGTGCGTTTCAGTCGAACTTCTCGGTAATTACCGAAATGACCCCGAATACGGAAAGCCAATAGCGATGATCAAAATTTGAAGCCACATATCAATGGAAAGCCCGAGAGACCGGGGAACTCATCAGTACCATTACGATCGGCGATTGTTGTGTGTGGGAAAACTCCATCGGCCGTCGGCCAACTTTGTTTTTGTCAAATCATTCAAACGGTGAGAATGCGCAAAGGGACCACGAAATGAGTTCGGGGTCAATGGTGATGAGCTATGGGGTGGCACGAGGGTGGCCGAAAATGGCGAAAAATCACAAAAATCCGACAAAATGGTGTGGTAAGTCAGGTTACTGACAGATCCGGCCCGTCCGGAGGCGGTTAGCCGTGAAATTTCATGGCCGGCATCGTCTGGTGGTGGCTCACCTCATGGTCCGGCGCGTGTAGCTGGTGGTTTGCCGGAGGTGCCTCCTCTGGTCCAATCTTCCATGGCGAGCAAAGTTTGTAGTGACTTGTGTTTCCCGGTTTGGAGAGCTTTTTCTAGGGTTTAGAGCTCAAGAGGGTTTTGGGGCTAGGGTTTCATTTTGGCATCCCAAGCTATGTTTTATATAAGTGCAGGAATTAGCTTTCGGGTAAAAATCTCGAATAGGAACTTGGACCTTAGATAAAGATTACTACTATTAGCTTCTTATAGCAGTAACTTTTTATTAAATGAAGTCGGTTTAGGACGTTAGCCATCTATGAACTCGTATCGGCGAGGCCTACGAGATCTTTGCTTTAGTTACCTGAAACTATTCCTCCTCGAAAAAGTCAAACTTAGGTCAGCTTGGTCAAACTTGGTCAAAACTTCGTATTATTTAGTGCGGTCGTTCTGACCTACCCCCCTTAAAGAAAAATTTAGCCCACGAAATTCGTACTGTCATGGAAGAGATGAGGTGAGTGGCTCGCATTTGGTCCTCCGACTCCCGGTCGCCTCCTCATTAGGTGGTTCCTCCCAGGAATCTTCACCGGAATCTGTAGTGTCTTGTTGAAACTCCTTCTCTTCCCTACTCGAATGTTTGGTTTGTCACTCAATGGGATCTGATCGTCACTGTTTTCCGATCTGGCATCTCCCGACGTGAGGATCAGGATATATAGACATGGAGATGTGGAAAACATTATGGACTAAGAAGCTCCTCGGAAACAAGTCTAATGCTTTAAAGCCTTGAGCTATCCTGTATGATATTTCAAGGTCCAATGTAGCGAGGACTTAGTTTCCCCTCGCTTCCCCAGCGTACCACGATCGCTGGAGAGGCTTGAATACCGATCTTTAACCTCAGCTCAAGATCCTTCCTTAAAGCATCCGCATAAACTCTTTTACTTTATCTGATACTTTCAACACAGCACGTATAATATTAACCTTGTCCATATGTCGTTTGTACAATCTCAGGGGCCTAGTAACTCTTTCGCAGTCTCATTCGACATAATGGAGTGCGACATTGTTTCCATCTGATGCCTCATGGGTGACATCTCGATGCTTGAGTGATAGATTTGTTGTTATAAGTGAACTACGCCAGGTAGATATTCATTCCAATGCCCCTTGAATTTACGATGCGCATGACCTCAACATATCCTCCCAGGTACGAATAGTCCCTCTCCGTTGCCATCGGTCACGAGGTGTGTAATTTTCAGGAATTCAACGACTGGCTTCCTTCATCAATCTCTTCCAAAATCTCGAGGTGGATCGTGGATCTCACATCGGAGATGTCATTTGGCACCCCATGTAAACTCACTATATGATTCATGAAGAGAGTTCAGCTAGTTTTACGGGGAAAACTTCTCATGAATGAGTAGGAAGTGTACGGTTTGGGTGAGTCGACCGGCCTCTGCCCAAATGCCGTCATGTCTACGAGTTGGGGAGAGGGAGCTTGGAGCTACAAAATCCATTGTGATGTGCTCCCATTTCCCATTACGGAATGGGTAAAAATTCTGAGAAGTCCATAAGGCTTTTGTCTCACTTTACTTGGTTGACAAACTAAGCACTTGGACACACTCGGCCAGCGTCTCTTTTCATCACGACCACCCGATAATATTCCTTGTCTGGTACATCTTGGTACCCTACCCAGGGGTGCATAGCATAAGCCCAGACTATGGGCTTTCATTATCGCCCTTTTAACTCTTTATTCTTGGAACACAAAGTCTAAGACCAATCACTAAGGCTCCATCGTCTCGTAGCAAAATCTTGTTCCCCGCTTCTTGACCTTCCCATGCTCATGCCCGTGAATAGGGATCTTCTGATTGTTGCCTCGAGGTACAGTCTATAAACGTGATTGTGGTTGGGAGCTAAGGGAAAAGAGTATACCCCGAGGACATTGCATCTGACTCCGGCACCCAGCTCTGCAATTGACTATCAATGGAAGTTGTATGGTACGCATATAAATAAGGCACATGGGCACTACAACAGAGGCATCGCCGCTATTATACGGATGGTAGTCGATAGTGCAATCCATAATCAGCCAAGTAGCCTCCATCCACCTCCTTTGCCTTAAGTTTAACTCTTTCTGGGTAAACAAATATTTAAGGCTCTTATGGTCGGTAAATATCCGGCACGTCGCCCCGTACAAGTAATGCCTCCAAATCTTCAATGCGAAAATTACTGCAGCAAGTTCCAAGTCATGGGTGGGATAATTCAGCTCGTGTTTCTTCAGGCTGTGCGGAAGCATGCGCCTGACTCTCTTATGTTGCATCAACACGCAACCCTAAACCACGTCTGAAGCATCACTTGTAAACCTCGAACCCCTCGTTGCCCTCCGGCAAATTCGAACGGTGATGTTTAACCTTTCCTTGATGTTTTTGGAAGCTTTCACCACCTTTGGTCGATCCGGCAAATTTTGCCCCTTTGCAGTCAAACGGTGAAGTGGTCCTGTATCATGAGAACCCTTCTATGAACTGTGGTATGCCCGCTAATCTAGAGCTCGCCGTCCCCGTAGTTCGTTGTTCAGTTTGCCCTTTGCCTCTACTTTACGAGGGTCACATAAATGCCATGTGAAACCAAATGTCAGAAATCCCACTCGGCTCAACCAAAACTCACATTTGCTAAACTTGGCATACAGCGTCTCTGCCTTAAAGTCTGCAACACTAAACCCAAATGTCTCTCATGCTCCAAACTACGCTACAGTACACCAGGAATGTCCGATCGATGAAGACAACTGACCAAAATCCGATCTAGGTATGGATGGAAAACAGTTTCCATTCGGATCTGTGAAAACTTAAGGGCATTGGTGATCCGGTATCATAGAAACTCATAATGCCCATATCACTAGATGCAGAATCACAGTCTTGGGGATGTCGGTTCCTAATCCGCCATGATGGTACCAGGCCTCAAGTCAATCTTACCAGAAACACTTCTTCTGGGCGTCGAATAAATCATCGATTCGAGAGCGAAGGGATATTTATTCTGAGACGGTGACCTTGTTCAGCGCACCAGTAGTCTATCTGTGACCTCCAGTACCATCCTTCAACTTTCACCAAATAACCTTTGGCTCCCAAGGTGAAATAACTGGGCCTAATAAATCCCCCATCCACCAGCTCTTGTAGTTGGGCCTTGACTCTTTAAGCTTTCGTAGGTGCCATTATATAAGGTGGTAAGGAGATGGGAGTTGTACCCGAAACTAAGTCGATGGGAAAGTCTATCTCTCGTTAGGAGTGAACTGAAGATCGTCAGAAACACATCTAGGAATTCCCTCCCTCTTTGGTACATCCTCGATCTCTAGTTCAGGTACTTCATTGCTCTACGTCAACTACATGAGCTAGGTACCCTTTACAACCTTTCTGAAGTAACCATCTAGCGAGAATGACGAAATCGAGCACGAAGGTGCTCGCCTCCGTTCTCAGCAGAAGGCCTCTGGGTAGTCTGGGTAAATCTAAATATCACTTCCTTGCGGAAACAATCCATTGAAGCGTAGTTTGCAGTAAGCCAATCCATCCCAAGGATTACATCCAACCCCTTGAGATCTATGACTATCAAATCTGCCTCCATATCTTGGGCCCCTGATGGAAAATGACTACCGCAAGCATCGACCAGGCCATAGAGATTCTCACGTAGATTGTGGCAATCTCGACCCACAATCCCGAAGGCTGGAGTCGTCCCGAACTCGTCGGCATACTCATGAAATAAAGAGTGTGGCCCCGGATCGATGAGTACCGATGCATTGTCACCAAAATGAATGTACTGTCACCACGTCGGGGTGGTCGATTGCCTCTGGTCGTAGCGTAAACCACGCCTCTAGCGGGTGGTGGGTCTCTCACGTCCCTTGCCTCTAACATTTGGTGCAGTTGTTGTCTTGTCGCTGAAGGAACCGCGGGGTGCCCTTGCATGCGCGTGTAGTTCCCCATGTCTACTGGCGCCCGTTGGGACGAGGCACTGGTCTGAAACTGCAGTGCAGTAGGAGCCTCGATAGGGCGGAGTCCTGTGAAATGTCTGTACGCGCCTTTGAAAGCATGTATAACTTGGCTGGCGGGGGTCCATCATGAACCTTGCCACATATGTCACAAGGCGACGAGCCGCCTCGGTGCGAGACCCTTGAAATAGCTGCATCCTTTGCTCATGGTCGAAATCCTAGAGCCACGTACTGTCCACCTCTACGGGGCCCTTCTTGGCCAGTACCACACGTCTTGTCCCAGCTGGATCCTCGCAGCGAAAGTCCCGGGAAACTGCCTCTTGGATGATCCTGTTTGAGGTTCATGGACAATCCATCGTATGGCCAGAGCGCTGGTACGGCGTGGCATCGAGGAGTGCGTCTCTCTCTACCTACAGGGCGGCGTCTCATGGTAGTGCGTGGGGTGATCGGACCACGAGAGGCTCGAAGCTATCGAGCTGACCAACCCATCGAGAAACCTCCTCTTGTGACCTCATTCGCCACCAAATTGGGCGAAATCGATAACTCCACAGACCTACGCTGCGCTCAGAGCGTCATACTACTGTGTAAGTGTCTCGAACTCTAGCCTCTTGGTCTCGGCTTAAAGGAGTGGCGGCTTCAGTGTGAGCGGCTTTCTGACTATGCCTAGTGTGCCGTTTCCTAGTCCTCTCATACGCCCACCACTTCTTTGCATTTCCCCCGAGCAGAAAACCAGCTATCCTGACTCTGTCCTCATCCGGACACTGCATACCCTCGTCCAGAATCTTCTCCATGTCATCTAGCCAGGATAGGGCCACCATGGGATCCGTGGAGCCCTCGAACTAACTTGCTCCAAGTCTACAGGCACAGTCGACGGTACTACCCGGTGAACCCACTCCTCTCTAGTGATCGAGCTAGGCGCTCCACAAGACCCTCCTCATAAGCAGGTGCACCTGAGCTTTCCACCGAAGTGCATTTGGGACTACCCCACCTGCGGGGCGCCATGCGGAAGAGCTATTTCGAAGTAAATGAACAGAATCAGTTTCCAAGGATAAGGTTAGGAAGGCATACAAAACCTTTGGATGAGTCGCGCGTGATATCTGACCCAAGGAATTTAGAAACCTAGGGCTCTGATACCAAGCTGACAGGACCCGACCCGAATACCCCTCCAGGATTTCCCGGGTGGTCCCGCCTAGTGAAGTCCCAATGTATAATCCCTAGGGAAAATACGGTGGTCCCACTTAGGAGGAGTAACACCATGTATTAATTTAATACCAATTATACATACATATATATATATATATATATATATATATATATATATATATAAACCCACAACAATTATAAATGAGGTCTCATAAAGTTCAATAAGATATCGGAGCGTTCTAAGGTATTTTGTGAATTTAGAAGTCTGAAATAGAAAGAGATGAATAGTTCGATAAACAACAACCCAGACAGATGCAATGAGTACGACAAGCTACTTGACGGAGAGAGTGGTGGTCGAATCAGGCAGTAAGCCTATTTGTGCGGACCTAGGAATAGATTTAAAACAAAAGCATTGAGATAATAAATCTCGATGAGTGAGCGATTTATAAGGAAAATAACATTTTTATTTTCAAAAGATTTCTTCAGCTCAAACCTTCGTTCACTCTTTGGTAAAGTTCCCATTTAGAAACATTTCTAAAACTGACTTACCCCAAGTTCAACATATACAAATCATACTCAACAATTTGCTTGACATAAAGTTTGAAACCATAATCGAGACTATGCACAACATAAAGCTAAGCATAAAACATGTATAATCATCATGTAATAAACTAACCATGAAGTCGCCCAAAACCATAATTATTAAAATAGTTATACCATATATAGAAAAACCAACAGTCCTTATGCCTTTTTCCATCGCTGCGAAATTAGAGGTAAGCGGGCCTCCGCGACTAAGTGACAACTAATGAACCTGTGGTTACACCCGACCATCACGTGGCAACTAATAAACCTCGGTGGGCCAGGCCATCAACGTGGCAATAACAAACCTCGGTAGACGGCCATCCGCGTGGCACTAACGACCTCGAGCGAGCGAAACCATCGCGTGTACCCTAATAAACCTCGGTCACACAGCCATCTGTGGCATAACAAACCTCGGATGGCGTATCGTGTGTTAACCTTGGTGACACATCCATCACGTGTCCTCTAATAAACCTCGTTAAACCCAGGCCATCACGTGGCAACTAATAAACCTCTGGGTAAACCCGACCATCACGTGGTAACCAATATAGCAGATTCCCTTTCTCATATTTTAACATTACATTAGTAGAGTTAGTCCACAAATCTAAAGATCACTTTTTTTTAAAGCAGTAGTTTTCAAGTAGTTCTAGCCCTCAAATCCATCTTGCCCAAAATATCCAAACACCACCGACTCATCCCACGAACATAGTAAAACTTGCAAATAGTTAAAATGTTATTAAAAATTCACATGAAATGATAACTTGTTTTATATGGCAGAAAATCATGTTTGAATGCAACTTGACCATACCACGATCAAAAGCATTATATATATAAAGTATTAAATCTATAATAGATATATCAACATAATACCCCCAAATCATTTAAAAAAACATATATAAACCACTCACGGACTCACAGGCGCTCGGTCTCTTGTTCCCAAACGGATCGTCTCAGGCAGGCATGCGTGCACGTAATATAAATAAAGTACCATAGGCTCGATAATTGAACCCAGCGACATTGGGATGCTAAGGCCTTAGTATACTGTCTTAGAACTGTATTACTCAGTTGACCCTGACCCATTAATTACGGTCAGCCCTGTGGGCAAATACAGAGTTGGGATTTGCAGCAAGGAGCTAATTTCTCGGGGTAGGCAGATCCGATAATTCATAAAAATATCGATTTCACTTTAAATCGACTCGATTTTGCCTAACTTCGACCAATTGGTGCCGATTTGATCAAACTTCTCGGTAATTACGAAATGACCCAAAATGATGACTAAACTGATATTCAAAATTTGTATATATCAATGGAAAGCTGAACCGGGGAGTGTGTTGTCTGTGGTCCATGATACATTAGTGGCCGGAGAAAACTTCGATCAGCGTATTTAACTTTGTTTTTGTCGTATCTTTCGAACGGTGAGGAATTTGCAAAAAGGGACCACGGAAATGAGTTTGAGTTCAAGTGGTGAAATAATTTGTGGGGTGCTTTGGTGGCCAGAAAATGGCCGGAAAATCCGCAAATCCGGTATGGCTATTGACCTGTGCGTGAGTTAGCCAGGCGGATCGGCACCTCCGGCGGTTGGCCGTGAAATTTCATGGCCGACATCGTCCGGTGGTGGCGCACCTCATGGTCAGAGTCATTCTTGGCGGGTGGTTGGCTAGGAAGGTGCCTCATACGGTCGATCTTCCACGGCGCGCAAAAGGCTAATTGGCCCAACTTGTGTTCCCGGTTTGGAGAGCTTTTCCTAGGGGTTTGGAGCTCAAGAGGGTGTTTTGGGGGCTAGGGTTTCATTTGGCATCCCAAGCTATGTTTATATAGGGTCTAGGGTCTAGCTTTCGGGAGTAAAAAATCCTATCTGAACATGGACAGATAAAGTCTTTGCTATTGAACTTCTCATAAGCGAAGCTAACTTTTTATCCATTAAGTCGGATTGGGTGGATCCCGCCCGTCTATGAACTCGTATCTGTGGCCTATGAGATGCTGCTAGTTACCCTAAAACTATTTCTCCTCAGAAAAGATGACATTAACGAGGTCAAACTTGAATTGGCTTCGTGTGTGTACAGTGCAGACGTTGCAAATCAAAGTCCCATAACAAACCTTAAAGTACCCATTTATGCCCTAGGCATAATATGGGTATAATAGGAAATAAAATAATATTCCAAAATAATAATATGACATAAGATAATACTCCTAAAACAATAACAAGAAATAGAAATAATATCTTAAAACAATAATAGGAAATAAAAATAATATTTCAAAACAACCAAAATAAGGATTTTGGTTGATTTGATCTAATGCCCTACGTCATCATGTCTGTTCGAAAATAATTTCCAACCATTTCTCTTGGAATGATGAGTGTAAGGAAATGGGATGTATAAGATTATATATAGTTTTTTGGTGAATAATATTGATTTGACACTACCCATCATGCCTAACTCATGTGATAGAGCGCTCAAAATTTCAAAAAGGTAGGGCATAGGGAGGGGAGAGGTCTCGAGTTCGAGTTCCAATGGGAATAGTTTACTACATTGTAACTAAAGTGTTTAGTTGTCAAAAAAATTAATTTGACACTCTTCTTCCGATATTACATTCAATGTGAATTTATTTCTGTAAGTTTCATTTTAGATTACGATGCATCCTAACTTTAATCAATAATTAAGCATTGTACCCAAGATCATTTTTGTATGATCGGTTTTCAATTACATAATTAAAGATGAACTGAAAGAGATTTTTCACAACTTAAATAACATTTACCTCTTGAAAAGAGATTCATAGAGGTTTGAGGGTTGGTACTTGTGGTATACTTCTTAAGGATAGTAAGGGGAACAAAAGTCGCCTTTTTTTCCAGAGAGAGATAATATCTTTCTTCCTTTTTCTTGATATGTTAAAGATCTCTCTTAAGAAGAAAAACTGTCATATTCAAAAGGGAACCACTTTCCTTTTTGTTAAAATAAAATAAAATATTTTATTTTAACTTTATGAGATACAACACTTCAACTCTCCCATGTTCCCATTATATTTTAATTAAGAGGAAACGATCGGGCCATATCATGTGTGCCCGACCCCACAAATAACCAACATCTCCCACTCACACATGATGGATCGACTCTCTTATCAATTCATGAGGCTCATACTTGTTAAGTAAGTCATGTGACCATGCATACTTTGAGAGCACATTTACAATATATTTGTTAGGAGTATATAGTTTCTTGACAAAAGGATCTTAAAGTATGTTTAGTATGTTGTATCCTAGATCATTTGTCACATCTTTTCACATGAGATCTCATAGAAAATTATGTATTCATGATTATGTTCTTCCACAAAAAAGAAAACATAATTTTCGACCCATGAATACATTACGATGCAACTATCTATTTGTAAATATGATATTCCTCTTCCTCGATTCCCATAATTCATACCTAGTTCGCTTTTCTAGAAATGTTATAGTAGACCAAATCATTCATAATCCTTTAGTAACATTCTAAGATAGCAAACACTAAATACTAATTATAAAATCACGTTAGAGTGTTAAGGATAGTATTTGAGATTACTTTAAACTCGAGGGTCTCACACGATGAAAATTTTCATTTTCATTACCCGTGTTAGTCAACATATGCACATGTGGTATGAATCATATGTTATGGTATTATCTCCTTTCTCATGGAGCGTATGTCTTTATGTATATTTTAATACCATGCAAATTGTAGTTTGACATACTCAATGTCCAACTTTGAGTTCACTTACATACTCTCTTTATCAAAATTATCATAACTATAATCGGGCATTAAGACATATAAATTGATATACCACTTAAAATCAATATATTTCATTTATCTACTAAATGAAATAGACATTCATATTTAAGCCTTCACTCTCAATTATCACCTAGATAATAAAGCTCAATGTTAGGCACAAAACGTGTATGAAAATATAAATTGCCTATGTGCGCAAGTACACGCATCATGTTCAAGAAATAAAGTGAAAGTAAAAGTATTGTCCCATGAGGATTGACTATTAAGTACTAATTCTAATTTAGCTTAAACTCTATTTGGATGATGGAAAATTTGTGAAAGATTCAATCTACACTAAACTAGCACACAATAATCCAAAATTAACAATGACTCAAGATTAAAAACCTGAGGACAAAGATTTCACCAACACAATCCTATATGAACCTCCTAACTTAATTAATCAATATCCATTTCATTATGTTAATGCCGATTTCACTAATGTAATTGTGAATATCTCTCGATAACTCACAACTTACCTCTAGGATTTAGGTATTTTGCATCTCTACTCAACCCCAAAACCCTAGGAATGCAATACACTCAAGAAACCGCAATAACACACCTAATTTCATTTATATCTCTATCTCATGATAATTCATTCATGGTCTAATCCAATCCTCTCTTCTTATATCTCGAATCGAACCACAAATCATGCAAATATGAGCCAAATATCCACAAGCAATAAGAACATAATGATATACTCAACATAGATATGAAATAAGGTATTAATCAATAGAGATCGGGAGAATTCATACACTCAAGTATTAGCTACATCTAAGCCCTAAGAAAGTAAACTAAATCATCTCTAGAAAAGGAATTACAACCATGAAAAAAGAGAAAAGTAGAGATAGATGGAAGGAATAAACAGATTGACATGAAAGCCTCTTCTTATCCTTCCATCTTCTTCTTCTTCAAGTTTCTCCCCTTCCAAATATGTGTTTCCTAGGGTGTTTCCACCCAAAAGGCAACTCCCCGATACCTAGATCTTGTTCTCTTTTATAGGCTTCCCGAAAATAGGCCAAAAAATGGGCTAAAATGGGTGTTAGGCCAGACATAACATTGCATGGTCACAACCATGAGTGCTCTATGGTTGCAACCACACTGAAAGCTGAAAAACATAGTGACTACAAAGGAGTATTGTGGTCACAACCATGAAGTGTTGTGGTCATGACCATGGAGTGTTGTGGTCGTGACCACGCTGAATGTTGAATGCATAGTTTTCTTCTAGTTTAGAGTCATGGTCGCGACCATGCATAGTTGTGGTCACGACCATGGATTACAACTTGCATAACTTCTTCATTCCTTGTCCAAATTACTTTATTCTTGTCCCATTTTTTTCCATTCCTTCCAAGGGATGACCTACACAAAAAGATAAGCATTTAGAACATTAGAACACTTATTTATAACTAAAAACTACAAAATAACACAAAAACATAGGAATAAAATGAGTATATTTAATACTCATCACTCAAATCCATCTCATCCTTGTACACACAAAGTGACAATGGCGATTTCCTCTGTGATATCTCTCATTTGTCTAACATACTTTTGTATTCAATATGTACATAACATAAGTATTCATGTATGTTTTATTAACCTTATGGGAATTGAATAAATAGAAAATATATCACAATAATTATGCGTAAACATACATGGGAGTACATATTTTCAAGTATACTTTAACATCTACGTAAGCCTAAAGACTTTACATGCCTAAAGTATGCTTCTTTAGGTATGGGCTTTGTAAAGGGATATGTGACTATTTCTTGTGTTGTTATGTACTTCATGTTCACTTCCTTTCGTGCCACCATTGAAAATTGTATTTGATATCTATGTGTTTGGTTTTAGCATGGAACTTAGGGTCTTTTGTATAAGCTATTGCAGCCTGACTATCACAATTGACAAGCATAGGCTTTATAGTATTTCCCTTGTTGATCAAATGTTCCCAAAATCTTCTTAACCAAACTCCTTCTTGCACAACAGTTGATAATGATACAAACTCAGCTTCCATTGTCGATAGGGTTATACAAGATTACTTCTTACTACTTCATGATATGGCACCACTGTTGAGTAATAAGGAAAATCTTAAGGTGGATTTCCTTTCATCTAAATTTCCTCCCTAATCAGCGTCAGTATAATCTTTCATCCGCAGATAATTACCTTTATAACACAATGAATAATCTACTATGCCTTTGAGATACCTTAATATCCTTTCCATTACTTTCCAATGTGCTTGAAATAGACTAGATTGATATCTACTGGACATCCCAATAGCATGACAGATATCAAGCTTAGTACACATCATAACATACATTACGTTTCCAATCGCACAAGTAGGGAACCTTGTTCATTTGTTCCTTTTCTTTTGAGGTTTTGGGTTTCTTACTCAAGGTATCTGGTACACGTAGGAGTATCGATGGGTTTACAATCTTTTGACACAGAATCACTAAAATTTTCTTAATGTAGCAATCTTGTGAAAGAGTGCCAATTCTTTATCGATCCCACATGTCAGAACTTCAAGGGATATATGCGCTCACCATATCAATATTCAAATTTGAATGATAACCATCAACTGATTTTTTGTGCTCCCATTATTTCCATTTCTCCAGTATAATGCATCTACATATAAGGGGATAAAGACTACAAAATTTGTCTTTCGACGTTTTAATGTAGACACAATGATCTTCTTCAATCATTTCAAAGTTATGAGACATTACTGATTATGAAACTAAAATCATTCCATTATCTTGAAAGCGCAAGGTAATATAATGACTTTATGATCTACATACTTTATGTTATTGGCTTTGAGTTATGAAACCTATCGGTTGTTCCATGTACATTTCTTCGTCAAGTTCTCCATTAAAAAAAATAGTCTTTATATCCATTAGATGTAATTCTAGGTCCATACTAGCAATGATAGCTAAAAATTTTAGCTGTATTGAGGCAAATCTGACAACATGTGACAAAGTTTCTTCATAATCTATTCCTTCATGTTGTGTATTCCCCTTTGCGACTAGTTGGCCTTTGTATCTTTCAATTGTGCCATCTACCTTAAGCTTAATTTTAAGTATCTATTTATTGCCAATCAGTTTACATCCTTTGGGTAGATCAACTAATTCCCACACCTGATTTATTTTCATTGACTCTATTTCTTCTTCCATTTTTCTTTAGCATGACAATTAAGATCATCTTTTATATTTCTTGGCTCATCTTCATCTTATGGAGTAACAAACAATAAATGCTTCCCCTTCAATCTCAAATCGGCAACAAGGAATTGGCTACAATTCATTCATCTGATGTGGGCCTCAATTTCATTATTACTCCTACTCAAACCAACAAGCATAGTTGGATCCACTCCAGGATGTGTTTGGGTGATATTAGAAACTAATTCATCATTTCTCAAAACACTCCCACTCAAAGAGAATGGATCAAATTCTTATGCAATAGAAGTAATCTAGTCAATAGTTTCGTATAATCATATTTGTTCTTGCTTAGGGAAATCATTCTCTAAGAATGTGACATCTCGTAATTCAAATTCAGTTATGTTACTACCTTCTTGCTCACCTATGAAAACATATCCTTTAGATTGTTCATAGTATCTTATAAACATACTTTTCTTTCCTCTCGGACCTAACTTTCCATATTTATGAGAAGAATTGTGTACAAAGGCAGCACAACCCCAAGGTCTTAAAGAACTTAGGCCAGGTTTCCTATTAGTCCATATCTCATATGGATTGGTAGTAACTAACTTTGAGGGCACACGGTTAAGTACAAATGTGGTTGTTAATAATGCATCAACTCAATGGGTAATAGGCAAATGAGCCTGATCCATCATTGACCTAACCATTTCAAGAAGGGTCCTATTACGTCTTTCCGCAACTCCATTTTGCTGTGGAGTGTACGGGATAGTCAATTGATGCACTATTCCCTTTTCATCACATAATCGTTTGAACTTATCAAACAAATATTCACGACCAACCCTCTTTTTCCTTTTGGTGGTATAGTCGCATGTGTAGATTACCTTCGATCAGTTCTTAATGCTTTGACTTTCTTATTGCAATTGATTCTCAACTAAGTGCAAAAACTTGATAAAGCAATCTAATGCTTGAGATTTATGAGAAATCAAATAGACATAACCATATCGAGTGAAGTCATCTATAAATGTGATGAAATAAAGTGCCCCATTTCTAGTTTTTACATTCATTAGACCACAAGATGTCTTAATGGATTAATTGCAATGGAGTTGTAGCTCTGGTTCCTTTTCTAAAGGGTTTTCTTGCTGTTTTTCAAGCTAGATAATGTTCACATGTTGATAGCTCAACTTTGTTCAAACTACCAAATAAGCCTTCTTTAGCTAAGCTGTTCATACGACTTTAGCTAATATGACCAAGTCTAGCATGCCAAACCTTTACATTATTCTCATAATTAACAACCAATTTAAAGTAAGAAAAACATACATTACTTTCATCATGTTTAACATTAAGAACAATACAACTATTTAAGAAAGAACCACATCCATAATAATCTTGTCCTAAAAAAAAATCCACACATTGTCCATGAAAACTTAATTCAAAATCAAATTTGAGTAATCTAAATCTCGACAAATATCAAGAGCAAATAACACATCATGTAGGAATAAGGTTTGGCCACTTCGCATGACTAACTTGCATGTGTCAATTCCCTTCACTTCAACTCTTGAGTTGTTTTCTACATATATCCATCTTGTTCCTTTCAAGATCCATTGAAATTCCACGAAGGCACTTCTGTCCTTTGCTACATGGTCCATGGCTCCTAAGTCTACAGTCAACAAAGGATAAGATTCAGTCAAATAAACAGAAATAGAAAAATTAATTGCACTTAGGCTCCATATAGTCACATGAAAAATGCTCTTTCTTACCACAATTATAGCATTTTAGCTTGGACACATGCTTCTTTTTCTTAAAGAAGCCTTTTTTACTTTCCTTTTTCGTGTTGGTTGAACTTTTGTTCTTTCTTTGCCTGAGCATCTGCTTGACTCTCTTACTAGTTCCCACCATGAGATTTACGCTTGCACCATTTTCCACCATGTGAGCTAGAGCCAGCCATATAGACATTAACACTTGTCTTGTTGGCCATGAGACAATCTTCCTCAAGCTCTAAGTGGCGCATAACATCTTTCAAGGTCTTAATGCTTTCATTGTGGGTCAAATGCATTTTCATGTGTTCCCAGCTTTGAGGTAGTGAAAGAATCTATTGCTTGCACTTGTTGTTCATTAGTAAGAGTATGACTTGCATCTTTAAGCTCACTTATCATATTTGACATCTGCCTCAAATTTTTTTTCATGGTATGTTCAAGGCATTTCTTGTAAGTGTCAAACTTAATGGTAGATGATCTTAGCTTGGTTATAGACATACCACCAAACCTTTCAAAGAGAGCAGACCACATGTCCTTTGCAATCTCATATTTTTGGAACTCCTTCATGATATCATCATTATGTTGCTCCATAACATAATGCGAGTTGTGGAGTTCTTATTTTTCTAGGTCTCATAAACTTCACGATCCCTTCGATGTTGGGTCGTGTTGCCTTGCTCAGGTTTAGCGGTGAACATATTTAAAACTGCAAGAGGTTTTAAATATTGGATTTTCATACTCCATATCTCATAATTCTTGTTCAGTTTTTCACCCTTATTGAGTTCAGCTACACAATTCTTAGCACTAGTAGCCATAGATTTTTACTACATGAAGAAATTTTGTGCACGATTATCAATTCCCATTACATACATGAAAATTTTTTAAATTAATTATAAAGTGTTAATTGAACATAGGTTTAGAGTCGAGAGTTCATTATGTTCCCAATTATCGTTTAAGGCACTTATGTTCAATGAATTACTTTGTAATTAATTGTTCTCAAAGTAAAGTCACTAATCTTTAGTCAATTTTCACATAACAAATTCTAAATAATATTAATAAAAAAATTCATGATTGTTAAAGAAGAAGAACAAAAATATAATATATGCAATATATATATAGCATAAATCCATTGAATTAAAGAATAAAATAAAAAAAATTATAATTCTCACCAAGCATTACATATTATCTAAATTTTATTATTCCAAGAGACTATGTGGGTCATTCATACTTTGTCACTTCATATGGTTGTAGGGGGGTTTCACCGAGAATAGAGTATTAGATTTGTATCTCTAACTAACATCCTATCCCCCGAGAATAGAATGTTTTTTTAAAAAAAAATTTAAGGAATAAACTAGTTTGGAACAGGGGCCTTCCAATGGTATGCTTGAGTGGATGTGCCCACGTCATCGTATACAGATGTGTCCCTACATGCCCAACGATGGCCCATGTGCTAAAAGGCACAAAGGAGATCCCATGTGCAACAAAAGTTTTATTGTTAAGGAACAAATAAATAAAATAAAATAAAAACTTTCAAAAAAATTCCATAATTTCCATGATAAATAAATATATTTAACCCATAAAAATATTTATCCTTTTTTGTAAGATCCCAAAAAAGTACTTTGCATAACACACGATCATGTAGATATTTTCCAATATATATATATATATATATATATATATATATATATATATATATATACTTCTTGCTATATATATATATATATTATAGTATAAAGAGAGCAAACGAAAAAAGGGAATATGGGGTCCACATGCGCATGCACATGCAGGTAAGTTTCTCTTCCTGTTTCAATCTTTAAATAAATATATATTTATTTGTTTACTGATATGAGAAAAAGTCTCCGTTTTGAATTCTTTAACTTAAAAAAAATTCAAACATAGCATGATAGGAAAAAACTAATCCTTTATCACATAACAAAAATTAGGTTGGACATATGCCTTGCATATGTAATGACTAGTTGTGCCACTTCGCACATCTCCTTATGCCAATTGGGACCATTACTTTTATTTGTATAAATATTATTAATATATTTATCTGTTAGATCAAATTTGTTTGCAAAAAAAATATGGAATTTAAAAAAATGAAAAAAAACAACTCGAGAAAACCTCCGAGACTTTCTGTAGTGCTTTAATAAATAAAAAAACAATGTAATTTGTAGATTTCGGTAAGGTCAGGAATTTAATAATGGAGAACTTATAGCAGATAAATATGAATCATTTAAGAACAAAAATTGTGAGAACATGATGATATTCTGTTAAAACCCGACCTCTATCATAACATGAACAACAGTATTTATAAATAAATTGGTTTATCAAAAACCAAGCAATTCAAACACTGAGAAGATAAAACAAATATAATTTTAAATACAATAAAAAATGATATTTTATATCACCTAGATATTTGGATATTCCACAAATATTTGGATATATAGTATTCACCAATAAAAAAAAAATAAAAAAATACACATGGCTCTGATACCGGTATAAGTTTCATTTTAATCAATAATTAAGCATTGTACCCAAGAGCATTTTTGCATAATCGGATTTCAATTACATCATTAAAGAAAAATTGAAAGATATTTTTCACAACTTAAATAACATTTACCTCTTGAAAAGAGATTCATAGAGGTTTGAGGGTCGGTACTTGTAATATACTTCGTAGAGGATAGTCAGATGAATGAACGTCGCCTTTTTCGTCTTTCTTTCTTTTTCCTGATACGTTAAAGATTTCTCTTAAGAAGAAAAATTGTCATATTCAAAAAGTAATCGCTTTCCTATTTGTTAAAATAAAATATAATATTTGTTGGGTTTGAGATTGTCCATATCTTTGTCTCGAGTGTTTTACAAAAAGAAGACTACTTCAAAGATCAAAACTGATGAAGATTTGAAGGGTCAAGCAAGAAGTCTCTGGAAGAACCAGGATGAAGACCGGACTAAGACCATCCTATAGTGTAGGGATGTGCGAGACTCGAGTCCGGACTTGGAGTAGAGTTGACGTGAGACTCAAGGCAATCTGCTAGCTTGGAGGCCAAGATACTTAGGGAGCAAGTAACCTATAGGCTTAAGATCTTTTAGGCAAGAGGAAAAAGATCAAATGAAAATCATTTAGGCAAGCGAATAAAGATCAAATCAAGAAGTTCAAATCTTCTAAGCTATCAAACCAGATTTAGAAACAATCTAGGATTCTATTATGAAAAGGATACGTTAGCAGCAAGTTTCCTATTTCTACGTGATAGCTTAAAGGAAAGTTCACATAATTCAAGGTAAATTTGGAGACATATTAGGATAATGATCCAACTTTATCTAGTCTTCCTAACCGAATATACAGGGCTATATATTTGGGCTTTCGGAAGATGCTTAACATAGATTTTAGGAGCACAGCTTGAAGAAGAAGAAGCAAAGTCATGACGTGCTAAAGAAATGCAGAGTCCAGATACTCGATTGAGGTATTGCACATTAAAAGCCTTTCACTGGTAAAAGACGATGGTTCTTATATTCTTAATTTTATTTTGATGTATTATGGGATTGGGTGTGCAATGCTATAGAGAAGGGAATGGGGGGAGTTCATTATGAATTCCACTAGGAGTAATTAGGTTTCAAGAAGGGTCGTGGGCAGAGAGGGAGTCTCGTACCACATTAGACTAATTATAAACCTTGAATTAGATTAATGAAAATCATAGCATCTAGGCATAGCCCTATGGACGTAGGCAGGTTGCCGAACCACGTAAAAATTGTGTGTGCTTTTATCTTATTGCAAAATATATCAAATGTGCTCTACACACACTAAGTTCCACAGGGGGAGTTTGGACGCATAATAGCATAATCTGAATGAAATCACAGTTCTAACATTAAGAACTATGACCTGGACTGCAAACTTATATATGGAAATTGGTATTAGAGCAAGCCACTTTAAATTATTGAGTGAGATCGTTGGTTACCCCATCCTCTTGTGTAGGGGTGCTAATGAGACGAGACAACTCGCGAGCTACTCGAACTCGACTCGATCAAAACTCGGTCAAAACTCGACTCGAGTGAGCTCGACTCGAAATGTTAACGAGTCGAGTCGAGCAACTCGTAACTCGACTCAAAAAGCTCATGAGAAACTCGAAAATATTTTGTATATAAAATTTTAAAAGTTTTCTTTTTAAATTTGATATCTTTACTTTAAGGGATGTCATAAATAATATATCTCTATTTGTATTTTTAAAATCATAAATTTTCATTATTTATTTAGTTATAAATATATTTATTTTAAAAATAATTAATTTTCTTAAAAAAAGATTTAAGAGAATATGGTTAGAGAAGCCTTAACCCAAGCCTAAGCCCAACCCACCTTTAATTGGGCTGATAACTTGGAATTTCCGGATGGGATTGGACTCAATCCAAGATTAGAATTTTGAAGAAAAAATTAAAGATTAGTTTTTTGTAATTTTAAGAAAATATAGTGAAAATGAAGAGTTATGCTCTTATAGTGAAACCTAAATGATTTCCTTGTTTGTCACCTGACCACGAGGTCACCACGGCCAAGCAGCCGTAGAATAAACCCTATGATTTCCTCCTTACGGTCGGGTTCTCTTTTCTTTCACTTTACTCTTTCTTAAGATCGATGTGTTCTTAGTATGCGAAAGGTTTTTTCTTTTTCCCATGGTATGTAAAAGAATCATTCGTTTCTCTTTTATTCATCGAGATTTTCGACAACTAAGCGAAGGCATATAAAGGCATTAACTCAATCCCTTATGGAATGACATTTACATCGGTTAAACATTGGCGAAACAAAATATGAGCACGCATTAGGCCATCAACGTGCAACTTTTTCTTTTTCCCATAGTTACTTTGATAGGTATTCTTGTGGATTACTTTACATTGAGAGGGCTCTTTATTTCTTAATTTTATTTATTTAGGTAAACTACTTCCCTTCAAGGTTCGATCCACGGTGGTGAGGCGGAGAAGTTCCTATCCTTCTAGTTATCCACAGCGGCGTGAGGTTTGTAACATTAGAGCTCTTTAGCATTTCTCTTCAGCGTTTGAAATTAAGGATTGGAAGGTAATGAACCGGAGTTAAAGAGTACGCGGATTCTAATTAATTGCGGTTTTCAAATTGGTTGAACTCCTATGTTTCTAAGCTAGTTCAATGATGCTTTAATTTGAGTGAAATGTTGGTTTTAAATACTTGTGAATGAAGAGGCTAACCTTGCTCTTCCTTATCATAAACGTCGTGAGAAATGACTTCAAGCGGGTACGGGGATAGATCACAGTTCTGGGCACCGGACAACTATACTTGTTAATTAGTTCAATTTCTTGGCATGGATCCTGCGCTTGGATATTTTTTGGTGCTCTACGGGGTGATGAACATGACATCGACCCGGTAACAAAATACCCCAGAAAGGTTCTTGGTGCCAATTTCTGACCAACTAGCTTTAGCCTTTTGGTCCTCTATAATATATAATACATTTTATTTATGGTAATATTCAGGCCAAAGAAACGCTTTATCAATAGATGGATTCATCCTTGTCTGATCGGGTCACTATGAAATCCGCGTGTTGGGTCTGTCTGATCTCGAGTTGAATTTCTCAACCATCTGTTGCACATTTGTGGTTAAACTCTTCAGGTCTTTTGGTGGACATAAGAATAAAAATCATGTTTGATGTTGAGTTTGTAGGCTTCTACTTGTTCCTAACCCTTCATATCCCAATGCTCGAGTTTGCATCTGCAAATACTCTTGGCCACCTGATGAACGTTGCTATTTGAGCATTTCTCTCTTACCGATAGGATGTTTTAGCCATTACATATATGTTTGTTCTTTTATGCATGTTATATTATTATAATGACTAGTGGGTTTATCATATGTATTTAAGAATATCTAAGTCTTCCTAGTGGACCCTGGAAACATCTTCCAACACCCATGGACACTTGAGTAGAGGAGTTTTATGTGAATATTGAGGACTGAGATTAAGGAATCGGATAGACTTAATGAAAGTGAAGATGTTAATTTGAAACTAGTGAACCCACTCCTATCACTACATCGAAAGAAGAGTGAGGTTGAAAACCGCCAACATTTAAGAGACGAGAAGATCAAAAGTTTGGGATGATTTTCTTGAACACGAAATATTAAAAGGGAAATGGAAATGGAGTGTAAATCTTGTAAATCTCCTCTTTCTATTTTGGCAACTAAAGCACTACTCATTTGAGCCCAGAGCATTTGACACTTGTTGAAAGGCATTCTACACTTGAAGCAACAACAAATGATTAATTTTTTACCATATGATTCAAGTATCGGTACAAACCAATCTGGATTTGTTAGTGCTTTGCATAATGGTAAATTTGACATGTTAAAGATGAGAGAGGGGATAGCACATTGGCTCACGATGCATGAGCATCCTTTCACTATTGTAAGAAGAGAGGGAAGGATTTAACTTGATGATGAAGTGGGAATACCATGGAGTGGACTAGTGTTTCGTCACATTATAAGAAACGGACTCCTTGAAAGTCTACGATTTTGAGAAGAAAATTTAAAAGCATTGTTGAAAATGGTGGATCGAATTAGTTTGATTCTGATTTGTGCGTCGGGGCCACAAAGGATCGAATATATGGTTTTACTTGACTCATTTGTGGATCTTGATTAGAGCCCCGAGAATGAGTGCTCGACTTTGTCCTTACCTCCTCCACGTAAAGGTGCTAACATAATAGGTGCATCTTAACATGTTTAAGGAGTGGGAAATTGAGAACAAAGTAGAGATAATGCTTATATTTTTTGCTATACTTATATTAGTATTTTTTTTTAGTTGTGATTTGTGAACTAATCAATAATTTCTTTTCATTCTTACTTAGGTTTTCACAATTTCAGTTGACAATGCAAGTGCAAATGATTCTTGTATTTAGATTCTAAAGGATAATTTTGCATCTAATGAAAGGCTTCTATGCAATGGAAGGTTATTTCATGTTCGTTGTTGTGCACATATCCTGAACATAATGGTTCAACATGGTCTTGAACAAGTGAAGAGCATCATTGCAAAAAGTCCATGGCTTGTGGACTTCTTGAATTGATGAGGCCACGACTCAGCGGTTTGAGTGAACTTGTTAGCCAATACAATCTGAGCGAAAATTAGTCCTTGAATGCAATTCGTTGGAATTCAACATGACATGTTGGATTGTGCTATTAAGTTTAGAAAGGTATTTCTAGATATGCTTTACATGATCATAATTATGGTTGTTGTCTAATGATGATGAGTGGGAAAGATTGAGAAATTGCTTCAGTCTTAAAGTTTTTTAAAGACACTACTAATATTATATCGGTTCGAACTATCAGCTTCTAACTTATTTCTTAGTGACGTGCATAGGATTAAAGTGTTGTTGGATAAAAAATTCAAGTCTCGATGATTTTTGTTAAGTATAGTTGAAACATGAAACAAAGGTTTGTAGTATTGGGGTGTATACGTATAAGGGCTCTTAGAGATTACATTCCCAAAATGTTTTCTTCGCATGCTTCGGGAGAACATTAGTAAAGTTAGAGATGTCATGTATCAACTTTATGATGAAATATGTGAGAATGCATTTTTCTTCTCTTTGTTGAAGAAAGTGCGGAATGTGAATCTGTTTCAAATGCTCATGAAGAAGGAAGTACATCAAGTAGTTTGTTAGAACTTTTGCAAGTGGTTAGAAGTGGGCAAGAAGCGGAACCTGTGAAATCTGAACTTGATGTGTATCTTGATGAGGGGCTTTTCATTTCTCAAGATTATAAATTTGATGCCTTGGCTTGGTGGAAGGAAAAATCTGAAGTTTCGGTATTTTGTCTAAGTTGGCGTGAATGTTTTAAATTTGCCAATCCTGCTTGTGGCCACGAGGAACTTTTAGTGCGGAGGTCGTGTAATAGATCCCTATAGGTCTCTTCACTTGCTCTAGAAGCGATTGTAAATGTTGGTTGCACGGATTAGGTGTAGATCCACTCCAGCGGAATTGAAAAGAAGAACAAGGTAAGAACTACTTGTTAATCATTTTTAGTTTACTTTTTTTAATGTATAAATACTTACATTTTGATATTATTGTAGAACAAAGATGAAGATTAACCTAAAGGAAATTCTTATCCCAATTCCCAATACCTCAAAGGAATTGACAAGTGACAACTCAATAGGTTTGATTATGAAATTAAATTCGAGTGATATTTTTTACTTCACTTTATTTATTACTTGATGTTTTCTTCTGAGGAGTTAAATATTATTAATAACAAAGCTGTTATGTTTTTGTAGGTGTTTGTGGAAGATGTTTTGATGGGCTTTTTGGTTGGATTGCTATTTAGTTTGACGGAGTTATATCACATTTTCATGTGATCGATTTAGCCCTTGAGCCTAACACCTATCATAGGCTATTGGGATTATTTAAAGTTGTATCCTAAGAATATGCTTTCAAGTGTATTTGTTTAATGATAGTCCATGTGTAGATTACTTAAAACTAAAGTTTTATGATGTTGTAGTGACCGTTAATTCTGATTTTTGTGTTTTGGACTCCTTGTAGTTGTTTCCGATTATTCATATTCCTTGTTTTATATGATAACAATTAACAACTAGGAGACCTGGTTTTGAAAATGACATGGTCCAATATCGAGTCGTGTTCAATTCAAATTCAAGCTTGAGTCGAGTTCAATTTCGAGTTCGAGTTCGAGCTTCGAGCTTGACTCGAGTTAGAGCTAATTACGAGGATTCAGGCATCTCGAGTTCGAGCTTCGGCGGATTCGAGGTTTTGTTTCGAGTTAGTTGAGCTCGCGAGCGCAGGCTCGAGTCGAGCCTCGGTCGAGTTTTGAGGAGTTCGAGTCGAGCATTGAACTTCGAGCTCGACTGTATCATTAGCACCCTATGCTTGTGTTAAAATCAAATGGATCCGATGAAGAATAGAATCTTCCTAAGGTGCCCTCATCGACTAGATGGTACAAACTATAGCTACTGGAAAATACACATGAGTGTATACATCAAGTCCTTGGGATTTAAAGTCTAGAAATCTGTAGAAACAGGATGGTGGTCCCAACTAAAACTGATAATGGGAAATCAGTAATCAAACCTACATCATAATGGAGTTGTGAAGAAAAGAATAAGCCTCATCAAGCTCTATAAAGCTCTTTGCGTTATCCTATGTGGTATGGATGACAAGATGGTTAGACTCATTGCCTCTTCAGAAACTACAAAGGAAGCATGAGATACTCTCTAGAAAATATTAGAGGGATTAAGATGTAGAAATCTGAAGAAGGAAGACAGGGATAGAACCTTGAAGAGGGTCGATCTGAGATATCAAATGGAGAATATCATGGAGATCTAGAAAGGTTCAAACGTCCTAGAGCTCTTTTTGCAATTATCATAGCAGAAAGAGATGCATAAGGCAAAAAGGAAGATAGAAATGTTATCAGATTATTAAGATTGTTCGGACTTGACAAAAATCGCACATGATAATCTAATAGTCCACTTAAATGGTAAAGGGAGAGAAAGTAAAGATCAAACAAAAGATCTTTTCTAGTCAAAAGTTGCAGTTTTGAAGACTACGCAAACCGATCAAAGTCTCTGAATCAAGAAAGATAATCCGAACTAGTGTAAGAACTATATTCACCAGGTCAAAAAAGAATGAAAAACACTTAGAAAATATGTCACATGGTATTCAGAAAGATATGACTGAGGGTTCTTCCCAATCACATACAGTGAAAGATGGAAAAACAAAGAATCTTGGTGTCTTCCCTTCCACCAAAAATATGATTAATGAAGAGTGGTATTTCGATAGTGGATGTTCTTGGCACATGACACTAAACAAGCGCATATTCACTAATCCAACCCTCTAGTCATGATAGTGTAACCTTCGAGGATAGTGTCAAAGAGAGAGTCATAGGTACAGAATCCTTAGTCATTCCAGGGTTGTCAAAGCTGAAGAATGTACTGCTCATTGAAGGACTCACAGTGAATCTGATCATTGTAAGTCAACTGTGAGATGAAGAACTACATGTACAATTCACAAAAGATAAGTGCATAGTACAAAATCAAAGCCACTGTCATATCATGGAAGGAGAAAGATCTTCAGACAACTGCTACTTACTAACCAGGACCATCCCCTGTATGAATGAAATACAGAAAAATCAAGGAACATAGTACTAACAGTCCGAACACCCCAGCTATAGCAAACTTGAAGACATCATCATTGGACAGACAATTCGAAATCAGGTAGTAGAACTTGGTCACATAAGTAGCTCTGGCTAATTAAGGGAACATGACAGGCCTTTATACTTCAAGTCCCAACTTAATTAAACAATCAGTGTACTAAAATTTCTACTTATGGACCTAACATGCACATAAATAGGAGAAAGATTTAACAAAAAAAGACACATCTATGCAGAAGCTATTAGGATGACTTGTCTCCATCTTGAACAGATCGATCATCATGCTAGAACTCTCATAGCCCCTTATGGGATCAGGAAAAGGATGTCAATCCGTATCAGGGTCAGAGAAACTCTTCTCAGTCATTACCTGAATAAAGGAATGTCGTTTAATGAGAGGGAACCTGCCTTCTCTAAGGGACTAAAGAACTTCTTCATCACTACGTCTTCTTACAAGAAGACAAAAGAAGTAAAAATTGGCTATCAAGACGATCACAAATGCTCAAATGTGTGGGAGCAACCTCTCTGTCTCAACAGAAGTTCATGCTACACCTAGAACTAAGCACCTAGTCATAGAGAGTACCCAAACTATCGAAGGAATACATCAGGACCTGGATAATCAAGACACTGAGGTGAAAATTCTCCTAACTATCAAGAAGACTACTATGTATGGAACAAATTGATTGGGTGGAAACTTAAACGAAAGGAAGTATACACCTAGAAGCTATAAAAATGTGTGTGAGCCATGGTTTAGCAAGAAACAAAACTGCATGGAAAGACACATTGCGACATCTAGAGGATGGACACATTTGGAGTGGTTAAAAATCATGGTTAAGGACCATGTCATTCGAGAAAGAGTCCCAACACTCCACTTTGTCAATCCTAGAAGGATCGGGATCCCCATCCAAGGATGGCTACCACCAGGTATGAAGGTCTCAGATCATCCCTTGATTTGAGTATCATATTTAAAAAAAAAACAAAAAACAAAATACGAGCGAGAAGATTAAATAGGTAGTGTCCTGCCTTATTTGCCCGTTGCAATGGCCAAGGCATGTAGGGAGTTATTGAAACTGAAAAGACGGCTAAGAAACAGGGTGCTCTAGGAGAGTCCTAATGCTCTTATTAAATAGGAAACTGTTAGGAACAAAAACCCTAAGGTTTTTCAAGAGGAGGCAAGACCTTTATATAAAGAAGAACAATAGAAAACAAAGGAACTTTACCCTTTTTTGCATATTCTATCAAGAATCTTCCAAAGGTCCAAACTTTCTCTCTTGTTCTGACTCTTTCTTTGATTTCAAAAATGACAATGACAAGATCCAGTGGGTTTAGAAGAAGAAATCTTCTGAAAGGAAGTTCAAGTTCAAAAGGCAAGACCTTTGATCAAGAAGGACCAACTATGGATCCAATTGTTGTGGAACCTTTGAATTCAGCAAGGCCAGCCTCACTCATGCCCTATGGCACCTCTGAAGATGAGACCCCTGCAGCAAAAGGTTTTTGGGAGAACAAAAGCTTCCCCTTGGAGAGCCAAAATGTCAAAAGTTCGAACCTTGAAGCCAATCCAATCCAAACGACAACAGGAACGATGGGTAACGACACTAAATTACAGGTCAACCCTTATGATTCAAGGGAAAATTCTCCTATCGAGAAACAAGGGAGTCGAGATCCAAACCATGATGAATCAAGTGTTTGAACCAACACTGAGACGTTGGAAGAAAAACAACAACCTTTGCCGCTTCAATGGATAGGTTAGGCTCAACGGGATTCTGTTGTAAAGATCCCGAAATCCCAAGAAAAGCGCCTTTGACAACTGGTCGATGAGAGTTCGGACTCATATTAGAATGAACCAGAGAACAACTCACATTCTCCTTCGAGTCTCAGCCATCTCCAACTCCCAACATGAGAAAGTCATCCCGACTTTCGACCCAAGCAAAGAAAGCAATAACTAAGAGGCCTACGACCAAGAAGTAGAAAGTGCAGATGTCTCCCAAAGTAAGTGCCTCTCCATCCATCTTTTTCAAATCCTCATCCCATGCGAAGTTGTGGACCTCTATATCAAAGAGGACCCTTATCAATGAATGTATCTTGCATAGCAAGGACTTTGCCAAATCCGGGATAATGGAACTCTTGGGAGGCGAATATGCTTAGCATTATATCAAAGCTGCCTCCCTTCGTGTCCTAGATCATCTTGGAGTTCTATGTAAATCTCTCCAAGGAAATGGGGAACCCAACAAGTCCAAACTTCCAAAAGGAGATGGTGCGAGGACATTCTTTTGATTTTCTCCTAGCATAATCACTCAGTATTGGGAATGTATTGATGTTCCAAAAGAAGAAGAAATGTTTGAGATAGACCTAATGGTCTCGGTTATAACTAGAGGAAAGGTCTTATCATGGCCATACAAGTTCCAACTCCTCTCTCATCTCACCTGTAAATACTCTATCCTACACAAGATCGATTTGTGCAATTGGTCGTCCACTACCCACTACACAACTGTACCGAAGAGCTTCACCACCTTGCTCTTCCAAGTAGGTATGAAGAAAAAATTCAATCTAAGGAATCTTGTGTTCGAACATATACTAGGACATGCCGAAAACACAGCATATCATAAAGCACTAGGGTACCCATCATTGATATTTGAGTTTCTTATGGCCTAAAAACTAGATTTAGTTAGCCCCGCTGACATTTTGGGGCCTCCAAAAGCAAAGATGTACATCATCCATAAACTATATAAGGGCATCATTTCAGAGATGTCCTTTCAAGGAAAAACACATGGAAGATGAAGGAGAAGATTCCAAATACCATCCTAGAGTACGAACCAGTAATTGTACCAAAGGGACAATCCTCCTCTATAGTTCTGACGAAGCCAAATATTTTGGATAAGACCATTTAGTCCCACGAAAGCATGCTAAATCATCTATATGAGCAACAATAGTTGGTGGAGCTACAGTTCCAAGGAATACAAAAGTAGGGAGAGGAGCTCATTTCCCTCATCGAAGAATTGAAGAAGACCAAATTTCAAGAGGCTATATTCTCCACTTCAAAGGGAGAAGACATTAAGAAGGAGTACACGGACCGCATACCATGACCAGGCCTCACTACAATTCCGGACTCTGAGCCCATAACCGAGCATGTCACCAAGGCTAATTCGCTATAAGGGATTGAAGATCTTGCTTTTGGGACCCATATTTCCCAACCGATATTCACATCCTCACCATCTCCAAAAGCAACTACAATCAACAATGTCCTACCAGAGTCCGCCTACAGTGGTGAGAAGAGCAGAGACATAGTACCTATGGACCTGCCATTGCCTCAGTCCCCTTAGTTCTAAGTCTTCACCAAAAAAATGGGAGTAGAAAGAATGCAGATGGAAGGAAAAATGGGTAAAAGGAATACTTTATTTTTATTACTTTTGATCCCTTCAATAGTGTATGACAAGACATGTATAAAGGGCAAACAATTAATGAAATGAAAATCTTCATCTCAAAAGCGTCAAGTGCCTCTTGTCTCTCCTCTTTAGTGCATCTTCTTGTCTCATTCTTTAAGGGATATTTTTGCTAAAGACATAAATGATAGGTGCAAAACGTGTCTCTAAAATTAAACGTGCTTATGTGTGAGCAAGTGCACGCATGCATCGCCTCAAGTAATAAAGTGACAATTAGAAGTATCGTCCCACAAGGATTGTGCTACTAAGTATTGAAATTAGAATAGTCCTAGCTTTATTTGGATTAATAAAAATGTGAGAAAGAAGTAGAAAAAAATCTAAACTAAAGTATCTAACATGCAAAGTGAAAAGGTAATTACAAGAAATCCAAGAGTTTTGATTTAATCTAACAAATTCCTACGGTGAGATTCAAATTGGTCCCAATGATGCCTAAATCATATATTAATGTTGGATTTCACCTAAGCACATGTTATTCTTTCTCAAGCAATAACAATCTACTCTTGGAAAAGGTTCTAATGTATCTCTACCTCAAACCATCATAACCAAGGATGCATTAAGCATTAGAAACCCAACAAGCCACATGTAACCCACAAATATCTCTATTCTATGGTGAAACACGACATTCCATTCATGGTTGATGAGTCCTAAACTTATCTATTTTTTATCCATTTTTTTGGCATATTTTTAGAAGTTTATAATTCATTTTAATGCTGAATGATGGAATATTCACCAACTTTTTGTTTTGTGGGTTTTTTAATGAAAAAGAGACAATTCCAACAAGAAGAGCAAAAAAATTTGCCAGGGCAGAATTCTCTATCGCGACATAGTTTCAGAATGTCGCGACAGAATCACAATAGAACCAACAAGAGTTATGTCACAAGAAGGATCAAGCTTAACTCAAGCCATAAATGAAGACTGTCGCGACATAATTTTAGATAGACTAATTGATTTCTGTCACGACAATGGATTTTTATGTCGCGACAAAGCTGGAGAAGTTCATAAAGAAGAATGTTGTGACATTCCTGTAATCACGCAACAACGATCAAGCACGTAACGTGAAACTCATATCGCGACATCTCAGCTCTATCATGACATAAAGGTGAAGATAGCGAAGTTTGTCTGATGAAAGACAGCATGTTGCGACATAAAATCCACAATAGGCTTTTAAGGGCAAGAAGACTCTGTTGCAACAAAGAAGTTTTATGTCGCGACAGAAAATAGCAAAACAATGAGACAGATCAAGACAAAGTGCCTACGACAAAGTTTTCTATGTTGCGATAGACATTTCAGCTTATGACAAGACCAAGGCAGATTATCTGTCCCGACAGAAGAAAACTATGTTGCGACACAACATTCAGAGTTAGCAATGAAGGATAAGAAGACTTTGTCGCGACAGAGAATTTTTAAGTCACAACAAACACAACATAAGGTTGAAGTGAGCTCTGTTGTGACAAAGACGGCTATTGTCACGACAAAAGTTGAGAAGAATTTCAAGAAACTTATGTTGCGACACAGAAACTTATGTTGCGACACATTAAAGAAAATAAGGCAAAAATTTGTATCACGACAAAAGAAGATTATGTCGTGATACTTAAAAATTGTTGAGTAAGAGATTTATATCACAACAGAGAAGTTTTATGTCGCGACAGAAAATAGAAGAGACACGAGACCAACCTAGACACGTATGTCACGAAAAAGACTTCAATGTTACAACAAACAGTTTAGCCACCGACTAGGATCAAAGACGATTATGTCGCGACAAAGAAAAAGTATGTCCCGACAACAGACCCAGGCAACTGTGAGAAACTTTGTCACGACAAAGGTTGAAAAGAACCACAAGATGAATGTCGCAACATTCTTTACTCTATCGCTACAATGAATGAAGAACTCAAGGCATAATTCTTTGTCATAACAACTGGAAGCTAGGTCGTAACATAAATTGAAGAGGAATGCTTGGAAGTGAACAGAAGAGTGTCGCGACACAGTCAGGAACAAGAAATTACCAAATTATATCGCAACATTCCAAAACTCTGTTGCGACATAAAAGAAAGCAGAAGACTCAAAAACTCTATCGCGACACAAAGCAGCGCAACAGAAGGAAACTTAGTCACAACAAAGAATTTTGTTATCGCAACATAATATTCAAGTATTCAAGTTGCAAGGCATCCAAGAATTGTCACGACACAAGACACTTTGGTCGCGACATAAACTAAACAACCTCAGTAGAACTATGTTGCAACATTACCAAATTATGTCGTAACAGAATTCAAGAAGGAAGCTTAAAAATATGTCGCGACGAAAACTTCATGCCACGATAAGATTCTGGGCGACAGAGATGAAAACTATGTTGCGACATAATTTTCTATGTCACGACAAAGCTACTAATTGGACCATAAATGTTGGGGATCAACAATTTATTATTAGAAGTCTGACCCATCCATTTGAAAAGTCTATAAATAAAGCGCATCTATATGTGCACACAACCAGCGAAACCGGGGAACTTACGGGTAGCTAAGAGACTCTTGTATATTATTTTCTTTTCTTTTGTTTAGTTTTTAGGTAGCATTTTAGCTAGTTCTTTTTGGATTCAAATGTATCCCAGTGTGAAGTTCCAGTACAGGTTTGTTGTAAAATTTTGTTTTTCATCACTATCTAATTAAATGGATTTGGAAATTTTCTGGAGTTCATTTGAAATTTCAATGAATTTACCTGATCAGTTAGTCATTGTTATTTGTGATCCAGCTTTGAAAAACTAAGCTCTATCTAGGAATGGATAGATGTTGATTATTATTTTCTGCTCAACTTGAAAGAATGTCATAGTTTGAATGTTTGGATTTATTTAATTGGTATTGTTCTTTAAGCTACTTGTTTACAATATTAGTAGCGTGTACCCAAAAAAGGACTACATTTTGCTCTAAGTGACACAGAGATGGGGATTCCTTAGAGTATGGAACAGTTACTTGGGGTTATGTTAGACTAATATTATGGAACAATTGAACTCTGAAAAATCACTTAGATAGATCCATGACTTACTCATGGTGTGAGGATAGCTCGATGATGTATCAATTTAATTGACAAGATATTTCTCTTCAATCCGACGAGAGGATTTTGATCCCGTGTTAGCATAGATCTAATCAAGGAAATAGAGAATCTTATCAAATTAGATGGATGAGTTACCAAATAGATTGGAGAAGGCTTGCAACATACTGTCTATAGGGGCAAGAAGTCTTCAGTCCTAAGAAATGGGTATGAAATGCGAAAAGGAAGAAGAACATGGAATCTTAGAAAGAGGTTCTATTCTACAAGTAACTGATTAGACCTATACCTCGAGAAACGAATGGATCTTTATTAGTGAAATGTATGGTGTATGGAGAAATTCAAACTATACTACCTTGCATCTTTAACAAATTCAGATTTCAAACTGATGGTTGAACTATGTTATAAGTAATCACGAAATTCATAATTAACTCTGATGTCTATTTCCAGTGTTACTTTACCCAATGAACTTTCCAATCCATTTATTTGAATTCTTTTCATGCAGTTAGAGTTTTATCTAGTTTTTACTTTGCTTAGGATTAGAGACGAGCCATTTTAACTTTGGAGTTCAAATAGCAAAATCTTGAGTAGATGGGGTACTTGATCTTTAGATTTGTCATCAATCCTCGTGGGAATGATATTTGGATTTAAATCCATTTTATTACTTGTATGACCTGGGCACTTGCAGTGATTTAGACCAAAATTTATTTTAATGGATCCTTTTTTCAAAAAGGGCTAAACACGTATTTTTATCAAAATTTAGTCAAACAAGTTTTATGACATTCGAGTTGGGGACTGAAAAGTCTTTGGATAGAATTGCTAATTACTTCAATTAGATTTGGTCTATGTTTAAAAACCAGTCAATCAAGTTTAGGGCACCGTTGCTGGGGATTGAGAAAAAGATGAATTTAAATATCAATATTCCAACTAAAGAGTGAATTGCTAATTTTGACATTTTTCTTTATTTTATCAAAAATTTTAGAAAATCACATAAATAGTTTTTAACAACAGTAGTTGAATAAGCTATTGAAAATTTTTATGAGCTTAGTTGGACATAGCTGTTTTCCACATATTTAATGTGATCTCAATGTGTTTCTATATCAGGAAGATTTACATGCATATAAAACCAGAAGCAAAGCTGCTGCCTTTGGATACAGAATTAAGAAGAACACTGAGAAATCTGAGAAAAGTTAAAGGTGATGAATCAGCAACTATGGAAAATCAGAGATAAAGAATGCAACCTATTCCAGAAGAGGCAGAAACTGAGAGACCTCAAAGGCAAATGACTATGGAGGACTTTTGGAGGCCTAGTATTCCAAAATGAATGCTACATTGTGAGACGACCTCTTTATTGAAGCAACGATTTGAACTTAAGCCAGCTTTGATCACAATGGTGCAACAACACCAATTTACTAGGCATCCTAGTGAAGACCCCAACGAGCATATGGGAAGATTCATGAGGATGGCTAACACAGTCAAGTTGAATAGGGTCATACCCGAAGTAATCAAGCTGCAACTATTTCCTTTTCATTGAGAGATGTGGCATCAACTCGCATTCAGCCACGTCACGGACAATCGGGAAGTAGTTTCGGTAGAAGCTTACATTTAACATTCTTCCTCCTGCCCTCACTTCTGAGAGGATAGAAGAAATTATAGTTTTCAAGCAAGGAGAGGATGAAAGTCTCTAAAATGCATGGAATAGATCTGACCACTCATATGGATATTTTTTATCATGTTATGAATTATACCTCAAAGCGTATAACGGATGTTCTCGCTATGGAGCTTTGAGAGAAAGAGTGCTGAAGAGGCAAAGCGCTTGATAAGATCTCACAATGCAACTATAAAGCTCCATCTCAAACTTCAGGAGCAAAGAATCAACTAAAAGGGAAAGTGGTATGCAGAGTTTAACCTAGATGACTCCGCTATAGAAGCAAAATTAGATGATTGATAAGAAAATGGTGGAATTGGGAGAAGAATGCACCTCAAGAAATGAAGTGGGAAATGGGCTTGATGAAAATGAGAAGAGGAATAGTGTCAAGAGGACTAGCCCATGAGGGTCCCTATCAAGTCGAGGAGGCACAAGATTCCAATGCACCAGAAGTTACAATTTTAAGCCCCAACCTCAACTTGCCAAATCATTACACACTCAAGACTCCAGAAAACCATGAGAATTTCTCATATAGGGGAGGAGCACAGCAAGGTTAAAGACCTGGGCAAAATTTTCAATAACACTATGCTTCACCTGGGTTCCAACAACAACAATAGTAAAGAAGTCAGAGGGTAGAAAATCAGGGACAAACGAGATCTTCTTCCTTTGAAAAACAAATGTTAACTTTCATGGGAGAAAATAAGAGGCTATTGAACATCCATGAGCAGAAATTTACTGATCTAGCAGTATTTCAAGCAAACACAACTGTGTTTCAAGCCAATACTAATGCCTCTCTGAAGAATCTAGAAACAAAAGTAAGGTAGTTGGCCCTAACTATGTAGAATCAATCCAAGGATGCATTTCCAAGTGACATAAGGAAGAATCCAAAGGATTGTATGGTGGTTACTCTAAGAAGTGGAAGAGAGATAGAATGTAGAAAAGAAGAATAGAAGAAAACTAAGGAAGAGAAAGAAGAAATTGGAGACGAATCAAGTAAAGATAACTAGTGCTGGGTGTGGGAAGAGAGAAGGCAAAATGCAAACAAAAGTAGCAAAGCCTGAAGGAGAGTTCGTAAGAAGAAGGAAGAGGTTCAAGCTACAAGCCCGGTCCCATTCCCTCAAAAGGATGCAAAAGGCTGGGTTAGAAAGAGAGCAAGTTCCCAGATTCCTTGAACATGTTCAGAAATGGAAGACATCCCTTTTTCAGATGCATTGAATCAAATGCCTCATTATGCTAAATTCATGAAGGATATTTTGATTAGAAAAAGAAAAATTGTTGATAAAAGAGTAGTGAGTCTAAGAGCAACCTGCAGTGCAATTATTTAGATGTCCTTACCAAAGGAGACGCTGTGATCCAGCAAATTTTCACTCATTCCCTACAATGAGAATTCTAAGATGAGAGCATTGTGTAGATTATGGGTTTCATCAACTTGATGCCTTTATCCTGTAGGTTAAGAGATTAAGTTTGGGGGAGCCACCCACAACCATGACCCCCGCAGATGACAGAGATGATAACGAGCTCAACCCATGGGTATTCCTCAGGATGTGCTTATCAAAGTGGGAAAGTTCATTTTTCCAAAGGACTTTCAGGTTATTGATATTGGAAGAAGAGCCAAACAAGTCCTCCGCTATTAGGGAAGGCCCTTCCTTGTTATAGGAGCACTGATAGATATGAAGAAGAGTTTCTTACCAAGGTTGAGATGAGGCAATGCACTTCAATCTCAATCAATAAATATAAATTAAATAGAATTTGGCAATGTTGATTGGGGTAAGAGATTTATAGAATGAGTATCGGTCAGTTCTCGAATCGATAAATTATTTGTGTTTCTGTATCAATGAACGAAAAATGAGATGAATTTCCGTATCTTGATAAGTTCTCTTGAGTGTTGAATTTTCGAACTCCACCTTGAATCAAAAGAAGCAAAGACCTGATATTGATGAAAATAGCAAAAAAATGCAAAGAATGGAACAAAAAGGTAAGAAACAGCAACAAGTTCGTAAGGGCATCCTTGAAGGAATTACCTAATCACTAAGAAAAGTGGCTTTCTAGAACTGCAAAGAGCAAAACCAGGCTTATTATTTCAAATGTGATTGATCGAATTTGAAGAATAGAAACTACTTGAAACTCTCAAAAAATATGCGTGCTAAATTGCCTGTCTAGAAGATTTAAAAGGAATCGGTCCTTCATTCGATATAAGATCCTTTAGTGATAAGACACTTCATAAAACATCGAAGAAGATCAATCTTACAATGAAAGGCGAGTAAGAAGTTAAGTATCACGGCTGGCCGAATACAAGCTTCTACATGCAATCCTGCATGTACTCAGCGAGCCTGGGCCTATGGTTCTTAAGAAGGTGGATCACCAGATCGAAATGAGAAGACCGACTGATCTACAAGAACTATGACAGATGGAGGGTGTGTATAGACTGGGCTTAAAAACTAAACACCGCGCTTAAAGGATCATTATCCTATACCTTCATCGAATTAAATGTCGGATGTGTCGCAGACATCCCTATTATCGCTTTCTTGATGGATATTCGTTATAAACTGGGATTGTTATACCCTCGAGGATCTGGAGAAGACTACATTTACATGTCCTACACCTTTGGCTTTCGTGTGGCTGATGCCATTCGATTATAATGCTCCCGCCACCTTCCAAAGATATGATGTCAATGTTTTCGCATCGGGTGAAAGAGGCCTGAAATCCTTATGGATGACTTCTCAAAGATATGGATTCTGAATTTTGAAAATTGTCGGAAAAATTTGAAATAATACTGTGAGGTGTCGGCATAAGAATTTGGCCTAAATTGGGAAAATGCTGAATACTTTCACTAACATAGGTATCGCCTGGGACACAAAATGAATCGGATTAGAGGTAGACCAAGCAAAGGTTTCTATCATAGAAACCTCCTCGCCACCTACACAACAGCCAAAGGATAGTTTCCAGAAGGACATATCGTTTTTTACGTAAGATTCATAAAGGACACTTCTCAAAATCTCAGATTCATTATGTATTAATTAAAAAAGATGCAAAGTTTGATTTGACACCAGCAAAGTCGCATTTGATGAAATAAATCCAAATTAGTTACAACACCCATCATGGTAACACCCGACAACAAGGAATTTGAAATTATGATGCTAGTGATTATGAATGGAGTTGTATTTGGACAAAGAACAGTGGAAGATATTCCGCCATATACTATGTCAAGAAATCCCTAATGAAGCTCAAGAGAACTACTCTACAATTGAAAAAGAGATGTTGGCCATGGTGTTTGCTTGTGAAAAATTCAGGCCTTACATAGTGGGGTCCCATATTATAATACACACTAATCATACTGCAATTAGATATCTGATTGCAAAGAAAGATGCTAAGCTAAGACTTTTTAGTTGGGTATTATTATTGCAAGAGTTTGATCTCGAAATTAAAGACAAGAAGGGTAGCAACAATGTAATAGCTAATCACTTGTCTAGATTGGAAAAAACTACTGAAGAAGAAAAATGAGGTGAAATAGCAAAATTTCTGGCGAACAATCGTTGTTATCACTCAAACACTGTATGTCGATATTGTGAATTACTTAGCTGGTGGACTTATGCCATATGAAATCTCAATAACCAACAAAAAGAAAGCTGAGACTGAGTAGCAAATTCTATATTTAGATGATCCACTTCTTTCGTATAAGCAGATATGATTATATCGTAATATATGTGTACTTAAATGGAATAAGGTGAAATTATTGATAAATGTCATGCATCACCATATGGAGGACATTTTGCAGGAGACAAAACAACACATAAAATTCTCCAATCATGTTTTTATTAGCCTACACTATTTAAAACATTGTGATAAATGTTAGAGAATGGGCAACATAAGAAGAAGAAATGAAATGCCCTTACAAGGAATCCTAGTGGTGCAGATTTTTTTATGTTTGGGGAATAGACCTTATGAGACCTTTTCCATCATCATTTGGAAATCTATACATTCTCCTAGCTGTGGATTATGTATCCAAATGGGTGGAAGCAATATCTTGTTCTAGAAATGATGTTAATACAGTTGTTGGGTTTATACAAAGGAATATTTTAAGCAAGTTTGGAGCACCCAGAACAATTATTAGTGATAAAGGAAGCCATTTTGCAAACAAAGTTTTTGCAAAAATCATGAGCAAATATGGAATCAAACATGTACAGGGAAATAAAGAAAATTCTGGAGAAAACATTAAGAAATACACGAGAAAAGATTGGAACGAGCAAAGCTGGGATAGATAATTGTGGGCTTATAGAACTTTTTTTACAAAACTCCCATTAGAATGTCCCCACATAATTGTATTTGGAAAACCTTGTCATCTCCTTCTATAATTGGAATACAAAGTTGTGTGGGCCATCAAGAAACTTAATTTTGATTTTCAAGTTGCCAAGGAAGAAAGATTATTCCAAATGAATGAACTGGAAGAGTTGAGAAATGAAACTTATGATAATGCCAGAATCTACAAAGATAAGATCAAGAAATGACATGATCAGAAGATTATGAGGAAGGAATTCAAAGCAGAAGAACAAATCCTATTATACAATTCCAAGCTCAACCTGTTTCCAGGAAAACTGAAGTGAAGATGGAGTGGTCCTTACACAGTAGTAACAAGTACACCCTTTGGAGCATTGACACTAAAAAATAATTCTCTGGATGTGAATTTAAAGTGAATGGTCAAAGATCGAATCATTACCTTGGAGGCAACATAAATGAAGAATGAACCAGATTTGGAAGAGAATGAAGAATTTTGTTGAAAAGAAAACATTTAATAGCAAATGTCTAGCTAAAGACATTAAACTGAGTAGCTTCTTAGGAGGCAACCCAAGCAATTTTTAATTTTCATAGCTAGCTTGTTTTGGTTAAATTTTGTGTGTTTGAAGTTTAGTTTTAATTTGGTTTGAATTTTTATGTGTTGTTTTTGCTAATTTTTCAAGAACGGTGAAGTTGAATTAGAAATGGACTTTATTAGAAAGCACACTCTCTCAAACTGATTATGCAGAAAATGCTATCAGGGGGAGTATTTTGATTTCCCTAACTTGCTCCTTAATGATAATGTATATTTGAAGTTTATGGGAATGTAATTTTGTTTAGAGCAGAAAAATAAATAGTAGCTTTGTTGTTCTCATTCTTTGAATACTCTGAATATCATCCTGTTGAATCATATTGAGTGAAGAAATGAAAAGTGATTTTGCATAGTTGAATTGAGGTTCTTTGATGATTAGGTATGTTTTCACAAGTATGTTCTGATTGGTATGAATGAATGCATATTGCTTTGAATGTTACTTGATGAAAAAAAAATGTGAATTGTGCAATTATGAGAATTTTTTTTTCTATGTCGCCACATATTTTTCTTCGTCACAACAGTAGTACCAAAACTCTTTAGCAATATTGTTTCTTATTGTTGCGACAAAGACTGGGTTAGTCTGTTGAAGCCGCAGGAAATTATGTCACAACAAAAGTTTTAGTGCGGCAACAACCTTTAACTGAACAAACTATGTCTTGACAATGTTTTTCTTTGTCGTTGCATTATATCAAATGAGATAACTGAACTAGGTCTTGACATTAATTTACTATGTCGCGATAAAGTTGGCTATGCCCTGTGTTTCTGAGAGAAAAACTTTGTCGTGACAATTTTTCTCTTTATCGGACATAAGTACGAATAAACACTATAAAATATGTCGCAACAATATTTCTGTATGTTGCGACATAGGTCTACTTGAGTATCAAATTTTTGTGTTGCAACATACATACTTTCTCTATGTCATAACCAAGTTGGCTTTAAACTGATATTGCAAAGAGAGTTTTTTGTTGTGACAATATTTCTATCATTATGATTATTGCGCACTCAACATCACATTTTTATATGCCGTAAATAATTTTTACTGTCGCAACAAAGGACTGACCTAGTTTTAATTGATTTCAGAAAATATGTTGTGACATTACTTTTCTATGTTGCGACATAAAATTAAAAAGGGAATAAACCCTAGGTTGGTTTTTTTCGCGACATTTAATGACGGTACAACAAACATTTGGCCTATAAATTGATGAATTTTGAAACCTAAAAGGTCACTTAACTCAGAAACCATCAAACCACTCACTTTTCTTCACCAAATATTTTCCACTCCTTTCGAAAACCTTAGATCCCCCAAAGCTCTCTTCTAACAATGTCTGAGACTTCAAACCTCATTCCTAACCTAAACAAAATAATGGAAGAGTATGTTGAGAGAGAGGAAGAAGCAGTCCAAGCGACTCAGGTAGAAACAGGGCAAGAAGAAGAAAGAGCTGAATCTAGAGAAAAGGTGGAGCAATCAGCTAAATAAACTAAAAAGAGGAAGAGAAGAGCTGAAGAAGCTGGAGTAGGGGGCAGAGAGGAAAAGTTAAGCGATTGGGTCTATTTCTCTTGGATAAACTGAAGCACAGAGATTTCATAGGCGAAAGAGGTTTCAATAAGTGAATCTCCCCCTTATAAGAAGTTATTAAGAAGAGATGATGGCTTCTCTTTTATGAGCACGAGGCTCCTGGGTTTGTAGATGTGGTGAAGGAGTTCTATGCTAATATGGTAGGAATGAAGGATAAAATAGTATATGTTAGAGGGAAATGGATATCCTTCAGCAGGAAGCAGATAGACCAAACCCACAATCTGAACGAGAGGAAGAATGGGTCGAAGTTCAAGAAACTAGTGAAGGAACCCGATTTAAAACAGAGACTTGCCGACCGAGGGCAAAGTGAAGTGTGGCACACCAAAAACCCACATGAGTCCATCGCAAGAGGGCATCGACCATACAAGCAAAGGTTTGGTTTATTTCATTTGTTCAGTTATATTACCATCAAAGCACAAGTACTTATAAAGGAGGTGAGGCAATACTCATTGTATCGCCTATGCATTAAGGATATAAGGTCAATGTTAGAGATCATTGAAACCCAATTCGCTGCTGAAGGCAGGTGGATACAAGGGACCGGAGCACCCCACCTAGCACCTGACTACCAGGTTATGTATCCCAAGTGTGGAAGGATATTGGGAGGAAGAAGAACACTGCCCTAGAACCTCACCCCTGACACTGACAGGAATCACCAAGGGGCCTAAAAACAGAGATAGATGAAGAGAAGCAAAAGTTAAAATAGAGGACATAGATGATGTAGAAATACATTAGATATAGATGGAAAGTAAAGCTCCAAAGAAACAACAGAGGCAGAGAAGTGTGAGCCCAATTCTAACCCTCTCCCCATAAGTGAGACAAGTCTATCAAGAGCAAGCTGGAAGCTCAGAGCATCAAGGTAACAATGTTTAATTGATAGATATGCTGAAAGCAATGAAGCAAGAAATATAGGAGAGGGATAGGTAGTTGCGTATTCAACTCCAACTGAGAGATGAATATATGGATGCAAAGCTCAAAATAAGGGATCGAGAAGAAGCAACAGTGAAGAAAGATGAAGAGTGAAAGCGATGGGAAACAGAGGAAAGAGAATCGAGGAAGAACCTAGGGCAAGAGAGAAGATGCTCTTTCCTTTTCCGAATACCGAGAGGAGAGACCGTGAGCGCTTTCAAAATAAATACATAGAGAGGATGCTATGGAGCAAACATGCCGTTAAGGCAATGTTTTTAGGTACCTATATAAAGAGCACTAGAAAGAAATAAGGCTCCTCATATAGAAAAAGGAAAAGGAAATGGAAGTTACCCTAAACTATAGGGAAAAATGCTGGATAGAGAGTTTAGACATGGTTAACAAAAATCTGATCAAAATGTACTTTGGCTAGGGTGAGTTTGAGGAAACCTTGAACTCTATTGGGCAAAGACAAAATGATTTGATCAAAAAATTGGCTATGTCAATGGTGATACGCATTAATGAGAGGAGGCAGAGAGGCAGTCGGCGACCCGCAGTCAGGATCACGAGTTCTCTCCTTCAGCGGTACCAGTTACAAATTTGAACATGTCAATACAGACAACCTCAGACATGATAGAAGAAGGAAATGAGCAACACAACCGTCTCTCCCCTTTTCCTTCTTTGTAACCTAGTCTCTCTTACTCGAAAATTTTAATGAAATTCCTTTGTAGAAATTGGTGTTCACTCTCAATTTTCATTTCTTGTGTGTTTATCTATTTCCTTTCCTTTGTGTTCAATAATTAGAAATTGATGACCTCTAGTAGATAGCTTTGTTGAATAATGGAGAACCTATTATTGGTTTAAATTGTTAAATAGCTATGAATTGTTTAGTAGACTTGGAATGATTGTGGAATTGAAATGTTGGTGTGTTAAGCTTCTATGAATTAAATGGTCTGATTTAAATAAGCTAGGCACTTGTAAAATAGCATAGCAACATATTCATGTACCAAACAAGAATTTGATGATGAATTGGGGTAGGATGCATTGAACTGAAAAAGCAAGTTGTGAAGATATTGATGAATATGTTGAACTTCAAGAATAAGGAAGATTCCAACCAATTGATATAACAAATAAGATCTGTAATTATGTTTTGTAAACAACTTAGTTATTATGAACCCTGGTAAACACTACACATGATCAAAAGTATCTCTGAAATAGATTGTGCTAAAGATTAGGGACATCTTCTGGGATTTATCACAATTAAATCTCCAAATGTCTTAGAACTTGTTAGATTATTTGTCAAGGCAAAATCCTAAGCAATACCACTAACAGAAAGTGATATAGGCCATTCTTGGAAGATTGAGCCTTTCAAAGTGTACCTTATTAATATGCATAAGCATACACCTTAGTTCCTTATTTGAGCTAATAGCCTACCTCATCATCGGCTTGACAGGCTAAGCTGAATCCTCCTTAAACATAATCCTCTGATGGGAACCTTATTTTCTCGGATTACGCAGCAAATACATCGAGTGATGGAAGAGGACAAGTTTAAAAGGAATATTACTTCAACGTACAAAGAAGGATAAGTGAGGCAATCAATTAAGATAAGGAAGAAAATATGAAAGAATGAGGAAAAGAAGGCTGGCCAGAAAAGAAAAGTGTCAAGGTGGAATAAGTTTGGTCTTGTAAGCCTTTCTCCCATGGAGTGAGTGGGGTCATAGGGATTGTTCAACATCTAGTACCCTAATGCCAACTAGTGTGGGAGTTATTGACCCAAAGTTCGTTAAGGGTGGTAGAAAGCTTAAAAAGACAAAACATTGCACTATTCCATAAACCTTAATAGAAGATGAAAAGTGGAAAAGCTTCTAAGATAAAGAAGAGAATTTATAGTATGAATGTGGTCAAGAAAAATAACACCATAGAAAGTATGCAGAAAGATGCACCAAACCAAATATGAGGTTAAAAAGTTGACATGAATGGAAAAAGTTAAGAATGCATATGAAGGCATGTATGTCAAAGTGTAAATGAAACCTAGGTAAAATTGAGCCTAAATTGTCTTATTACCTACCCCCAGTACCTCAGCCTCACATTATAAGCCTAAAAGACCTAAGTGATTATGAAGGTGGTATATGCTTACATTAGTGGAGATTGATATGACAAACAAGCATATGGAACTTTAAAGAATAAAAGAGAAGCATGCTATATGAGTAATATCCCAGAAGATTAACTAATCTGCCAAGGAAAAAGAGAGAATACCAACACACACTCACAAATCAAGGTTGAATAATTGGATTATTTACACTATAAGATTGTAGCATTTAGTAGACTTAATTGAAGAGAATCTTCACGGTCACGGATTGGAAACATATTTAGAAATAAGTTTACAACTAACTATGTTTCCTACCAAATTGTGGATTCAACAATGGTCTAACCTAATTATTGTTTCTCAACCTTAAATTAGGTCACAAGTCATGTTAATGGTGATCAATCATCATCAACCATGAGAAATTGAATAGAACATTCAATATATAAGAAAATCCAAACATCAAAGATTACAAATCAAGGCTAAGCACCATAGTTCATTGTTTAGACTATATTAAAACCCTAGAAAATGAGATTACCTCATGGATAGGGGAAATACAACCCTAGAAAATGAGGAAAAGTAAGAAAATATGAGAAGAATGTAGATGAAACCTATTTCTTCTCTTCAAATATCATTCTTTTTCTTCTTCTTCTTCAAAGACAAGAACCGATTTTCCCCAAGACAGAGTTGCCTTTGGGTATTTCCACCCAAAGGGTATTTTGCTTTGCACCCTATAGTACCTCCTCAAAAGCCCCAAACTCATTCTCTTTTATGCCAAAAAAACAAAGAGAACGGCAGATGGGCTTCAGCAAATTTTTGGGCCCCCACATCCACACTACAGTGTGATTGACACTCCAACGTGGAGAGGGGTGAAGACACTAATTTGGTGTAAGTGAAATCACATTGCAGCGTGAGTGCTCCCGCTGCAGCGTGAAGGCACTCACGTTGTGGTGTGAGTTAGCCTCAACTCCTCTAGTGGTGGCAGCTTCTTCTTTCTTTGCATCCTCACTTCTTCCTTCATATCTTGCTTATTCAGACTCTAAATTAGATGATCTTAGACTTTACGAAAAGATCTTAGAGTCTAGAACACGTCCATACAAGTGCAGGAGCCTTAAGAGGTCATCATGCAGTTGGAAAGATCATGTGTTTGCTGCAGCTGCATGATGACTTTGTTGAATTTCTTCCATTTTGCTCACTTTCACTCTACTCCGCCCAATGATTGACCTATACACAAAATAGAACATTTAGAGCATGAGAGTACTTATTTATATCATAAAACTACTAAAAACTAAGCAAAACAAGGGGATAAAATGAGTATATAAGATACTCATCACACCCCTAAACTTAAATCTTTGCTTGTTCTCAAGCAAAGGAAAAACACACATACACAAAACAATAAAATAGATATGAGTAGAGAATGGTGCTAGCAACAAGCTAGGAGAATGCCATGACAATGTTCTATGGAAGCATGATTGCCTACATAGGATCCCAACATATTTAAAATCTTTGAAGACAAGGCATCTAGGGGGATAGTGATCAAGGCAATTTTTGCCCCCAATTTCTCAATGCATCCTTTCTAAAGAAACTCAATGAAAATGGTACGTTAGATCTCAAATGTAGATGGAGGTTCCAAGACACTTTTCAACCAAACTCAACCCACTCATTTGAAATAAATTAACAAAAACAAACTGAGAACGCACTTTTTATTCAGTACTAAAACTAGAAAGTAGGTTGCAATGCTAAGGCTCTCTAGAAAAGTGTCCATGTAGCGGGAATCCACTGATGACTCTCTAATAGTTGGTTAAGGGCACCGGGCATTAAGTTCTACCTCGAACTTCACCTCAAATACTCAACTATAAAACCAAAGCACCTACTTGTGAAATTGACTCATCTTCTATCCCATGTAACGACCGGTGAAGTCAATGACTCCCAACCAGTTGACTTAGGATACTAGGCTTTGAAAAGCTTCTCAAACTATGCCCAGGATTCTGATTGAGTCAACTCACTTATTTCTCTTTTTTTTTTCTTTCTTTTCCACATTTTTGCTTTTCTATTTCTTTTTCTTTTTTTCTTTTGTTTTTGAAACTGTGGGGCTCATTGGCCCTCTTTATTGAGGTGTCCCAACACTATGGAAATTAAGGTCTCTCAAGGTAAGTTTAGTTTGAGAAGAAGGGGTCGAAACCCAGGTGTACATGAGACACAAAACAAACAAAAGAAAGAAAGAAAAAGCACATGCAAATACGGATTCAACAAACTAACCAAACTAAACTAAACACAAACACAAACATGTATATCATAAGACACTAAGGAAATCCAAAGCTGATTCTACCACAATTTGTCCCCACAAACTTGAATAAAACATTTTCCTCAATGAAATACCGAATGAAAAACAAGGAGGGAAAGGGGACTCCCCTGAGGATATGGTGCTAGTTGCTCCCTTGGTGGCATGGTGACTAGCCCTCTTGTATCAACATGGTTTTGAGGTATTTTCAACACTTGAGAGCCACTTTGGCATTGTCACAAACACTTAGTGGGCACCTTAAAATCCTATTGTTGTTGAAGCCGCCAAGGGTCTTGGATTGATACCAAAATACACATAAAAGAGCTCTAAGCTTACCAAAATCATCTAACCAACAAAAAATTCTTCGAGTCTTCAACATGGTGGAAGCTATGGTTTTGGGTGGGAAATGAATTTGTGGTCTCTTCCTCTTTAATCTTCAATCATCCAATATCTCTTACCTTAGAACCAACTTTAGGACTTCCAAAAACCTAAAAACAACAATCAAAACAAAACAAAACAAGATCAAACAAGAAAAATTAACAAAAAAAAAAAAACTCAAAAGTAACTAAAAAAAATAGAAAATGGAAAAGGAAACTAATTAAAATTGGGTTGCCTCCCAAGAAGCCATTCAATTTTTCTAGAGTCCAGCTTGACTCTTAGAACTATGGAAAGAATGATGATTCCCTCATCCATCAATTTCTAAGAACTAGTAGTTGTGCCAAATCAGTAACTTGAGCACATTATCTTCTAAGTGCACTTGGAGGGAATTTTTTTCTTTTTTCTCCACAATGTTTGTCCTCAATTCCTTATTCAACTGAAAGATTAACTCATCCACCTCATAAATGGGGGTCATTTTCTCCTTTTCCAACTCTTTATGCACCTCACCCAAAGAGTCATCTCTAGAATAGTATCTACAACTTCTTCACTCATCTCATTTGGTTCCAGAGAAGTTAACTCCTTTTCTTTTGTAACTAACTCTTTTAGCTCCTTGGTTTCTTCCTCTTCTCTTATAGGCTCCTCAAATGTAAGCAAATTCCTTTCTTATTCCTCTAAAATTATTTTAACCATTTTCCCCATTTGTACCTCCAAGCTCTTGAGTTGTTCTGACTGAATTTGGAGAATTTCCCTTTTCTCATCCACGAATTCAACTTGAGACTTAACCAATTCAGCTTGAGATTTAACCAATTCGGCCATTGAGCTAGTTAATTCATCCATATCATCTTCAAGGTTTGGTTCTTCTTGTGGAGGTTTATTTATCTCATCCATGAAGTGATCTTAAGAATTTTCCATCTCTACCATTGAACTTGTGAATTCAGCTTGACATTTAGCTAATTCAGCCATTGCTTCCTTTAGACTTGCTTTTTTCTCTTGAGGAGGTTATGGAGTACTTTGACTTGTCTCTCATGAGAGGTTCGAGTGATGGTCTCATCCTGCATTGTATGTGTTCAAGTATGGGTTACCCTCATACTGAGATTGATCCATTGGCATGTACAAGCTCCAACCTTGACTTCTCACCCTTTGATGTTGATTATAAGCTAGTTGTTGAGTTAGGAGAGCCATTTCAGTTGATAATTCCATGAAATGATCCATTGTGTTAAATCCTACAAAACAAAAATGAAAACAAACCTAAGTAAAATGTAAAAGGAAAATAAAATAAGACTAACTATTCCCAAGTAAAGAAGGACTGCTTGGTATCAATATTAGTAATAGCACCAATCCCCGGCAATAGCACCAAAAACATGATAGGAGCAAAACGTGTCTCTTAAATTATACGCGCCTATATGCACAAGTGCACACATCGCCTCAAGTAATAAAGTGATAAATAAGAGTATCGTCCCACGAGAAGTGGGCTACTAAGTACCGAAATTAGAATAGTCCTAGCTTTATTTGGATTAATACAAATGTGAGTAAGAAATGGAAAAAATCTAAACTAAAGTCTCTAGCATGCAAAGAGAAAAGGTAATTACAAGAAAGCCTAGAGTTTTGATTTCATGTAACAAATTCCTATGGTGAGATTCAAATTGGTCCCAATGATGCCTAAATCATATATTAATGGTAGATTTAACCTAAGCACATGCTATTCTTTCTTAAGCAATAACAATCTACCCTTGGAAAAGGTTTTAATATATCTCTACCTCAAACCATCATAACCAAGAATGCATTAAGCATTAAAAACCAAACAAGCCACATGTAACCCATAAATATCTATATTCTATGGTGAAACATGACATTCCATTCATGGTCTCACCTAATTATTGTCTCTCAACCTCAAATTAGGTCACAAATCATGTTAATGGTGATCAATCTTCAACAAGCATGAGAAATTGAATAGAACATTCAATATATAAGAAAATCCAAACATCTAAGATTACAAATCAAAGCTAAACACCATAGTTCATTGTTTAGAGTACATCAAAACCCTATAAAATGAGATTAGCTCATGGATGGGGGAAATACAACCCTAGAAAATGAGGAAAAGCAAGAAAATAGGAGAAAAATGTAGATGAAACTCATTTTTTCTCTTCGAATCTCCTTTCTTTTCTTCTTCTTCTTCAAGGCTAAGAACCGATTTCCCTTAAGAGAGAGTTGCCTTTAGGTGTTTCCACCTAAAGGGTCTTCTCCTTTGCACCCCAGAGAACCTCCTCAAAAGCCCCAAATTCATTCACTTTTTTGCCAAAAACCAAAGAGAGCAACAGATGGGCTTCAGCAAATTTTTGGGCCACGATATCCATGCTGCAGCTTGACAAATCAACGTTGCGGCGTGGAGAGGGGTAAAGACACTAATTTGGTGTAAGTGAAATCACGTCGTAGTGTGAGTGCTTTTCTTTGCAGCGTGAAGGCACTCCTGCAATAATTAGTTGGCCTCAGCTCCTCCCGGTGGCGAGGCTTGCTTTGCTTTCTTTACATCTTACTTGCAACTTCCTTCATATCTTGAGGTCATCAGGAACTCTAGAATTAGATATTGGACTCTACGGAAAGCTCTCGAAGTCTAGAATGGGTCCATGCAAATGAGAGCCATGGAGGTCATCATGCAGACAAAAAGATCACGTGTTTTCTGCATCTACAAGATGACTTTGCTGAATTTTCTTCCATTTCACTCATTTCTGCTCCACTAAACCCAATGATTGACTTAAACACAAAATAGAACATTTAAAGCATGAGAGTACTTATTTATATCATAAAACTACTAAAAACTAAGAAAAAAAAAGGATAAAATGAGTTTATATGATACTCATCAATAGACAAAAGGGAGAATGTTGGGTTTGAGATTGTACATATCTTCGTCCTGAGTGTTTTACAAGAAGAGGACTACTTCGAATATCATAACTAATGAAGATTTGAAGGGTCAAGCAAGAAGTCCTGGGAAGAACCAGGATGAAGTCTGGACTAAGGCCATCCCATAGTGCAAGGATGTGTGAGATTCTACGAGTATGGACTTGGAGCAGAGCTTATGTGGGGCCTTGAGCAATCTGGCCTTGGAAGCGAGTCTTAGGGGCTTAGTAACTTATGGGCTTTGAGATTTTTTTAGGCAAGCGGATAAAGGCAAATCCAAAGTGTTAATACCAAACAAAATAAGATAAAATCAAGAAGTTCAGATCTTCTAAGCTATAAAACCAAAATTGGAAACTATCTAGGATCCTATTCTAAAGAGGATACTTGAGCAGCAAGTTTCCTATTCCCACGTGATAGCTTAAAGGAAAGTTCAGATAATTCAAGGTAGGTTTGGAGTCATATTAGGATAATGATCCAACCTTATCTAGTCTTCCATAATCAAATTTACTAGGCTACATATTTGGGTTTTCGAAAGATGCTCAACACGGATTTCAAGAGCAAAGCTTGAAGAAGAACAAGCAAAGTCTGGACATGCTAAAGGATTACGGAGTGCAGATACTGGATTGAGGTATTGCACATTAAAAGTATGTGATGCCCTAATTTTGGGGTGTCTGGTTGACAACCCGTCAACCCGCGGAATACCTTCGTCTCATATCAAGAGACCCATACATGAGTAAAAATGGCCACATTGGCCTACACATTATACTCATCAAAATACATCCAACTATATTGCAATAGTTTAAGAGTTGATACATCACTCTTAATACAAACATATATTAAGATTTAAAATTTTAATACATGTTATACAAAAACATCAAAGCCACAATCCGGCTTTCTTCTAAAAATCGGCCTCTAATGAGCGTCGTCTTCCCGAACAGTCCCTGTACTTGAAATAATGATCCCTCGACAAGGTGAGCAATGCCCAGTAGTGATAATCTCCTACATGGGTTACTCCCCACCTAAGTGCACATGCAATGATTCAATATAAACACATTCAAGCAAATACATGATCCTACTTGAATGTCTACATGCCCAATCCCATGTCTCGAGTCCTCACCGACTTCCTCACACATGCCTAAGCCAAATGCGAGAAAAACATCATTTTCAAAACAAAAGGTTTTTGTTCTCGAAGCGTACTACCGAGTTTCGGTAAATATATTGGACGCTACCCTCAGGGGCGAATTCTTGCTTGGATCATTTTTAAAAACAATCGTAGGTCGACCTCCGAGATGAGGCTGTTGGACCACTCTCCAGAACATTCTTGAAATCTTCCCTTGAAATTCCTTTCACAACCATTTTCCAATTTTCATTTCTTTCATGTCATGCACTCACACCTAATTTTCTAGGTTGCCTCGATGCGTATGAAATGCATTATGCCATTTCCAAACCACACATGCCAATATATCAACTATGCATGTATTAAAAATATTTACATACATACCACATGTTATTTAATTCACATCAATAACATCAAAATTAGCTCACTTGAGTTAATCAACAATCCATTTTAATTCCAATGGCTCTTACATGATTATATTTCATATAATTCAAACACTCATGTTAACACATTTAATTTTCATGCATTAACAATTTCTTTCAACACAATTCAAGCCATCCAATTCAAGCAATATTTTGCTTGAAACACACATCAGACCATTACCGGTCCAATCAAGCAAATCGAAGGCTGTTTTTTTAACGGTCCTAAATGGCGATGGGTTGTCGTGGGCAGCCACTCCCGCAACTATCGGTTCCCACTTTGTGGGCAAGAAATCCTCAACCATTCAGCCATAACATCAAACCATAATTTATTGCATAAATTATCACACAAACTCCACCTAGCAGTCCCTATTTGTTCAAAAGCAGGTTCCACATTTTCCAATAGTGGTTCAAAGGATTTGGGACCGACCAATGCCATTCACGGCACAAACACTTCAAATCATTTACAAACTCTTAAAACCAAAAATAACTAAGTAGGAAAGCCCTACCTCTTGGAGTTGTGGCTCCCCAAAACCAGGTGCTTGGCGTGCCCGCGTCAGAACAACTTTAGCTTCTTGGCCATGACGATCCGATTGTCCGGCTAGGAATCTGAGAGAAGTTGCACTTTCTCTCTCTAAAAACCCTCCATTTTCAAATATGTTCTCCCCCTCTCACCTACTGCACGTATCAGCAAAAATGGAGAAGAAAGATCTCCTTTTGTTCCCCTCTTTGCCACATGTCAAGTTCCTAATTAGCTTATTTAGTTCTTGTCAAAACTTAATCCACCAACCATTTGATTTTCCTCCAATGGCATAATGTCGTGTGTCCACATGGGCCCCACACTCGAGCTCAAGTTGATTGAATCTGCACCTGACACGTGGCACACTATGAGCCACTAAAAAGGTGACAAGTGTCTCACATTACGCTCGTTGCCTCGAAAAACGTGCAAATTTCCCAATGCCGAGGGTCGACGAAGTGGCGTGGTAGCTGGGCCCAAATTGAGATGATTCCAACGGTGAAATCCGTTTCGTCATCCGGGATCTAGAAAAATTCCGGATTTTGACAGTAATTACCATTTTGCTCTTTTTCAGAAAATTAGATTTTCTCGGGGTTTCACAAAGTCTGTCACCTATGGTGAAAAATGATGGTTCTTATACTCTTCATTTTATTTTGATGTATTATGGGATTGGGTGTGCGATACTGTAGGGAGAGGAATGAGGGGACTTAATTCTGAATTCCAGTATGGGTGATTAGATTTCAAGAAGGGTTGTGGGTAGAGAAGGAGTCTCGTACCACATAAGACTAATTGTAAACCTTGAACCAGATTAGTGGAAATCCTAGCATTTAAGCACGGCCTCTTGAACGTAGGTAGGTTGTCAAAACACGTAAAAATTGTGTGCTTTATTGTGGACACGTATTTTTCACGTGTGTCCCCACTCGATGGTGAGAAAATGATTTTTTTTTTTAAATACTTACAATAAGTCTAATTTTCTTTTCAACAAAATTGATTTTTATTTATTTTACAAAAAAAAAAAAAGGAAAGAAAAAAAGATAAAGATTCCTTAGAATAAAAATGACTTATTTATCAAAGAAAATTAGTTTACAACCTTATCTAGAAAGCAGATAAAAAAATTATTTATTCTTAATATTAAATAAAGCTTTATTTAAATAAAAAAAAACAGTTTTTACAACTATTTTATTAAAAGGTAAAAAAAATAACGCAATTTATTTTAAACAAATGAAATTTAATTGAAAATGATACTCTAGATTTAACTCATAAAAAAAAAAAAAAGGCCTTTTCTAGTTTTTTTTTTTTTAAATTGTTACACTTTTTATTGAAAAAATGAATGAATTATTAAAAGAACATTTTCTAAACCAATTTAACCTTTTAAAAAAAACACACACACATATTGCTTATTCATATTTTTTTAAACATAGTGTTTATTCATTTTTTTTGTTAACTAACATTACTTAAACTCATAAAAAAATTATTCAATTTAAAGATATAAATAAGAGAATAAATGAAACTCCATCCAAATTCATTAAGAAATATAATTTGATTTGTTCTAGAATGAAAGATTTTTGTTTACCTTTACTAGGTCAAGGTTTGTATACTTTATTTATAAAAATAAATCAATCTAATTCTTATTAAGGAATGTGAGTTTATAAGTTATTTGAAGAAGAAAAGAAAAAAAATTGTTTAACCGTTATTAAAAAAAAAAGTTTAGTTGAGGTAAAATTTATTTATTTATTTTATTTCCGATGGGATTTTTACCATTAAAAAAAAAAATCGGTCATCTTTATACAAAAATAAATTTGAATATCTTTTTATTAAGATATATTTACAAAATGATTTAATTGTTGATTTTATTAAAGAAAGTGTATGTGACGCCCCAAAACCCGTGGAATTAAGTTGGCTAAATCAACCGTGAACTACTAAGTGAATGTCGGGCGACTCGACATCTCTCCAATCGATGCTCAGCTTTGTACGAGGAGCTCTGCAATACATCACCTGTCCCAACATCAATCATGATACATATATGAATAAAAGCGGCCTCTTGGGCCATGAAATAATAACTCATCCAATATACCCGCTATCTACCATAGTTACAAGAGTTAATAAATTACTCTTATACAACATATATCAAACTTATAGAGTTCCTGGCATGTTTAAAATCATCAAAGCCACAACCCGACTTTCTTCACAAACTCGGCCTCTAGGATGGCCGTCTCTCGTGTAGCTCACTGTGTACACGAAAATATGTTACTCGACAGGGGTGTTGAGAAACATCTTTCGGTAGTGTAATCACATAGTGAAACCTCTGCCCTAAGTAATATGCAATGCTCAAAAATAAGCTCACGCATTAAACAAATGCATGATCCTGTGAATGTCCCAACTTATCTGACTCATACCACAGAGTCGCCAAGTGACTCATAGCGGCTTACAAGCGAGGCTGTATGAGAAAAATATTTTCAACAAAGATATTTGTTTGTAATTGTGGACAACCCTCAGATATAAATATTGGACCGTCTCCGATGTTATATTTAGTGGACTACCCTCCGAGATATATCAATTGGGCCGACTCCGACGATTGATATCTTATATATGGACTACCACTCGGAATGTTTTTATAATGGACACACTCAGATAATTATCTTTATTAGTCGACTCTCAGAAACTATTCTCTCAAATATCCACCTCGTACTCATTCCTGTTTCTAGGATGCCCGATTGCACGGAATGCATGATGCCAATTATTACAATTCTATAACACATGCAAATTATATAATCATGCATATATTCACATAATTTAAATCACACAAACATGTTATGCAATTCCATAATTCATTACACCAAAAATTAGCTCACTTGGACTAATCATCAAACACGAGCAATTAGATTTGAATTACTCAACCAAGCACATTTTCACACAAACATTATTTTCATGTCACTATTCATATGAACAGTAAAACCCTCGGTTTACTGTTCCCGACAAATCACCAATCATCGGTTCACTTTGTGAACCCGAATTTCACTGCCATTTTCGGCCTCATACAAACCAATACATGATTTAACACATAAATGCACAAACTAGCAACCCAAAATAGCCCGTGGACAGTCACGGACTGTCCACATGGGTTTCTAAAATTTCCCACCTCGGTTCCAAGCTTTGGAACCGATCAAACGACCCCTCACGGCCTCATTCAACTCAAACATTGTAAATACACTTAAAAGAAGTGTAAACCCAAGTAGGAAGAAACCCTACCTCGAGGTTTGTCCAAAAACTCTCTTAAAGCCGTGCCCAGCGCAGGTCTCAATGCGTAGAGTAGCTTTCCTTCTCGTCCCGACGAATTTCGACGGTCGGATCGCCTACAATTCTAGAGGAGTAAGGTGATGTTCTCTCAATTAAAACCCAAATCTAACCCATCAGAACTTCCTTTTTCCCCACGTTTTGTTGCCCTTCTCAATTTAAAGGAGACAATCACTGTTCACTAATTTGTCTTTTTCTAACTTAAGAATTTAAATAATGACCATTATGTCCCTTATTTCCCGGGCCATTACCCCAAGACTATCTCTACCATCCATTTGCACCTATTTCTCTACCATGCCACTTACGGCACATGAGTACGTGTTATATGTAAGACTTTTTGTCACATCGACATCGCTTTACGCACCTGGAAAATGCGATGCTCTCGAAAACTGTCAACTTTACCGTCTCGAAATTTATCAAATTTGACGTGCTAGGCTATTTCATGAGACGATTCCAATGGTGAAATATGCTCATCATCCGAGATCTAGAGAATAAATTTCGATTTTAATCGAAATTACCATTTTACTCCTTTTTCTAGAAATTGAATTTCTCTGGTCTTACCATTCTCCTCTTAAAAAGGAATTTCGTCCGGTAGACAATCACATCACTCACATACAGTGCAACGCAGCATCACTATGGATAAATCTTGTCATTTAATTGAGCAACGACTAAACTACGACTCTTCATCCCGAAACAGTGGATATTTGGCCCGCATCATGTCCTCGTGCTCCCCCGTGGACTCTCCACCTGCTAGCGCCGCCAGCACCCCTCACAGCTCCCACGCTCAGTCGCAAAACCTCAACACGGCTGATCCAAAATACATATCGTCCCTCCTCAAAGGTCTCCATCGCGGTTGTCCCCGATTCCGCCCCTTAACCACTAATACCCGGAGCTGGATCTAGCGTATACTTCCGGAGCATGGAGACGTGAAACACCATGTGACACCTACAGTTACGGTAAAGCCAATCGGGCACGCAATAAAGGCTTCATCCTCTCGAGTATCTCAAAAGCCCAATAAACCCTGGCGAGCAACTTCCCACGGCACTCAACCCGACCACTCCTCTCTTAGGCATCACCCCGCAGCACGTGATCCCCAACCTCGGAATCCCTAAGGGTCGACGTCAAATCCGCATAGTCCTTTCACGGCCTTCCGAGTCAGAGAAGACGTTGTCGATCAAGCTCACCTTCTCGCAGGTGCGTTCTAATCAGATCAGATCCTGACGAGCCCCTTCCATCCTCCCGGTCCAACTATAACTAATTACATGGCCTCCCACACACGCCCTTTATGTTACCTGTATACCACCGATAACTATTGTTGTAGCGACCTAAGGGCAAATGCTCCTCTACCCTTATGAATCTCGTGATTTATGCTCAAATATGATAATTCTGATATAATCCACACAACGTGTAATTCTACACAACCCCATTTGTGTAAACGACCTTCCCAAGGTCACAATCACGATACACCAATGGACCGTCAACCCAGTCCATGTCATAAGCGGCGACATCCATATATTGAGCCCTTGCAAGCTTAATAACACTCCAATTCAATTGCCAAAGGGGTATCCAAATCTCGAAATATACTCTCACCCCATCACCCCAACCCTCTAAGCTCAGCTGATAACCTCACCGTGTGTTTTCATCTCGACAATACAACTCTTCTGCTCACACTTCAAGCCTCTTGTTCACACGTAAATTGGATATCTCCCCAGTCTTTAAAATCATACCCAAGATTCACCTTAGGGGATTAATCCTGCCCTTTTTGTTTTCTGCCTGGGACACTTTAATTAATACTCTTCATTTCCTCGAATCGAACTATGAGTCTTCATTGGAGGTAGTCCCAAAGACAAATCCCAACCCACACTCACCAAGAGGGTAGGAATGACCAGTACTGTGGAACCCACACACCACCCGACGCGATGTTACCGTGCACACAAACGCACTAATGCCATACTATGACACCCAATCCCGGGGTCCACCATGAGCAGATCCTGAGACTTCACCATAATCCCCGACTCATCAGGTCAACCCCACCCTACATCCTAAAGAATTATTCATTCCTAGCTTCTCTAAAGGCCTTAACCTCTAAGCCCAAATCCAAGGCCGCGTCGGGTATGACAACCCCATTAAGGCTCTTCCAATTATCGACAACCCTGATGACGCCAACTCATCCATGTCAAGCATTACGGACATCAACAACCAATATGTCTGGCTTCAATCTAAGGTCCACCACGCCGCCGCAACTGACCGTCTCTCGACTGACCACATTCCTCCCGGGGGGCCCCTCCGCCCACGGCCCCGTGGCTTTTCGCCTAAGTGCTCAGGAGTAGCACCCCAAACTAAACTCGGTTCCTCCTCGACCGCACTAGGGGTGTGTAGGAATGAACCGTATACTCTCCTATTCTACAGCCTAACGTGACCGCTACTGGCCCCAAAGTCCCGGGATCCCCTGCCTTCAAGTAATCCCGTCTCACATCCCACCTGCCCGTCCCGAACCTGTGGTAGCGTAAGTCTTCTACCTCTTCCCAACCAGAAGAAGGCCGATTCTCCCTGCTACTTCACCGGCCCCCGTGATCCCGAGTGCGCTTCGAGCATCCTCGATCTCTTCTCTCTATGGTCGTGGCCGCCCCAACCGCTGAGTCCATGTCCCGTAGCGAAGTCCTATGATCCCATCGAATGGATAACCCTTCGCCCCATTCTGGTCTTCACACAAACAATCCCGGCGAAACCACTTATTCGTAAGACGATTATTCTCTGTCTTCTCCCAACTCTGATCACCGTCAACCTTCTTCCGCTCGATCGACATCAAGGTCACACCATGTCCTAAAATCTACCTTTCAAGAAGCTAAAATCAAAGACTTTACCGAATTTGATGCACAATGATGCGTTTCTTAACAATCAAAACCGCGATACCATGCTCCACTTGATCGGAGATCAAGATGTCATCCACGAAGACTACGATAAATTGATCTGTATAAGTAATGGAACACCCCGCTGGTTGAGGTCCATAACGTCGCCGCTCTATCTGCTTAATCCAAAAGTGGCATCACCGCAAACTCAAAGTGCCCATAACACGCCCCAACGCGGTTCCAGATGTTCGCTTCCTAACCTCACCACAGAATCAAATAAGGGTGTCTATCTTGTAGTATAGATCGCACTCCTCTCAACCCGATCAAATAAATCATTCAACCTCGCACGGGTAACGATTCGATCGTAACCCCCGTTTCAACCGCCTAGTCACGTACGCTGAAGGGTCTGCCTTCTCAGAATCGGAGCCGCCGAGGGTAAGTGCCCCGCCCACGAACCCTCGTCCAAAGAATCTGAGTCGGACTCGAAGTTCCTACAATCCCTACGGCCGCCATCTTATGCTGTCATAGAGATGGTGCGCGACCAGGTGTAACTCGACACCGAAGTTCACACTTCTATGATGGTCCAGCAGCTCATCCGGAAAATCCACATACTCAAATACTAAGGTAAACGGAACCGTCTCTCTCGCCCGGTGGTAAGGCTCGGGCTAGCCAACCCGCTTGAGTAACCGGTCCCTCACACCTAGACTCAGATACCGTCCTGGGCAAAACGTCATGCTTGTCCCCTTGAAATACTCAACACTGGTACCAGTCCCGATATGGCTGCAACCTCCCACGCCACAACTATTAACACCCCGTGAAGTCGTCAAAACACTAATCCATCCCTGTGATGACATCGAACTCGACATGTCCATGATCCCGTCCACTATGAGAGTCCCGGCATCCCAAACCCGCAACCCGACATACCATCCCTATTCTACCCCTAACCCAGGGGAGGAACTCACATTACAAAGGCCCTCTGGTCTCAGAGGTCCAGCCTACTCACCACATGCTCAGGCCTCACTCTCTAGGGCCGGTTCACACCCGCCTATTCGGGTAAAGGTCGAGGTAATTTCCACACAACTCCTAACACCTTCTCTCCTCGTGATAAACCAACAATGGTCTCAACATCTTCCGTCTCCTCCCCTGAATGCCCAGATGACGCACCCAACCTCGAGTTGACATTCCTTAACCACCGCTATACAATATGAAGAAATTGCTGCAATTACCCACACTTCTCAGTCATCGATCAAACACCTGATGTACCCATCATCACCGCGCGGACGCCTCACGTCCCACACGCCTCAGCCATCACAAAGGCAATGGCAAATTCACTTCAATTTAGTATCTCTATGCATGTAAAACAACGCCAAGACATCATTCATACACATAAATCATACATTTTGTCCTTGTAATAAGGCAATGCAAGACAAATAATACAGATTAAATATTTTGGTCAACAAAAATTTGCATTTTTTTTTGAAAATTTCATTTTTTCAAAATATTGTCTCGCCATCTTACTGATTTGGCTTTGGTCTCAATTTAAATATTAAAAAATTATTTTTAAAAAAATTTGGGCAGTGATAAACAAAGGTTCAAGAACAAAGCGATCAGAACAAGATTTCAGTCCTAAAAACCTGGTCAAAAACCGAAGTCGAATTCAAGCTGTGTGCACACTAACTCGGAATTCACCGCGACGGGTACCGCGCCAGCCAGATGCGTCGCGTCGCAAACCAATGCGGTCGCCGTCTCGTCAGAAACAGAACGCCGCCATAACGATGCGCCGCCGGTGGTCACGAGCGCGATGCAAGGTTTACGCCCGGCGCTGGCGCCCTCGTACTCAAGATCCCCAGAGCGCACTCAGGCGCGCTCCCGCGCGACGATCAACGCCCCGGCGGCGCATCGCGCTTCGCCCTGGCCACAATTCTGGGCCACGAGCCCCGGGCCAGTTAATGATAGCCCTTATTGTATTATGGATACAAACGTCCTCATCCACTTCACGGTTGTAAATATAACAATGTACCAAATTAAATCCAGATGTTGCACACATCTTCCTCCTCGTTACCACCTCACACATTAATACAACTGTATTATGACATTAATCTAAATCCGCCATTCTAATATAATTTCCAGTAATATGCTATTTAGCTTAAACATAATTCCAACTGACCCATCATGAATATCTTTTACAATACACCCTCAAGGTCCCAGAATACACTCTTTCCAATTTCCTTAAAATTTCTAAGTCAGCAATACACCCCTTTCCTAATACAATTTCATGAACTCCAACTGCTTCAAGACTATATATATATATATATATATATATATATATATATATATATATATATATATATATATATATATATATATATATATTTTCCTTTTTTTTTTCATTTCATTTCTTCCAACCACTAGAAAATAAAGAAAATATATATAATTCATTTTTTTCTCATTTTCGGACATCAAATAAATTTATGTGAATTGAGGTTATTAATTTTTCTTCAAATCTTTATTAACTTCCAAACCCAGAAAATTATTTTATTCACCTTAAACCAAACAAATTTACAAAATTTCTTTTATTTATTTATTTATTTATTTATTTCATTTTTTTAGAACATGCAAGGTCTAAAACATTTTCAAACTTTCAATATCAACACTATACCTAGTGTTCAAACCTTTAAAATTTTATTAAAATTTCATTATCTTCAAACCAAATAAATTAAACATAATTTATTTTATTTATTTCTTTCCAGCTTTACTCAATCGTAAAACTCTCAAAATGTTCTAACACCTTAAAATTTTATTAAAAATTTATTTTGTCAACTATCAAACCAAATAAATTATTTGTTAATTTATTTGTATTTCCGGGCCATAATAATCAGAACTCCTGGGGCATTTTGTTTTCCAATTATGGCCATGTAATCGCACTTCCAAACATCATATAACATATCACAAACCATGGCAAATACCATTCACATGGGCCATACAAGTCATGTTATACACGCAATCACGCATCAAACACCATGCATGCGTTGTTCTATCTCGTGATTTCTTGTGCGTAATCTCGCATTTAAACTCGGAACATCAACCACACCAGGTGGATGTTCACACCTCAGCGATCACGCCTAAGCCCAATCCCCCAAGCCCTAGGTAATTCGATACCAAGTCTCTGATACTGCCAGACGCCCAAAAATCCGGGGTCCGCCGATCACCCCGCCAATCGCGACTGGTTTCAGAATGCTCTGGCACGGAGATACTTACGAATCGGCAGCGTAGTCTCCTCGCGACGGAGCCTTACCTAAATACATCAATTGCCCCACATCAACTAAGTATGATAAGAGGTGAATAAACGGCCTCGTAAAGTCTGCTAAACCACACTTACCAATATCAACTATCAATGAGGTTACGAGTTATCAATTACTCTTATACAAACATATCAAAATTTATAGAGGTTCTAATATATTGTTTAAATCATCAAAAGCCAATAACCCGTACTTTCACAAACTGGCCCCAGATGATGCAGAGCCGCCTCCCTGCGCCCCTCAGACTAAAAATATGCCTTTGATAGGTGAGCTAATGCTTCCGCAGTGGAATCACCCTAAGTGGGATCTCCACCCAAGTACATACGCAATGTCTAGTAAACATACATTCGGCGCAAATGATCCTACTTGAATGTCTAACTTTATACAATTCCGTGGTGCACTGGCAACCTCGCTAACTCGCGTACCTTGCCAAATTGCAAGGGTTCCGCTTACTTTTCCGCTACTCTTCTTTGCCTTTGATCTGCCAACTTTGAGTTGGTTTGATTCTTCTATAATTATCACCAAGAACTCAATGATTATTTGGCAAAATCAAAAATCACACATGGATCAAGAGGATAGTGTTTAGGACTCACATGTCACTGGGATGATTGGCTGACACATACAAAAAGTACTCAAAACCCACACAAATGTGGTTCAAAATAGCACTATTCGGGCATGAATTTCCAATCACATTGTTAAAACAAACAACAAAAAAGAGAGAGAGCAAACAAAACAATATCAAAATTATGTTCATGAAAAATGGTATTTCAAAAAAAAAAAAGTGAATGGGTAATACCACCTTAATAAGAAACCTAAAAATCTGTCAAAAAACTATCTTGGCAGAGGAGCTATTTAATCAAGGTCAAAGAGTTTCCTTCTCAGAGGACCAACTCCGAACTTTCCACCAAAAACTCCAAAGTATTGGCTTCGATCGCTTGAAGAAGAACGCCAAACCCGCACTTCGCACCAACCAACCCGATGCCTAAACCCAGCGACCAACCAAACTTCACAGAAAAGGACCCAATTCGTTCCAAAATTTTGAGGCCGGTGTAATGCCGTTGAATCGTCTCACATATGTCCACGTAGCGGATCCACCAATGACCCAAACCAAGAAGGTTTAGGCAACAATTCATAAGTGACGCCAACCATCAACCTTCGTGTTTCAATTCCACTTCTAATGAGTTCGACCAAAGACCTACAATCCTGTTGCCAGGTCGTCTCACCAAGCGCAAATCGTAACAGCCAAAAGTCGCGATCCCAAATCTGGTTCGTTTGGTATTCGAGGTTCAAAGATCTTTCACCACATACCCCCAATCGCGTTCTGCCTGCAAGACAAAGTGTCTAGAATCTTTTCCTTTCTTTTTTTTTTCTTTTTTTTTTCATTTTTCTTTCTTTTTTTTTTGTTACATCGGGCCTTTGGTCAAGTGGGGTCCTAACCGACAGCATGGTCACGTAGGGCCCACGCCTCGTTTTAGAGGCCAGCAAAGTTTTTCTGATATCTATTGAAACCAATGCACAATGTGTGATTAGCTCAGTAGAAGAAAAAGGTTGAAAACAAAAGAGGGGAATTAACCGGTCATCAACTTACTACATGGAACCAATCTAACATCAACAGTATTGGGGAAAAGTTTCAATTTGTCTTACTGTAAGCTAGGCAATACACAAAAAAATGGTTTCGATTTTTAAACTGTAACTGTAAGTTGTATGGTATATATTGAAATTAAAGATATGACTATTTTTTCAACTTCACAAAAAGAAACTAACAGCAAGTCATTAAACTACACAAAATAGACTTGCTCAAAATATTAGCAAAACATAATGCCACTTTGCTAACTTTCCCCCCACCCAACCAAAAGTCACATTATCTCAATGGGGCCCGACTGGCTGGCGAAGCAGCGCTACCCCTCGCGCGATAGCGAGGATGTCGTCCTCATCCCGGCAAAAATGAGGAGCCACCGAGCGGAGTCGGTGCGAGCGTCTACCACCGCGAAACGCAGCGGGCCCAGCGAGTCGTGAGCGTGACGGATAGCAGAGGCGCGCCGTTGCCCGGTACGAGCCGCGCCCGGACCTGTTAATCGACGAGAGATTTTGGCGCGCCCCGCAATCCCAACCGGGATGAGGCGGTATTGCGCCCGGGGTTCAAGCATGCTGTGGCTTCTGAGTAACGGAGGCCCCTGCGTGTCATCCTCTCTACCCAGGCATAAAGAGATGGGCAACCACCTAAAGATGCCGAAGTAATTAAAAGCGACCACATCCACACATTAGCTAGAAAATCTAAATGGGTGATAGAGAGATATGTTGCATAGGTGAAAGATGGAGGTACTCATCCACATGTGTTTGAGGGAACCTGGAGGCACTCAAAAAGAGAGGTGCGATGGCGTGGGGCAAAGGACCGCTGAGCTGTGGATACCCGAACTGTGCCCTCACAGTAATCGTAGGAGGTGGCTGGATCCTCACAAATGGATGGCTGGCCCCACAATGACTCAGTTGGAAGCGAGGAGCACCAACTAAGCAAACTACCATTTCTCTATGAAAAATGGTTTCGCAAACAATATTACACGCTGATAGGCTCTTGCAGAAAAACTGTGTGCCCAACACCGAGATATCACCCCAATAAGAGGGAATACCTAAATTACTAAGATTTTCGCAATCTTATCTCAATGAAAAAGATAGTCATGATGTCGGTAGTCGAACCAAAACCTTCGAGATATTGGCTGTATATTTCTCCCAATCGCTCCTCTCCTCTCAGACTCGCGCCAAGCGGAATAGTTAGACCTGCCAAAGATATGCGGGTCAACAGTGCTACAAATCTGAGGCGCCCGCCTCCCCACGTGACAAGTCCCCATCACATCTCGATAATATGCAAACCATCTCCAGGTGAGAGACGGGGCCACCAGGCTCATGACTCCATTACAGAGACCATCGGCATTGAATGAGCCTGTGGAAGGTCAAGGCCCAAAGTATCTCCCACGGCAGCCCATAGAGAAATGAAGAGCAAGAGATGTGACTCAAAGCCAGATTCCATAAAACTCCATGACCACACCGGGCAGAAACCCACACATAGTCATGAAAGGCCCGTGGAGTATCACTAATGCCCGCATGGTGCCTTGTCAAAGGGCAGCGAAAGCTTGAAAGTCATAAAAATACTCGTTGTGCAAATCCTTGCTATTATAGTCGAAATTGCTCGGAATGGGGCCATATTGGAGGATAGGCCTTCTAATAATGGAGCCAGGAGACTCATCCTGAGGAATGTCAAAGTTTGACCTCGTAGGTGAAGCCTAAGAATGCTCTGGGCCTGAAGTGGAAGATTCTCCACCTGTCCAAGCCCTCTTGGAGCTAGAGCCTACGCCGCGACGCAGTGGCAGGGCAGTCCCGCCCCCGCTCAGACGGCGTCGGATCGGAGCGCTATGAAACGGGCGCGGTATCAGTGGATGTCAAGAGCTGGCGTGATGTCGCGAACGGCAATAGTTGCACTTTAGGGCCTACAAAGGGCAAAGCGCTGAGATCACGCTGAACCGTGGCTCGTAGTAGTTAAGTGAGGCGAACACAAGGTGCTGACCTATCGTAAAGAGGCCAATTTGCAAGCTCACTATAGAGTTGGAACTATGTCCACCGCGGGTCTTCGCCATAGACTGATTGGGAGGAGGATGGAGAGAATAGGGAGAGAGGAAGGGTTTTATTCTAGAGGATTTTCTTATGAGGATATGGGAAATGAATTCAAATGAACAGGGATGGGCTATATATAGAGGTTAGGGAAGGCAAAGAGCCTAGGCTACTTAGTGTCCATAAATGAGCACAAAAGTTAAGGTTTAGAATTAGAGTAAATGAATGGGTCATGCAAAGAATCTAAATATTCCCGTGAATTGAAAAAAAGAGAACTGAACTTTTTTCAACCCTTGCAAAAATACCAATTAAACTGACTGAGAACTACTCCCAGGGAACACCGTAAAACGAAACACCAAAATTGCTGAACAAGAGTACAGAAAAGGAAAATACAACTAAAATAGGTTAAAACTCAAGAAAACATAAAGGGACAAAGAGAAAAATTTGAAGTGGAAATAAACAAAAATCCAACAAAAGGGAGGGTTTTCGCCCTATGTGAGACTGGCTCACCCCAAGGTAGCCTTTCAAACTTCCTGAGGCTCACGAGTGGGGTTCTCCCAAGCCCCCGCGCGGTGTGGACCCGATGTTTCAAATGCCATTCGTACTTAATATTTATGTCCTTGAATGGCGAAATTCAACGCCCATTATAGATCACGACACAAAGGAAGGACCACCACCTGGGATTTGAGCCATTTTTGGAAAGCAGACGCAGTCTGAATCATAGAGCAGCACTTGGTCCCCTTTTTCGAAATTCTTTCGAACCACCATTTGTCAAGGCGCCATTTCACTGTCTGCACTTGAGTTCAATTAGGGATTATTTTCCATGCCTCTTCCACCATCGATGTCGAGGAACCTTTTGAGGTCAACCCTTCCCAAGTCTAGGTTTTGCTTCTTGATTGCCCACCATGCCTTGTATTCTATTTCCACAAGGAGGTGGCATGCCTTGCCATAAACCAGTCGATAAGGGGACATTCCGAGAATTGTCTTAAATGTTGTCCTATAGGCCCACAAGGAGTCCAAAGAATTTTGAGGGACCACCCTTTCTATTGCTACTTACCACGCTCACTCCAATGGTTTGATCTCTATTGGCAAGCTCTACCTATCCACTAGTTTGAGGATGGTAAGGGGGTGGCCACTTGTGTTTCACTCGTACTAGCTAGAGTGCTCAAAGGGTTTGTTGCAAAAGTGCGAGCCTCCATCGCTAATTATGGCCTTAGGTACCCCAAATTTGGAGAAGATGTTTTTTCGTAAACTTTTAGTACCATCCCCAGGGTCGCTGATTTTGTGGAATTGCCTCGACCAATGCACAGGCGAGTCAACCCTACCAAGATATACGAATACCCAAAAGATACCGGGAATGGTCCCATGAAATCAATGCCCCAAACATCGAATAAGTCCACTACCAGGATCGAGTTCAAGGGCATCATGTGATGGTGAGAAAGCTTCCCAAGTCTTTGGCATCTATCGCACCCTCGGCATAGGTTGTGAGCATCATTGAAGAGGGAAGGCCAATAAAATCCGGATTGAAGAACTTTCATGGTTGTTTTCTATGAAGCGAAGTGGCCACCACAAGCATTTTTTAAAGGTACAACTCTATTGCTTCTCCTTCAGTAATACATCTCTAATTTATTCTGCCTATTAAATATTTGAACAAATGTTCCTCCCATTAAAGAGTGGATCTTCTCAAGGGGGAAGTATTTTTGTTCAGTCTCTCCATTCAAATGGATTTCTCCCTAAGAAATTGGCAATGTGAGCATACCATGGAGCATTTTCCACTAGCAATGTGTGGACTCCAAATTTCATCACTGAATAAGGACTATGAGTGTTGTGTGCTATGGTCAGTCCGGGATGTGATATCCCACAACATTCTAGGCCCCTTTTGTCTTTAATCCGCAACTTGAATTCGGGCTGCATGGACCATCTAATAAGTTTCTCCTTAGCTTTGGCATCTTGCATGGTAAGGAGGTACTTCAAGGCTGAATGATCTGTAAAAATAATGATGTCTGATCCCACCAAGTATGCACGAAATTTATCCAAGGCATAAACCATTGTTAGCAACTCCTTCTTTGTGGTAGTGTGGTCTCTCTGTGCTTCATTTAAAGTTTTGCTTGCATAGTAGACCACATAGTTTTATCTTCTTCTTCGCTCAAGAACGCTCATAGTTGGGATCACTGGTGATCACACATGACCTTAAAAGGCAAATGTCATTTTGGTGCTCTCACTATAGGTGCAGTGGTCAAGTGAGATTTGAGCTCTTCAAAGCTCTTTTCGTAGGATTCACCTAATAATAAATTTGGCATCCTTCTGTAGTTTATACAGGGTTTGGCACTTTCAAAAATCCTCGATGAACCTCCCAGAGAACATGCCCAAGGAACTGCCCCATTGTGCATTTTCCCCATCCTGGGGGTCCGTTTGACTACCCACAACCTCATGAACAGGGTGATGCTCCGTTACGCCACGCCACTTCGTAAAACCTGCAGCCCCTTGTACGTAAAGCTCTACCAAGCACAATGCCCATATACCTCGGTCCCAAACAGTGCAATATAATCCCAACATGAGTAAAACGGCCACTGGGGCTCCATAAACAATACTCACTACACATACCAACCATGAATCCAACTATATCCCAATAGCGCTTGTAAAAAAGAGTTCAAATATTTTACTTATACAACACATATATCAAAATTAGAGAATTCTAATACATGTGTAAAATCATCCAAGCCAATAATCCAGCTTTCTTCACAACCCGCCCCTAGTGATTTAGCCGTCCCCGCACGTTCCCTCGCACTTGTAAAATAATATCCTCGATAGGGTGAGCTAATGCTCGCAGTGGAATCACCCGGCGCCAGCCTCCAATCGGCGTGTAACGCAATGTCCCGTGGTATCAAACACACATTCAAGCAAATGCACATCCCACTGAATGTCTACATGAGACCAACTCATCCCGAGTCCCTCTCGCACTCGCCAAGCCTCGTATGAGAATTATCACTAATAGTGGACAACCTCTCGATGTATATATATCAATCGGGTTGTCTTACGATTGATATATTATTTGTTTATGGACTACCCTCCGATGAATATCAATTGGGCCGTCTCCGAAGATTGATATTTTTAATTTGGACTACCCTCCGATAATTAATATTTTTTTAGACAACCCTCCGAACCATTTACTCTAGACTCATCTCATGCACTCACTCCTATAGTCCTAGGGTGTTCCAGTGCATATGGAATGCATGTATGCCAATTCCAATACAAATAATTCATATGTAAATATATAAACATGCATATTTACGAAACATTCAATTCACACAATCATGTCATGTAAATTCTCATTTCATTCATCAAAATTAGGTCACGGCTAATGATCGTTCGCGAGTGTAATCGATTTAAATCACTCAAATCAAACATGATATTTTCATGTAAAAGTGTCAATTTTGTGATCACTGCTGAATGCGAAAACCCCTGGCCACCTTTCAGCACAAATTATCGATTCACTTGTGAACTCCGGTTTCACGGCCACGCCTTATATTAATATCAAAGCATCATTCATACCACAAATTTTGAAATTTCATGAACATCCCTAGTACTGGGTGGGATGGCCACTGATCATTCACATGGGTTTCAAAATCTAACATCGCCATCAAGGTTTCCGATCGATCAACGCTCACTACCATTCAACCCAAGACAAGGTATCAAACTAAGCATTAAAACCCAAGTAGGGAGAAACCCCTACCTCTCGGAGTTTGTTGAAACTCCCTAACCATCTATCAAGCCCCTCCGCGCAGAGAGCAGCCTTTCCTTCTTGGCTCAAGATCATTTTACCGTCTGATCTGTTTGAAACTGCAGAAGTAACATACTTTCTCTGCAAATGAGATCCAAGCCTGTATGCGACCTCCTCTCACGTTTTCTCCTTTTTCCTTTAGCAGATGACACTATTCCTCTTTTGCTTAACTTAAAAACACCCAAAACATATTATACTGGCTCTTTCCGCTTTGACATTAGGCACTATCTCTCGGCCCCATTTTCATCATTTCTCTATTCACGCGCCATGGGCATAACATTGGCGCGGGTTATATGCGACTTCGCCGACTGAAAAATCATTTTACGGCACTGAACCGCTATGCATTTGAGCACAAATTCAATCGTTAATTCGACGAAATTTTTACGGTTAGCTAGATTTCACGAGACGCATTCCAACGTGAAATTCGCCGCCATCCGAGATCTAGAGAATAAATCGGATTTTTCTAACCGAAATTATGTTTTTTAATCAAATTATTGTCGTAAATTGGAATTTCTGGGTCTTATTATTACTGCATTATCAATGATCACTATAAAATAAATAAAATTAAGTGCACGGCATTATCAATGATCACAAGCTAGGAAAACACAAATCTCAACCATGAGAAACAAATGAGCCATTAAGGTATACCTTTTCAATGTGTGAGCCACTTCTACTAGGAATATCTTATCTTAGTCTCAACAGATCGATCGTTACGTAGGCCGCAATTAAAAGAATACTAATTTAAAACATAACAAAGAAGATATAATAATAACAATAATAAGAATATAATATATTTGCATTTGAGGCTTGTTTGACTTGATGCAAAACTGCTTTTCTATCTACAAGAAGAACAAGAAAATAAAGAGAATATGTTCTTTAAATTTTTGTTCTTTGTTATGAAAAACACAAAAAACACAAAATTTAAAGAACAATAACAGTTTTTAGAGAACACGAAGATGGTGTTCTCTATGTTTTTAAAAACATGAACCAAACATGTTCTAATTACTCCACCAGATCAAATTTACAGATAGTTGCAAAATATTTTTGATATTCTAAAAAAAATCAAAAGAAAAATGTGATATCCATACAATCTCATTATTAACAAATATTATAAGAAAAGTAAATTGTTATCCAAAGAAATATTCAAAACAATATCCAATGAAGCCATAAAAAAATGAGAGGAGCTTTTCAAAAAAAAAAAAAAAAAAAAGAAGAAGGAGAGGATTTAATACCTGAAATGGTTCTCCATATTTTGATGGAACCCTTCACTAAGTATTTAGCCCTACGTATTCTTGTGTGAGTTAGTTTTTGTCTGTTTCATTTTGGGATATAATCAAGGAATTTCTATATGGAAAACATCTCTTCCATTCAGTGCAGTCATCAATAGGAAGGCCTACGAATGTTGTAAAACAATTCATGAGTGCATTATTATTGAATTTGACTTTATATTTCATGTTTAATTTCCTAACTGTATCAACAAAAGAAAAAATTACTATATAAGAAAAACAATGTTCTCTTACTTGATTGTTTATGAAAAATATCAAAGAAAATAAAATATAGTTAATATAAGTAAAAAATTAATTCATTTTTAAACTATTCTATCTTTATATTGAAGAGTTAAAATTAATTTATTAATTTTAAATTTATTTTTTTTATTTTCTTGAAATTTTCCTAGGACCAAAAGGAGCCTGATCAGAATGTTTTAAGAATATTTAGAATGGTAACATGATAAATAAACTCTTATATGCTTGTGAACAAAACCTGCAAAACTGCTACATAGATGAATTTATGAATTCACTAAGACCATTCTCTATTTTACATTTACTTAACAATTATTTCTCTAATTATATAACAGTTAGAATTTATCAATGGCTAAATTGTAAATATATTAAAGCTTAATATTTACTCAAGCTCTTAGAACACATAATATTTAAGGTTATGTTTGATTCCTAAAAAATTTAAAGGAAAATGGAATAAAAAAAATAGAGTGGAAAAATAAAAGAAAAAAAAATAGAGTGGAAAAATAAAAGAAAAAAATGATGAAAAATGAAAATATAGTTAAATCCAACATGTTATTTTTATTTGGTACTTTAAATTTATTTTATTTATTTTAATTCATCAATATAATGATTATATAATTTTTTAAAATATGTTAGTTTTTAAGTAACTTTATTTATATTTGATTTTATTTGAGATTTTTTATTAGAAAATAAAATATATTAAAAGAAAAACTATTTTTCTTAATATTTTTTCTTTCTTTACCATTTCTCTCCAAACCAAACATGGCTAGGTAAAATGATTTTGTAAGACGATGTAATTTCAATTCACTTACCTGGCAAGCACCCTGACTACACAATAAGGAGCAAATACAAAGAACTGCCAAAATAAAATAAATGAAAAGCGAGAGTTTTAAATGTAACAAAAATCAAGTCATAGAAAACAAGAAGAAAAATTAGGGATGTCAATTCAAGGCAGACATGAATCCCAAGCCCTGTAAGTGAGGGTGATCAGATTGGTATTCATCAACTTTACTAACATTCCAAACACAAAACAACATTTAAGGTTGGGATACCAAGCCTCAATACTTCCTCGAGTTAATAAGCTAATTCGTTTGTCCTAATCATTGAAAGGGGTTTCAAGCTGGAAACCCAAAAAAAAAAATCCAAGAAATTGATATGAAAATTTAAACGAATATAGCCGATCACATATAGTAAATACCATAGACAAAATGAAAACATGATTTTATCCTCAAACATTAAATGGGAAGAGAGGTTACACCCCCGAATCCTTCCACGGCGTAAAGTTATCAAGGTGGAAATAAACATGATAAGGAGCAATCTTGGCCCGGTCTTCACCTCGCTTTGTTGTATATTTCCTTTAGGTGGATAATCATGATAAATAAAGCTTTTTATGCCAAGGAATAGATCTGTAGGAGGATGTCAATAGGCAAATATAAATAAGAAGGTATGTGCAGGAGAGGTCGCTTCATATCCTAATGAAGTGAATGTTGTTAAACCAGAGCACTTCCAAATGTAGAGAGTTTTGAGAGTGGAAACATATCGAAGCGGCACCCTCCGCCCTCCTTTCAAGAAGGCTATCATACCATCAATCTTGCATATAAATCAGAGGGATCACGAAGAGAAGGTAGATTAATATTAACGCCTAATACTTAATCGACTCCCTACAAAGGTTCTCAAGACTAGTTATACGAAGGCTAATTTGATCGATTCCGATAAAAGTAATCCAGATCCTTAATCGAAAGACCATGGGATGAAGGTAGTTCCAAGGATGCCAAGTTACTACAATTCTCGATGTTTAATTCTAAAAGAGAAGGAGATGAAGGTAGTTTCAAGGATGCCAAGTTACTGCAATTATGGATCTGTAATTTGAAAAGAGAAGAATATGAAGGCAATTCCAAGGATGCCAAATTACTGCAATTATGGATCTGTAATCTGAAAAGAGAAGAAGATGAAGGTAGTTCCAAGGATGCCAAATTACTGCAATCATAGATAAAAAATTCAGAAAGAGAAGAAGATGAAGGCAGTTCCAAGGATGCCAAATTACTGCAATTATGGATCTGTAATTTGGAAAGAGAAGAAGATGAAGGCGCCCAAGGATGCCAAATATCAAAATTATAGATCAAAAATTTAGAAAGAGAAGAAGATGAAGGCGCTCCAAGGATGCCACCTATTACAATTTTGGATCCGTAATCCGAAAAGAGAAGAAGAGGAAGGCAGTTCAAGGAGGCTAAATTGCCGCAATTATAGATCAGTACCTCGAAAGAGAAGAAGATGAAGGCGCTCCAGATGCCAAATTACCGCAGTAATGGCAGATTCAAAAAATTTAGAAAGAGAAGAAGATGAAGTCCGTGTTATTTCCATTTATTTTTAAATTATAAAGGCCCACTAACCTAGTATTTAGCCAATTAAAAGAATAGCTCAATATCTTTAAACTGTTATGAAGATATTTAACTCTGATGGAGGGGCAAATTATAATAAAATGAGCACTATTATATAAGAACAAATATTTGAATTACACGCCAAACCGGTTTTTGAACTGGCTCGTCTCTTCTCCATCAACAATAAGTTATATATAAACACTTCTAGGTGTAAGGTTAAGGCACTCTTCCATCAATTACAAACACTCGTGTATCAAAAGTTTGATATGAGAAGAAGAGATCAAGGATTTAAGATCTACAACCCAAGGGAAATCTCTCCATGGCTGCGTGTTCTTCAAACTAGATGTAATCTATATATATTTTTTACGTTATTATTACTTGGTTATCGTAGATGAGCTGAATTCATAATGATCCGAATATTGTGTGTTGATTTTCGTATTAAACTTTAACAAATGGTATCGAGCTAGATTGAATTTAAATATTCAAAATCATTAAAGTTTTATAAAGATTAAATTTTAAGATTTATCTTCGTATTGACTGCCTCATCAAAAATAAAGAAACGCCAACGCCAGAAGGAAGATTTTTTATTTTCCGCAATGCCGACGATCAATGTCAGGTGAGGGGCGCGGTTCGGCGCTGAACCAAGGGTCGCGCTTTCAGGCGCCATTGCTGGTCAAGTCACGCCGTCGCATAATTCGACAGGCTTCAATAAAGGAGAAATATAGAATCACAGCACTGGTTAGCCAATTGTCATTATCACTTATTTGAATATGAAACTTAAATTCTCTTTTAAGATGTCCATATATCTTGTGATTTGAACCTTTGTGAAATTATTATATCCGGCGAATGCCGATTTCTTTGATTTTATTATACTTGATTAGCTGAATCGTATGATTATTAAAGATACTATTTCTGATTTTTAACGAGATACTATTTCCTTTGATTTTTAACTCAATTAAAAGTGAATTCAATTTCATTCCCGTGAAATTTTATCCAAATGACAATTTATCGTAAGGTTAACTAATTTAGATAGTTGCCAGTAAATCAAATTAGTGAGTCAGCTTCATTGAATCGCATAAAAGGAATAAAGGGAGACTTATAAAATTTAATAATTTTCTTATAATTAGAGAATGAGGACACCTAAAAGTGAGAGTCACTTCTCAAGTAATTATTAATTAATGGTTTTATTTTGTGTTGCTAGAAACAAATGGATACCCAAAGGTGTTATAAATGACACAAAATAGTAAAGTGTTTTAAGCTCTTCATGACACTGACATGCTAAAATTTACCCAGTGGAGAATTTTAATGATATCAATAGTTCATTGTTGGCTTATTTTATACAGGCCTTATTGTGAGCATTGTTCTATTTATACTCCCACTTCATTACACTTCGCATCCGAACGATCGCTTTTGATGGGTCTAACTTTCCTCGAATGGTATGAAAGGGTTCATTCTCACCGGCGTATCGATTGACCGCTTTAATAACGGATAAACCCTCGGGTTTCATGTGATACTACTTCCGGCAATGAACAATCAAAGCCCAAGATCTAACAGACTAACTGATGTTTATGAGAATGACTATTGCTAATAATAATATTAAGACTCTCTCTAAACCAGAGCTTTGTCCCACTTCGGAATTTGTCGAGGAGCCAAACGCTACCGATAAGTCCTTGCGGTGCACATTGATGGTTGAATTGACCACCATGAAAATATGCGATGGTCGAAATGTATTCATAAATATATTTTTAAATGAGTGATCTAAAAGTGGCCGCAAAGCTTGGCGCACTAGGGGCATGTGGTACTGGATGAGTCCCTTTCTGGCATAAAGGGAACTTAACTCACTTCCATCACAGTTTGCTCCATTCAAAATCCACTATAATACTAACAAGGATCAGTGGAACTTGAATGAGCTCACCAGTAAATGTATACAAGAGGAAGTGAGATTAAGACAAGAAGGACATAATCTTGCTCTTGCTGTTACTTGAGTCAATGAAGAAGAAAGGAAATCTAAAAAGGGAAAGAACTTTCCACCTAAGAAAAAGGACCGTGGGAAGGTAGCCGTAGTCATGATGGTACCACTTTGTGCTGTTACTTTGTGGCAAGAAAGGGCATGTGAAGAAGGATTGTATCAAGCGCAAGGCTTAGTTCGAAAATAGAGGTATAAATCTTTCTTTTGTATGTTAATCCAATCTACTCAAGTTCCTTCAAATACTCGTGATTGATTCCGAGCCACAACTCATGTGACTAATTTTTAAATGTGTATTCTTTACAAACTGGAAACGTTAAAAGTGAAAGTGAAAAGTTCCTCAGATGGGAAACTATCTCAAGGCCGGGAGCGGATAGATGCTGGGTAAATTCTTATCACTTACTATTAGAGACGTCATCTGATGATCTTTAAACACTTATGTCCCTTCATTCCTCAGAATTTAGTTTCCTCATTCAAATTGGGGATGTTAATGGATATTCTATTTTTATTCAGCCAGGGATAATGTTTTGATGTTAAATTCGCGATGCTGGCCTCGTATTTTATGATGGTTTATATAAAATTTCTTGAATCATGAATTTGCAAGCTTTGATAACCCCTTATTCTAAATGTCGTTCAAAACGGCTTAATTAAATGTAAAATTCTTCACCTGCATGGCATAGAAGACTAGGGCACATCTCTAGGGGAAAGAATTGGAGAGAAATTATGAAGGAAGGAATTACAAAATCTTGACTTCACTCCGATTTTTCATATGTGGGATTGTAATAAAGGAAAGCAAGCAAAACATACAAAGAGGTGCCACAAGAAGTAATGAGCTCCTTGGAGATAATTCATACAAATAGTCAGATCACTCTCTGCTCCATGTTTTACAAGAGAGAAATATTTTATCACCTATAGATGATCTATCTGTTGTTTATCTAATGCATGAAAAAAGTTTTCGTGCCACATCTTCAGATGTTCATAACAGAGACGAGATACAATACCAGATAAAAAAGATTAAAATTGTGAGATCGACGAGGCTGAATATTATATGCAGAGATTAATCAGGACAAAACCGTGTCCTTTTTTGCCACTCTTTGTAAAGCATGGCATTCATGCTCAAGACATTAATGCCTGCATGCCACTGCAGAATAGTTACTGAAGCGAATTGCATGACATCGGAAATGCAGTTTAAGAGTGATGAGTTACTCTTCTATACCTATTTCATCAGGTAGCCTTCAAAACCGTGAATGTATATCTTGGAATGTAGTTCCTAGTAAGGCGCCTCCAAAAACTCCTTTGAGTTATGGACCTGAGCAGGAAAACTCCAACAGACATATACATATATGGGGTTGTCCAACTGAGGCAAGAATCTATAACCCACATGAGAAAAGCTTGATTCAAGAACGATGATCCTGATATTTGGTCGTTGGCTCTGACAAATCAAAGTGCATGTGATTTTATTGTCTTAACCACAGTGTGAGAATAGTTGAAACCGGTAATGCCAGATTCTGTGAGAACAGCAAATTAGAGTAATGTGGAAACCACAGTGATGTTAGAAGAGATAATATGATGTGATCCCACCACCTCTTTAATTAAGAAATTATTTGCCCCTCAACTCCTGTTCAACAAGTTGAAGAAAACGAAAGAACATAATAGAGATGTGTCATTGTCACTTAAAAATATTGCCATTGAAATACTGTAGCCACACAACCTGCAGACTTTATGAGAGATCTCAAAGAGAAAGGAGACTCGCCATTACTGGAGACTATGTGTATTTACAGACCTATTTGATATTGGATGTTATCAAGATCCAGTTTGCTTTCACAAGCCATGGAAAGTGATGATTCTAGTAAATGACAGTTATGAATGAAGAAAGGAAACTGCGGCCCATAACTGCAGTCCCCAGGAATCCTACCTAAATTGCCTAATAGTTGTAAAAAAACCTGCCTTACCGAAATGGTCTTTAAGACAGTTTAACGCGAAGGCAACATTCTAACTATTTACGCTTAGACTTATGTCAAATGTTTCTACTCTAAAGAAGGGTCACTCAGAATAGCCTTCCTTCACTTCTGCAAGAAAAGACTCCGCTTAGAATCATCATGGCATCAGAGTTTCATTTCTCATTTAGAGTTACATCGCTGGATGTGAAAACCCATTCTTAAATGGGAATTTGATGAAGATATCTACATGTAACAACCCGGCGGTTCACAAAAAGGAAATGAACACTTTAGTTTGCAAAATTGGGGAATCCATTACTTGCCTAAACAAGCTCCGCATTAAATGGTGCGCTGTTTAATAAATACCATTACATTAATTTAAAGAGAACATCGTTGGATCAATGTATATATCCTAAAAGTTAGTGGGAGTAAGTTTATATTTCATACCATATTAGCATATTTTGCTTGTTAACAAAGGATCTTGGTTTATTAGGTGAAACCAAGCAATATCTCTGTGCAATTCTCAGCGGCTTATATGGGTGAGGCAAACTATTATCGCATCGAGATCTTTAGGATCGATCTCGAGGAGGCTATAGAAGGTTTTTCTCGTAAATGATATATTGATCGCTCTAGAGATTTAATATGCGTCAAAGTTCATCGGGTATTGCACCTATATTGAAAGCAGTATTAAATCACTGAAACGCAAAGCCCAAGGAATAACATGGAAAAGGGGCTACAAAATGAAGAAAATTCCTTATGCATCACCGTGGAGTTTGATGAGTGTTCACATATAAAAAAGATCCAACACTAGAGGTCATTTGCCATTCGATTCGATTACGGGCGGTCGCTCGATAGCTTAAAGTCAACTTCGTGGATTTGTCTTTATGCTAGCAAACGGGCAATCCGTGGAAGAGTGAAAACAATCACCATCGCTTCATCCACGATGGAGGCCGAGTTTGCTGCTTGCTTCAAGCTCAAGTCATGCTTTATGGTTATGAATTGGCTCCCGTGGCTGCGCCGTCAATTCCACATAAACTTTGAGAATATATGTGATAACACCGCACTGCTTCTTCTAAGAATGGAAAATTTCTTTTAGTGATCACAAAACATGGATTTAAAGTATTTGAAGGTTTATAAAGAAAGAGTCCGTAAACAATAACTAACAATTTGAAAATATTAGACTATGACTTAAGGCTTAACTGATTAACTAAAGGATTAACTCCAAGGCATATTTAGAACATGTTACGAGATGGCCTTTGAGTAACCACATGTATGATAATGAATGGTATTATAAATTAATAATTTGGCGACAAAATATTTCGTTTATTCTTGTTTAATTATGGTGCACGTTGTTTGATAAATAAGAATTATCCCGACAAGACAACATGTGGCTATTTGGCATTATGGACTGGTTAGTAAGGGTTATTGATGGGGTGCATGGAAGGAAACATGACATTATGGTCATGTGCACGCCACACTCCTACATTATGATTCAAACTGATTCATTATGGTATATGATTTTCGACGATCGGGCTAAGTTTATCAAATCGTGATCACGTATAAGTTTTCATAACGGCTTAGGTACAAGTGGGAGAATGTTATTTCCATTATTAAAATTAAGTGGGTGGCCCATCACTAACCTAGTATTTAGCCAATTAAAAGAATACCCAAGATTCTTAAATGCTGAAGGATATTTTATCTTTATGAAGTGGCAATTATAATAAATATAATTTATTAAGAATAAGTATTCGACCATTACACGTTTAGAACGGTTTTTGAACGGTATTCTCGGGCCCTCTTCTCTCCTATCAATAAGTTATATATAGAAACCCCCTTCACGTAATGCTAAAGCACTCTTCCATCAATTACGTAAAATAAATTTCCAGGTATCAAAGTTTGATAAGGGAGAAGAAGAGATCGCGATTTAAGATCTACAAACCGAAGGGAAATTTCATGGTCGCGGTTCTTCAACCAGGCGTAATCATATTTTTTGCCACATATTTTACGACGTAGACAGCCGGAATTCAATGATCCGGAATATTGTGTGTGTTGGATTTCCGTATTAAATCTTAATGAAACTGCTCCAAGGATGCCAAATTATGTTGTGAATCACTAATCTTCAATTCGAAAGAGAAGTGGAGACACATGGGGTCATGATGCCAAACACCAATTACGCCCTAATTTGGAAAGAGAAGATGAAGGCGCTCCATGGATAACTTATTGTACTCATCGATCCGTAATCTAGAAAGAGGCTGAGTAAACGAAGATGCCAAATCATAGCAGTAACGCCAAATCATAGCAATAACGTATATAAAGCTTTGAAAGACAAGGAAATGAAGAACCTTGCTCTGCCAGTAAATCCATCCTCCACAATTCCCTCAACTTTGTCATGAGGCCTAGTTCCAGCAATTCAAGAGATGGGAAGAGTACTGGTGTTGCTGATGAGCTCTCCTTAAACTCCACCAATTGATCCATTTTAGAAAGCTTCAAAGACTTGAGAGAAGGGAGTTGGGAAAAGGGTGGCAAAACATTGCACTCTAAGCAAAACCAAATTTCAATTTTAATTAGGTTCGAAAGCCAGGAAGCCAACTCATGATCATTCATCATCCAATTTGGAAACTCCTTGGCTCTATAACCAATTATAAACAGCTCCTTTAGTTGTGGATTTGGTTGAAGGCCTTCTATCACCCACTTATCTCCTTCACCCACCCTGTTTTGGTAATTTATTTTCCATTCCAATCTCAGGGACTCAAGGGTTTTTTTTTTTTTCCCAAAAATTTTCGCATGGTTCAATTAACATCTCTGCGTTTGAAATTTTTATCATACTTGATCCTCTTAGTTGGTCAAGGCTTTCCAATTCACTCAAACTTCCAACTTTGTGATTCCTTAACCTCCCTATGCCATTCCCAATAACAAACAATGGTAGACTTTGAAGTGAAGTCAACTTTCCCAGTCCATGTGGCATATGAGTCAGGCCATAACATCCATCATTCTCCGAGTGTCTAAGATTGATTAATTCCCTCATCTTTTTTGGAAATTTTTTCAATCTCCCACACTTTTGGAGTTTTAGTGTTTGCAAATTCTTCAACCTTGAAATAGAATTTGGAAGTATCTCAAAATCAATATTGGAAAGATCAAGATACCTTAAATGGCTCAATTTGCCGAAACACTTTGGCACCTTCTTTATATTCAAATCATCTAAGCTCAATACACGTAAACACATAACACTTGGAAGAAATGAATTTAAAATTGAAGTATCTTCCGAAACATCTTGATAAAGATTCAAATACCTTATGGGTTTTCTCACTATAGCCTTATTTTCCACTATAACCTTCATTTCAAACAACAATGATATATGATGAGCTTCTCTTGAAATATTACTCACATCATTTCTTACAACAAGGACCTCAGATCCTACAATTGATTGTGCGAGTCGTAATATGGAGTCCTTTGTTTTGCTCATTAATCTATCATTAAAGCGTCTTCTTGACTTTTTTCAATAATGATGTATTGCTAATTCTTCAAAATAACGATCCTATGTCCTCTAATTGCTCATTCTGTTTGAAGATTGGATATGACACAAATATCATAATTGTACTAACAACTTTTCTCCAATTTCATAGTCTTGTGATAACTACAATATATGTAAAACATTGTTTCAAATGTGTTGGCAAATTATAAGTAACCATTTGAGCACCATGACCTTCATGTTTCATATTACGAAGTGATAACATATTTTCATTCTGATGAATAGACTCCCATTTAGACAAGTCTGATTTAAACTACATTAATATTCCTCCCAAAGTGTTAATAATAATTGGACTCATTCCACCATTTCTTCTTCCGCGTTTGCCAGTCTTTGCTCACGGTATGCTCATGTCCTTTAAATGTGATCTTTGAAAATAGTTTCCAAGACTCCTTTTCGCCTACACCTTTCAAATCAAAAGGTGTAGTATTCTTACCCATACATGAAACCTCGGTATTTCGGGTGGTGACTAGAATTTTACTCCCATTGGCACCAACCTCCAATAAAGGTCTCACTTTCTCCCAATCTTCCGCCCGCTTATTCAGGACATATCATTCATTAAGTACTTCTTTTTAATTATTTGTTTGTGAAGCTTATTTTTCAAATCATCCAATGACACATCATTTTTAGATTTGGGGATCTTTAGCAACGATACACGAAACCCTCGCAAACTCATAAATCAAAAGCACAGACTCATCATCAAAAACACAAGCTATATCTTGGAAATCAAAATGTTTTGTCACTATTTCATCATTGAATACCAATTGGCGAATTGGTCTTGCTGATCCCTAATACAGATTGACAATGAATATATCTTCATTGTCGGTGGCTTCTTCTGTGAGAGTTCCTGATCTTTTCTATTTTGGCATTTTCTTAGATCGAGATTAATAGATGTGGATGATGGGGATAGGTGGAATCCTCTCTCCTAGTATTGTATCTCGTGGGTGGTGTGGTCTAGGATTGGAACTCCAAAGGAAAGATATCCTTTTTGTCATTATCATCCAAGTGCTGCCCCGATATCATCGATTCTCCAGCTCATAAGGAAGCGAATCTGGCTGATTTGAGGAAGAGCACGAGAATAAGTGACTGACCTTCCTTGTCGACCCTCCTCGTCGCAGTGTGGATTAGCCAGTTATTGCTCAGTCATCCACAGCGCCACTAGCGGTTGAGCCTCTGCTGTCCTTTACAACATGGCTTTTCTACAGCTGATCTCGACATCTAGGATAACATTCGAGTGCTAGCTTCTCCTCCAGCTTTTCCAACTCACTTTGAGCACCATACATAGATCCAAGTTTTTGAACAACTGAGGATCGTAGTACTCAATACAGTCTCCAGTATTTGAATGGAAATTGTTCAGTCATTTTTTGAAGAACACAAACTACACAAGACCCGAAAATTGGTAAAATATAGAAGAAGTGCGATAGAAGATATATACTACGTTAAGGTTCTTGAGGATGATGGAACTCTCAGGTGGAAAAAGTGATGTGACTTTATCACTTCTCAAACTAGTTGGATATAAACTTGAGAGAATTGTGGGAGATAAACATAGAACAAAGATGTGATATTTATGGTGAGGACGAGATAGGTTAAGTCAAATGTGTTTATTGAAATTTATCTCATACACGCGTTTGTGGATTATGGGTTTGTGGAAATTTATCCCATAACACGGTTTGTGGAAATTTATCCCATAACATACGTTTGTGGATTATGGGTTTGTGGAAATTTATCCCATAACATGGTTTGTGGAAATTTATCCCATAATATGGTTTGTGGAAATTTATCCCATAACACGCGTTTGTGGAAATTTATCCTATAACATGGTTTGTGGAAATTTATCCCATAACATGGTTTGTGGAAATTTATCTCATAACATGGTTTGTGATGCCCCCAACTCGGCACACAGTGTCAAGCGAGGGTGTCATTTTTTTTTTTTTATAAACTTATAAGCTTTAAGCTTGTTCATTCATATAATGTTAAACATTTAACTTGTACTATATTCTATTAGAGCGGATTACAAAAAATATACAAGCTTCATATATGGAAGTGTTCAATATTTACAATATTTACATTGTTTACAAAAACAAAACAGATAAAAATAGACCAAAAGGTCTTTAGTGGGCACCTAGTAGTGTGTTGGCCTTGGTTGCTGATGTGAAGTGTCCAGACTTCTCGTTTCTGCTTCTCCTGTACCTACACGGATAAAACACTCATGCTAAGCTTATAGCTTAGTGGGAATTAAAACATATGGATGACCTCTAATAAGGGTTATCACACTTTTATACACATGCATACACATCTAACATATCATATCATTTAAACATGCTACATATCTCATATTTACTTATCATATCATGTTTCATTTCTTATCAACGTTCATATACATTTCATATCATTTTATACTCTGCTTCTTGTTCTTATCATAGTATACTTATCATTGCACAGCGGTGCTATGCTTCTCTTATCATATCATATCATATCATTTCATATGTCATATTCAAGTCATTTGTTTTATGTTTCATGCATGCATAACCCTTAGAAGTGGATAAAGAAAACTATAAAGGCCCGAAGGCGTTGTACTCAGCATCTGAAATAGTGGTCTATAAGGGCTCTCGAGGCGTTGTTGTTATCATTTATGCGAGACAATGATCATCTATAAGGGCCCCGAGCGCCAATGACCCACAGCAGGGCCAGCGATCGGTATGTTGCGGAGACTTGTTTTCCCTATGGAAACGCCAATCATCCCTCTACGGGTTCTAAGCGGACAATCCATGTGTATTTTATGTTCAGTACATATCTCATATTCGAATATTATTGTCATCCGGTAATATGTGCGATATTTACAATCATTTATTTGTATTCTTTGCATTTTTCATATCTCATTATATGCATGAATAAGTATGGTTACCATGTATGTTTATGAGCTATTTACTATCATTCAAATTTCATCAAGCTATATATGGATGGATTTTGGACTCAAAAGGCTTTCCATAGAGTCCAAGAACATCCGAAACAAAGTTCAGATGAAGAAATTATGATCGCTCGAAGTTGGAAGCTTCCCATGAACAGTGAATACTAGTAGAACCGGTAGGGCCTACTATTTTTCGTGATTCTGGACCTAATATGAGTTTCAATATTATCAAGCTATATATGGATGGATTCTAGACTCAAAGGTCTTTCCATAGAGTTCAAGAACATCTAAAACGAAGTTCGGACTAAGAAATTATGACTGTCCGAAGTTGGAGACTTCCCATGAACAATGACTACGAGCAGACCAGCAAGGCCTAATTTTTTCATTATTTCTGGACCTAATATGAATTCTAATATTATCAAGCTATATATGGATGGATTCTAGACTCAAATTTCTTTCCATAGAGTCTAAGAACATCCGAAACGGAGTTCGGACAAAGAAATTATAATGTGAAGTTAAGGGCTTCACTTGAGCAGTGACTACTAAGCGGGGAACCAGCGGGACCTACTATTTTTCATGTTCTGGACCTAATATGAGTTCCAATATTATCAATCTATGTATGGATGGATTCTGAACTCAAATGTCTTTCCATGGGGATCCAAAAACATCAAAACGGAGTTCCTCTGAAAAGTATGGCCGTCCATGATTAGAGACTTCACATGAAACGATGGCTAGCGACAAGACCAACGAGGACCCTCTTTGTTTTAGTGATTTCGACCTAATAGGTTCAAAATTTCATCGAAATCTATATACAAAGGCTAAATAGATAATGATCGAAAAAAACAAAAACACTTGATTAGAAAAAAAGATTTCTTTAATCTTTGAGTGGCCCGGCTTAAACACAGAACAAACAAAGAACAATGATAGCAAAAATCCGATTTTTACTGTTTCTATCGTCGAGCTTCAGTGAAATTTCAGTAAAAATAAATGAAATGAAACTAGAAACATGAACCCGAGAGATGCCGGTTCTGACTTTCCGAGATCTTCAGTAGATCGCTTGATTGATGATGCATTTTCATGGAAATGCAACCTAAAAAATACTTCTCCGACTAGGATTAAAGAAATGTTTAAAACCCATCTCGGGAATGTTAATTTTTACAATTTTCCCTTCATTGCTGCCGGCAACCAAATAGATTTGATGACATATGTTCACGGACACTCACCTCGAAAGTCGAACCCACAAACCATTTTCCCAAGTGGATTAAACGAGAAACGAAACAAAGCAAACCCCGAAGACCCAGCATGATTTCCATAAAATTCACCATTTCTCGGCAATCAAATAGATTTAACGATGCAAATCTTTTCCTGAAGCGTACCCTAAAGATGGAGAGCCTAGAAAGCATATTTGGGGCGAGAAGGTGAGATCATACAAATCATAGTTTCCATACAAAAACTAGAACTCCATACTTGCAAATCTTCTCTGTACTTATTTCTCTTCCTTCTTCACATGAAGCTCCCCCAAAATGAGACTCCCTTTGATCTTATCTCCTTTTTATTTTAATTTCTTTTTCCTTTTATTTGCATTTAAGTCCTCCATTACTCTATTATTTGTAAATCAATTTATGTCATTTACTAGTGACAGTGTCTTATCATATTATGACTTTTGTGTCCCATTTTGATAAATTACAAATTTACCCTTGTATCTTGTACAAATTCTGGGTTTTCGAAATTTTCTCACTTAGCAAAATAATAATTACGGAAAATTTCAAATGCACTAATAATATACCCTAATTATGTTTAAAAACAACTATGGTGTATTTTGGGGTGTTACATGGTTTGTGAAAATTTATTCCATAACACGCGTTTGTAAAAATTTATCCCATAACTCGTGTTTGTGGAAATTTATCCTACAACATGGTTTGTGGAAATTTATCCCATGACACGTGTTTGTGAAATTTATCCCATAACACGGGTTTGTAGAAATTTATCACATAACATGATTTGTGAAAATTTATCTCATAACACAGTTTGTGGAAATTTATCCCATAACACCCGATTTGTGGAAATTTATCTCATAACACATGTTTGTGGAAATTTATCCCATAACACGCAATTGTGGAAATTTATCCCATAATACGGTTTGTGAAAATTTATCTCATAACACGAATTTGTAGAAATTTATCCCATAACATGGTTTGTGGAAATTTATCCCATAACACAGTTTGTGGAAATTTATCCCATAACATGCGTTTGTGAAAATTTATCTCATAACATCATTTGTTGAAATTTATCCCATAACATGTGTTTGTAGAAATTTATCCCATAACATGGTTTGTGGAAATTTATCTCATACCATGGTTTGTAAAAGTTTATCTCATAACACGCATTTGTATAAATTTATCCCATAACATGCGTTTATGGAAATTTATAACATAACACGGTTTGTGGAAATTTATCATATAACATGCATTTGTGGAAATTTATCCCATAACACGCGTTTGTGGAAATTTATCCCATAACACGGTTTGCGGAAATTTATCCCATAACACGCGTTTGTGGAAATTTATCATACTTCCAATAAGTCCAAATGTCCAATCTTCTAATTTCTATTTATTTTGTCAATTAATAAAAAATAAAAATAAAAAGATAATCGACATGAATAATCCATAGTTTGATCAATCTTTTTTAATTAGTCTCATCTAAGGTTTAACTATGAATAATCCCACGTTTGAAGTCCATATCACTGAATGGTCCACAGCAGTGTGATTGACTTAATTGGTTAAAAATGTCATGTGTTACTATGTAATTGGCCCTTAAAAATTTTATTTTTTAAAAAAAAATTAATTTGATCCCCACCACCTCTCTCCTTCCTCTCTCGCCATGTGTTATTATTTAATTAGCCACCAAAATTTTTAATTTTTTTCCTTAAAAATTCATTTCTAAAAAAATGTTCATCTTCTCCGTCGTGGTCTTCTTCAGTTCGCTTTTTTTGTTTTTTTTGAACTCTGGTTCGATGTAAATGATCTTTTTCGGACAACCATTTTTTGTTCTTGTTCTGTTTTTGGATCCAAACAAAACTCTAGAAACTTTAGATTTTCATAAATTACATATTTTCTAGCAATTAAAAAAAATTGCAGATTTTCAAAACATCACAATCAAAACTCTACCACAACTCCACCAAAACTCGTAATTTCAAAGCAAACAACCAAAGAAAATATCAAAATTTTCTAGCAATCCAAACAAAACTCCAGATTTTCATAAACGACAAATTTTCTAACAAACCAAATAAAATTGAAGATTTTCAAAACATCATAATCAAAACTCTATCATAACTCCACAAAAACTCTTAATTTCAAATCAAACATCCAAAGAAAATATCAAAATTTTCGAGCAATCTAAACAAAACTCCAGATTTTCAAAAACTGCAGATTTTCTAGCAATCTAAATAAAACGTGATTTTCAAAACATCCTGTCAATTCAATCCACCAGGCACTGTGAATTTCAAAACAAACAACCAAAGAAAATATCACAACCAAAAGTCCCCGTTTAGGCATGTACTAATTAGTCTCACTAATTAGTTGTCGAGGCTAGAATACTAGGCACAATTTCAGGGAACATTTTATGATTAGGTCCTTCATTGTTCAAACCAAAAGCTAGAAGAATATAAAGGGCATGAAAAATCAAAGCAACATGAATGATGAACTTGAAGAGAAGGGGTCTTTTCTCGGGCTATTTAGACATTTAGTATAAAAAAGAAAAAATATTCCTCAAATAGAAAAGGTTTAAAATATTCCTAAATCTAATACAATTTAATGAATATGTTAATTTATCCTAAAAGATGCTTCCTAATTGTCTAAACTTTCAAATTCCATTTTTGTCTCAATCAAAATGCAGTTTGATTCACTATAAAAACTAGTGAATTGAGAATTGTCAGTGATTCTTTTCTTTGAGAATTTTTCAAATTTGCATTAGCTTCAAACAAACTTGAGTGAAAGACGAATCAGATTATGCCCAAATGGTTATGATTTAGGCACAAGTTAATACATCAATCGATGCCTATACTTTTGAGCTTTTTTGGTTACTCAAATTTTATACGAAAACTAGGGGAAACAAAATCAATCGAAAAAAAAATGGAACCAATAGAAAATTCTATTTGAACCTTTGTATGGAGATATTTTACTCTCAACTTTATTTTAGAAAAATGGGTATGCCAAATTCCAAAGAAGAAACAAACATTTTACAAAATAGGCTCAATCAACAAATAAGGAAGCAAGAATAAAAAAAAAAAGGGAAAAGCGAGGCAACCATGATTTCAAACACAACTTCACACCTTGGATTGAGGGAAACGGTGTACGAATTAGGGTTAGAAAATAGCACTTGTAAAATGTGATGTTAGAAGAAGAGAAGATATCCACTATCAATCCAGAATCTTCAACAGAAAAACATTAGAAAAGGAAGGCGAGGGGAAAATTTTTAAAACATAAAGCAGACTTTGTTTTTTTTTTTTTTTGGCTTTTTGCTTAAAGCAATTTACTTTTAGCATTGAAATTTTTTTTTTCTTGGCTTAGTGTTGAATTTTTAAAATTTTTAGCTAAATTAGAAAAGGTCAAAACATTTACCTTTTTTGCTTTTTCTGAATCTTTTTAATGTTATTTTCTATTAAGAAAAAAACTAGATATTCCAATATAAGAAAATCAAATATTATATGATTCAATAGAAACTCTCATCATTCTTTTTCATGCTAATTAAATAAAAATACAAGTATTTTAAAATTTTGTTTTCTCAAAATGTAGAAAAAAAATTAAAAAATTGATTCATTTTTAGAAAAAAAACAACAATTAAACACTTAAATTTATTAATCACTATTCATAACAAATTTTCTATTTGGCATTAAGTAAAAACAAACAACCCTCTTAAGATTTGCAGTAATATCAAATCCTCTTTGAAGAGAAAGAGAGAAAAAAAAAGAAGAAAGAAATCATACCTCATCCGAAGCCTCGGAGTGATCATTTGCCAACCAAGATTCAAGCCCTAAAAAGCGTATAATTAAAAGATAAGGGTAAGGATTAAGGAAAGAAAATTGCAACCACATCCTAGAGAAAGAATTGCCATACCCGCCTGGTCTAAATTTCGGTTCTCCGTTTTACCAATGGTGTCGTGTCATATTTAACAAAAGTCTCCAATAGATTTCAAAACCCTGGAAAGGTAGACAAGTCCCCATTTGGGCATGTACTAATTAGTTGCCAAGGCTAGAATACCAAGCACAATTTCAAGGAACATTTAATGATCAGGTCCTTCATTGTTCAAACCAAAAGCTGGAAGAATATAAAGGGCATGAAAATCCAAAGAAACATGAATGATGAAAATGAAGAGAAGTGGGCCTTTATCGGGCTTTAGACATTTAGTGTAAAGAAAAAAATATTCCTCAAATAGAAAAGGTTTAAAATATTCCTAAATCTAATATAATTTAGTTCACTATGTTAATTTATCTTGAAAGATGCTTCCTAATTGTCTAAAATTTCAAATTCCATTTTTGTCTCAATCAAAATGCAGTTTGATTCACTACAAAAACAAGAAAAATAAGAAAAACAGAGAGAACATGTTTGGTCCCCGTTTTTTTGTTCTCCGTGTTTTCAAAAATAGGAACCAAATGCCTTTAATCACTCAATTGTGATCAAATTCTATGGATAGTTAAATATATATATTTTTTATTTATTCTAAAAATAAAATCAAAAATCAAAAGAAAATGTGATATCCAAACATATTTTGTTGCGACATAGAAATTTGTTGTTGCGACAATCCAAATACCACAACATATTCCTGGGCCTATAAATGGGAACTTTAAACATCTTTAATTTGAAATTTTCTCTCAAACCTTTGGAGCCCTAGATCCCTTCCTTGTCTTTTTCAAACCCCTCCCCCCCAAAAAAAAAAAAGCCAAATCTAGCTAATCGATGCAGTTCGAAAGCAAAGAAAAGTTTGGATTCCTAATCGAATGAAATCGTGGAGTATGCTGAAGTGAAGAAGAGGCTACTCTGGAGCTTTAGACCATGGTAACTAAAGAGGAAATGCCCAAAGAAAGAGCTAAAACAGGGGAATAAGCTGAAGAAAAAAGAAAAAGAAAAATGACAGAAGAAAGAGAAGTAGAGTAAGAGAAAAGGATGAGGTTAGCGAGTTTATATCTAACAAAGCATTTGTTATCAAGGAAAAGACATTGATGAATAAGGATTTCATTGGCGAAAGAGGCTTCAATCAACTCATATCACCATTCAAGGAGGTGATTGAGTAGAAAGGATGGAGTCTACTATGCGAGCACAAACCAACTGGGTTTGTAGTAGTAATAAGAGAGTTCTTTGCAAATTTGGTAGGGAGAAGAGAAAAGACATGCTATGTCAAGGGGAAATGGATTTCCTTTGACATGAAAGAAATAAACAGAGTATTCAACCTGAGAGAGCTGAAGGACGGGGCTAAATTCAAAGAGCTGCAAAAAGATCCAGACCACCAAAAGATAGTGGAACTGCTCACTGCTTGGAAAGGGGAGTGGAATTGCACCAAGAAGAACCCTTATGACTCTATTTCCAAAGGGTCACCGGGATCGAGGAAGCAGAGCGAGTTTTACTTCCCAGCCTTAGTCCCCGAGGCCAGCCCAAGCACTTCGAAAGGCGCTACAGAAGGAGGCAAAGATTATTATACGCCATTATGAAGGGGTACAAGATAAATGTGGGCAAGATCGTGGAGAAATCTGGTCCCGCACAACAAAGAATACAAAGGTCTCATCCCCACACCTTACAAATCCATAAATCCTCAGCAGTATACCGGGAAGGGTTAAAGGTAACAGGGAAGAAGAAGAGAGATGCCCAAAGACTAGGCCCCTCACCCTCAATGGAATAACCAAGCCTCTAACCAACAAGGGCAAGGAAAAAGTGCAAGTAATTGAAGAAGAAAGAAGAGAGCGAGAATACTAGCTGTGCTCTAAGAGGCAATGTAAGAAGAAGAGAAGAGAGGCAGAGTAGTCCTAGTTTTGATTGGATGCATGAGCAGCCAATTGAAGGTTACCCAAATGAGCAAGCATAAAGCTCAAGACAGTAAGGCAACAATACAGAATTGATAGAAATGCTGAGAAGAATGGAGCATAGTATGAAAGAAAGAGACAACTAGCTAAGAATGCAATTGCAATTGAGGGATGAATATTTTGATGTCGAGCTAAGAAAAATTGACCAATTCATAGAGGAGGCAATAAGACAAAGAGACCTGGAGTGGAAGAAAAGCTGGAGGAAAGAGATGAAATGTGTAGAATTGAAGTTGGAAGAGAGACGGAAGAGTATTGGAGAGATAAAAGAAAGTGTGGCGACCGCTTGTCATGAAATGCCGGAAGAAGATCAAGCAATCCAAAATTGCTTGGTTTCTAAGGATCAAGGATGGTTAAATAGTTTGCATCACTATAAGGAAAGTCTGAGGTTAATGACCATAGAATAGATTAATAATAGGGCAACTTTGGAATCAATAGACAAAAGAAAGACAAATGACAGTGCGGCAATGCAGAATCCTAGATCGGGCTATGATGACAGATTAGGGAAAGAAAAGGTGTCATTGCTGTTATTATCAACATATTTCTGATTATGTACTCCTTACACTATAGCTCCTCCATGTGCAAATGTTAACATACCCTTAGTCAACAACCCAACTTGAACCAATACCTTTACCCTCCCAAGACAATTTTCGATACCCTGGCCTCCGTACAAATGAAATGTAAGAATGATACCTAGAACCAACCCCCTAGGGGAACCTTCAAAGTCTCCAGAAGATCCCAAGAAAAAATGAATATCTATTGTGTGCATAACTTATTCTAAACTCTCTTTGTAATTGCTCCCATGAATAAAATCTCTTTGATGACTTGTGCAAAAATAATGTCTGGTCTTGAATATTTATACAAAAATTTTGTACTCATTATGAGTGTTAGGAATTGAGAATGTTGATTGTTTGGTTGAATTAGGATGTTGATCATTGAGTTGCTTGTGCTATGATGAATGTTGAACTACAATGAATTGCTAAATCAAAATGAGATTATGAGTTGTACAATAGCATAGTAACTTGTTTAGGAACCAAATAAGAAAATCTATAAATAAAACTGGGTAGGAAAAGTTTGAGCATTGAAAAGTTGTGATGTCAATGACTATTAGGCTAAAGTTTTAGATTCCTGAAGACTAAAAATGATGGCAATGTTGATAAGGTAGATAATTCTAGTATGCTTGAACAATATAGTTCAATTGATAATTGAAAACAAGCACATTGGTCATAATACTTTGAAATTTGATTAAGCTTGGGTTAGGAACATCTTATTGGATTTATCATAATTTGAGTCTCAAAAAGGGTCCTAGAACTTGTTATATTATTATTCAAAGCGAAATCCTAGGCATCACAACTAGTAGGAAATTATTTAGGCCATCCTTGGAAAGTTTGTCTTTACAACCTATCCTTTGATATGCATATATACATACACATTAGTACCTTGTTTGAGCCTAATGTCAATTTCATTATCAAAGCCACATAAAAGACCCTTGACCCTTCCTTAAAAGTCTAATCCTTCAGTAAAGAACCCCTTGTTTGCCCAAACTACTAAATGAGTGTAGAAAAAGTAATTAAAAGGACAAATTTGGGGGAGTGTAATTTTTGAATGAGAAGAAGGATGAGAAATGAGGATGTGAAAGGAGAATCAATTGAGGAAAGATGTATTAAAGGAGGAGCACAATAGAAAAGGGAAAATCTGAAAAGCATATAGTTTCAAGGGAGAATGAGTTTTGCCTTGTAGCCTTCCTTCCTTGAGTCATTAAGTTCTTAGGGGTGTTCTACACCTAGTACCCTAATGTCAACTGGTATAGGAGTTACTAACCCAAAGCTTGCTAAAGGAAGGTAGAAAGCTTAAGAAGACAAAACATTGCACAATTCCTAAAAGCTTGAACAACATGAAAAGAAAAGAGCTTCTGTACTGAAGGAACTAAATTGAAAACGGAAAGTGGAGAAAAAGCTGAAAAGAATTTAAAGAGACCTAAACCAAGTTTGGGGTGATCTGCTAAATTGAGTAGAAAAGAGAGGATGAGCGCTTTAAAAGAAAATATCAATCAGATGTAGCACTTTCGGGTGAATCCTGAGCCTAAAATGTCCAGTCAACTACCTAATGCCCAAGCCATACATTGCAAGCCTAAAAACCCATTTGATCTTGAGGGTGGTGAATTGCCTAAATTAGTGGAGAGTAATATGATCAACAAGCTTATGCGACCTAGTCACTCTGATGAGACTTCCATTCCTAGATAATGAATCTCATAAGGCCACCTAACCTGCAAATTTATTATAAAGGGAAGACCAACACATACTCACATCAGAGATCATGAATCAGAATGCTTACATTTCTATGAATCATCAAGCACTTGAATGATCTAAATTGAAAATCTCTTAGGATTCTTAAATAAAAGCTTAATTGAATTGATATCACAACCTATTACTGAGCTCAAGGCCAAATTACGATTTGATCGAAAAGATTATCAAAAAATAAAAATGTCCTTAAAATCAATTGCACTTCTTTTTGAGACAAAACAAATAGTCTTTTCGTTTTCGGGACAAACAAAACTTTAAGTTTGGGAGTTTGATGAGTGTAAACCTGCCTATATTTCTTAAGCCTTATTTTCATGTATATTTGAAGCTTAAAATTTCAATTTATTGCAAAAATATGGAGTCTTCACCCAGATTTGTGTTTTGCAGAAATCTAGAGAAAAGAAGCAAAACATCAGTAAGAAAAGCAACAAAAATGGCTAAGGCATGAAATTTCCAAATGTCTTGAACAAAATTTCATCTTTGTCGTGACAAAACTCAAGGCACATAACAGAAGAAATGTCGTAACAATCAAAGCTTTGTCGCGATAAACATTAAAAGATATTCTTAAGGAAGCAGTAGAAATTTTGTTGCGATATTTCACAGCTTTATCGTGACATAGTCAAGGCAGAAGACAACTTAAAGAATGTCGCAACATTCTAATGTTTATTATGACACATTATGTGAAGAGAGCAGAAGAAGTATGTCCTGACCTCTAGAAAGTTTGTCACGAAAAAGAACAAAGCAAATGGCAGTAGAACATTGTCGCAACAATGAAAATATGTTGCAACAAAAGATGAGCAAAGTTCTTAAAGAAATACTGGACTTATGTCACAACATAGAAATGATTGTTGCGATAAAATCAGAGGGCAGATTGGAGAAGGAATATTGCGACATAGCAAAGTTTTTCGCGACAAAAGCAGACAAGAGTTCACAAAAGTTTGTCTCGATAATTATTTTGATGTCGCGATAAAACCTCCCAAGATCAGCAGTATATGGCAAGGAAAGAATGTTGTGACAATAAAAAGTTTATCACGACACAATTTAAGAAAAAGGCAAAGAACTTTGTCGCGACAATAAAAAGTCAGTTGCAACAATCACTAAAAAGAAATGCTAGTTAGAAATGTTGCAACAAATCTACAACAAAAGATGAAGACATAGAAGCTGCATATGTGTCGCGACATTCACGAACTTTGTCTCGACAAACAGTTATCAAAAGCTAAAACTAAAGACACAACAACCATTGTTGCGACAAGGACACAATAAAGCCTGAGGACAAAGACAAATGCTACAATGTCGCGACATTGTTTCTTTTATCGCGATAATGAACACATCTAGGCTTGCACAGAATCCATCAAATCACAAAAATTTCAAATTTAACATTTATGAGGCCCATATATAGAAAGACATGTGTATGTTGAGAAATGAGGGAGATCATCAAGGGCAGCATTTATAGGAGAGAACTTAGAAAGAGACTGAGCTTTTGTACATATTTTTATTTTCTTTTCTTATTTTCATTTTTCATCTTTTAGATTAGAAAGGTTAATCTGAGCTAGGATCATTGTAAATCAAACTTAATTTATGTCTGAACTTGAGGAATTTGGAAATTTTTCTAGAAACCATTTTATTCAGTTTTGATTACAGTTTCAATGAATTTGTATGATCAACTAGTCATTGTAACTTGTGTTCCAGTTATGGAAGGCTAAGCTCCCTTTAGGAAGGAATTAGTGTTTGGTTATCATTTTGTAGTATTTTAAATGAATGTTGAGGGTTTGAGTATTGGATTGATTTAGTTGATATTGTTCCAGCAGTGAACTGTTCTAAGTATTAGTAGACTATACCCAGAAAGGAGCAGTATCTGTGTTCTGATTTCTGGGATCCCTCTCAGTGACATAGAGATGGACTACCTGAGAGCATAGGGCAGTAGCCTTGGGGATATGTTAGATTGATATATGTAGAACTAATATACTCTAAATGTCATTTTGATAAATCATTGGTAATGTTCTAACCTCTAACTTCAAGGTTCCCTTCTGGGTGATAATAGAAGCGTGTTCTTGAGGGATAAGATCCAATTGATGATTTATCAGTTTAATAATTAGAGGTTTCGTCTCAGTTTGAGAGAATGTTTGTGCTCTTGTAAGATGAGAGTGATTATTCAGACCAAACTGCAGATTGAGATATCAATTAAATTGAAGGAGGCTTGTGTTATCTTGTCTATAAAACAAGCAAACTTCAATCCTAAGAAATGGTTGTGAAGTACTGGCTTAGGAAAAACAGTCAAATCTTAGAAAGATGATAAAATCCTAAAAGTAGCTTTTTAAACCCATGGACTTGGCTTAGGAAAATGGAGTTCTAAAGAGTGAAATGTATAGTGTCAAGAGGTATTCCAAGGCTATACTATTATGCTCTTGGACAAATCCATGACTTAAAGCATTAACTAAATTTGTTTTAGAACTTGATGCAAAGTAATAGTCATAACACTAGTCCCATTCCCAGTGTTAGTGCAAATCAGTGACTTCTTTAATCCATTTAGTTTTTATTTTATTTTATTTGTTTTCCTTATTTTTCATTACAGAACATTAGATAAAGATTCTTTCATTCAAATTATGTTAGTTAATGCATCCATGAAGTTGGGAAATAGTGATGATCTAGAGTAGTAGGGGTAGTTGATCTTTAAATTTTCTCATCAATCCCTGTGAGAAGGATATCTAGACTTATAATCCATTTTATTACTTGTATGATCTTTGCACCTGCAGTGATTTAGAGCAAATTGAATTTTGAATAAATTATCATAAGCAAACAACAGAAAAACAATACAATCAGTGCAAAACAAGTTTTATGGCATTGTTGTTGGGGACTGAATAAGTCTTTGATAGCTGTGTCAATAATTTGGTTTCAAACAAAATTCGGCCTAACAATAGCCTATTGGATACAGGGTGCACCACCACTAATTTCCTAGTTGATACAGGGTACACCACCACTAATTTTTGGGCGATTTCAAAACCCAAAATTGGCAAATTTAAAACCAATAAGGCCTAAATATCGGCCAAAATCCGATAAATCGTTAAAGTATCGGTGAAATCAACAATAAATGACTGATATTTCCTCCAACCAACTATCGATAGAGGATATCCTATTGACCTCCATCGATAACCGAAATATCAACGACATTTCGAACGATATTTACGGTATTTTATTCCTTTGTTATGTGTATAATAATTACCTTCTATTTATCAATAATTGGTATCACATGTATCATTGTTGTTAGTACACATGTAAATTTTGGGCATAAGTCATCTATCAAGGTTGCCATGAAAACTTTAATATTATTTTCTCTATAAATTTAAATTTTTATGAAAAATGAACCTGTCACAAAATCTACAAATTAAACATGCACCAAATTGAAATATGAGACTAATAATCTAGTCCAAGAACAATATAAATAAACTACTATTCAAGGAAAGGAGTTAATATATGTACATTTGAATATTAAAAACATAATTTCATAAATCTTTTTAAGTTACTCAATTTAATATACAAAACAAAGCCTAGTTAAAAATATTCAATAAAGATGATATACAAACTTAAATGAAAAAGTACAATATGAGGTGGTTTTCATTGCTTCATTATCTTCTTCTTAGTATATTTCCTGAACATATAGGAGAAGAAAAACAATAATAATATTACAATTATCAATAAATGCCAAAAAGAAAAAAAAAACTAATTTATGGTATGTTTTGAACATAACATAGAATTGTATCCTTACCATGTTGTATACAATAATTTTCATTGCTTTTTAATTGGGGGAAAATAAAATCTAATAAAAAATATATGATGATAGTGAACAAGCACGTGACCACCCTTCCACTAATTGTTTTAAAAGTGAATGTACTATGACCCGTTGCATTACACTTAGGGTTAAAAGCACTAATTCATCCAAAACCTTTTTATTTACAAATTGATTAAAAGTTGTTTGATTTTAAAAAATCGTGAAAATATTCTTAAAATTAGTTTTTTTTTTTTTCAAATATGATAGAAGAATTTGAACCTTATATGAGTTTGATCTCATATTTTCTCAAATTTGTAAAATAAACTAAAGGCACTTGACTATAGAGGTTGATTCATCAAGGTTTTTATTCCTTCTGGTAATCAAAGGTTAGTCTGACAATTATTCTTCTAACTTAATTAGTTGAAAAAAGTGGGGCTAAACTTTATTTATGAATAAAAGAGCACATTTAATTTACCAAACATCATTTCTATGAGGCAAAACACAGATTTTTCAATGCATTAAACCAAAGTTTGCATATTTCAATCCTAACTTCTTTAATTGTTTGAGATACACTTTAATATTGTTGCATTTTGTAACTTCAAATTATAATCTCATAGAAGAATCCAGTAGTGAGATAATCATTAAGAGCAAGTTGTGGAAGTCCCTTTGGAACCAAGAATCCAAGTTTAAAGACAGAATAAGGTTTGGTTCACCTTTCAAAGATTAGCGAAACCTTTTTTTTTTTTTTGAAAAATCGAAACCATTAACTTATTTTGTATCTTAAGGAAAATGGATATTATAGAAAAATAACGTATCTGGGTTACCATTTTGATGTTGGCGGCCTAGGATCTTTACTTCATTGTTTCCCCGGCTACACTTTTTCGCCTAAAGTCATGAATGGAACCACAACGGGAACTATTCGATTTCCACAGCACAAGTGCCTTGACCAACATGTTTTCATGAAGAAACAAGATTCATGGATGAAGATAGGACTTGTAAAGATAAGAGAAAACATAGAGCTTTCTCTGTGAAAATTTGTGTTTCTTTAATGGATTCTTAACAACGATTCTTCAAACTCAAAGAAACATATTCTTTTATATTCTTCTAATCTTGGGTCAGGTCGGGTCATCCCATTTGGGCACCTAACCCATCAATAGATATATATTGAATTCATTCAACCACTATAAAACTCCTTTTGCATCTTTATTCCTTACGTCCTTATTATTATTATTATTATTTTATATTGTTTTTATATCATTTAATTTGTTATGTATCATTAGTGAAGGTATTGTATATCAAGATGTGATTTATTTAGGTTGCGTTTGTCTTTTGGTTTTCTACTAAAAACAAATTTGTTTTCAATACAACATATTTGTTTTTAAATTTTTTTATGATTTATTGTTGAATTTTTTAATTTTTTTGCTGAATAGAAAATGCCAAAATATTAGGCTTTTTGTCTTTTTTCTTAATGCGTTTTTTAATGTTTTTTTAATACACTTTAGCTTCAAGTTAGTAAGTTGTTCCCATCGAGACTCGAACAAGGGATCCCCCTCCCTATGCCCTACGCATGTTTGAAAGGATGAGCGCTCTACCACTTGAGCTATGCATGATGGACGAATGTTTTTTTCTTGTAAGAAAAAACTATATATTATAATATAAGAAAATCGTATTCTTTAAGATCTAGTTGAAACTCTCATAACCCATTTCATGCTAATTAAATAAAGCATATATATTTTTAAAAATTTATTGTTTTAAAATTTAGATAAAAATTGAAAGATTGATTTTTTTAGAAAAACAAACAACCAATTACTTAATGTCATTAAGTACTATTCAGAACAAATAATCCCACCTTAGACTTTATATTTGATATGATAATTAAATATCTTGTCAAAGCTTAACATTCTAAAAAGAAATGACTAATCTATATCGAAAAGAGTTTTCAATATATGTAAAATACAACTACTACTGGGTGGATAAAAGTGAATGGGGTGAAAAGCATTTTGAAAATAATCAACCAAATGCAAAAAAAAAAAAAAACAATGATATATGGAGAATGCATGAGTAATAACCCGAGTTCGAGAGAAAATAAAAGCAAAATCTTTTAGAGAAGATTCCCAATGACCTTAGGATCGAACATCAATCTATTATTGATGCGGTTAATGGTTGCGATACTCCAATTTTCTTTGACGAATTACACGAGAAACTAATCAACAAGGAAATCACACTTCACCGACAACATTCACTTTCCTTTGTGGTTCCTGCCATGGTCAATCCCACTGCTTGATGCCCAAGGTCAGGCTATCATGGTCCTCGTCATCTATGATCCTATGAGTCCTCAATACACTAACGTTCTTATCATGCCTTCTCGATCTTTATTTACTCTTAGACTTGTCAATGGTCTTCAAATTAACTAACATAATAGATGTTAAGAATATCATTAACCACTTAACCTTGTTTTCTAATTGTAAGGAAAAACACTGGTTTGCAACGGAAATGAACTATATTTACTTGAACCGAACTCGGTGTCTTCAATGCTTCAGGCGAGAATCAGATCACCTTGATGGAATATGTTATAAGTTTTTCATAGTACGAACACCCTTTTCATCCATAGTTTTTAGAATGATTTATAAATGTGAGAGGTCTTTTATATGAGGGAGACAATAGATTTTTCATCTTTTTTTTTATCCAACCAACCCTGTAAAGTGTCTCAGGCTCTTGTATTTATAGGAACCTGAGATCACTTTTCAGGGAGACACGTCCCTTGGATGTGTCCCTTGGGTTATGGGTCGGGTCAAGCCCACTTGGGCGACCCATAACCATAATCCAACATCTCCCACTCGCCCATGTTGGGCTTGACTCATCACAAACATCATTCTAATAATTCAAACAGAGAATAAATCATACAGGTAAATGGACCGTGCAACCTGAAGAACATCGATGGTGGGAGCTCCAATACAAACCTGTCCCTAGGCCATATATGAGACATCAACCTCATAAGGGTAAGGCAGTGCTTATTTACCCCAAGTATCTTTCATAATACATATGATCAAGTATGATTCAATCCCTCAAGAATCAACACTCAGATCTCTCTTCTAATTACTCAATATTCTAAGTTATTCAAGCTCTATCAAGCGAAAAAACCCCAATCAGTTAATATAAGTAACGAGTGTATAAGCAAAGAATACTTTTTCTTTCGCCCTCATACCAATCATATTTGAGTTAACTCGCTTTTCTAGGAATGCTCCGTTAAGCCGAATCTTTTCATGACTATCGGATACATCCTAAGATAGCCAACATCAACTCATCACATCACGACATAGTCAAAAGTCACAAAGGGTAAGAAAAGATGAAATCCATATAGGATTTCTGGGAGTCACATAGCAAAAGAAGCAGATTCATTCTCCTCTGCCTTAGTCAGTCGCCTTCCAATCACATGCAAGATATGAAATGCATGTTATGGTGGAGTTTCTTCTTATAAAAGATGAAAGAGTGTATGTCTATTCTAAATTGTAAACAAATAACACCATATGAGTTTTAATTCATACGTCATAAAGCGCCAAACCTAAAACTTTTATTTCACATTCCATGATGTTAAAACAACAAGTTCCATTACACTCAACTTCCTCTAAATAGACGCATGAATGGTGGGGTAAGGCATTCATGTCGATTCAAACAAAGAATCTCATCTTGATTCTCATAAAGGTGACCTAGTAAGTGATAATCTGACCAAAGTCGCTCCCATTGAGCCTCAATCCTCTAACTTAAGGTCTCATCTCTACTTGCTTCCACAGTGCTAGAGGTGATTACTCATGTGAGGGAGTCAATCAAGTCTATCGACATACATTATTTGAATTATGCTAAGCAGCATTTTCAACATATTCATAAAACAACAAAAAAAACAAGTGAATCATGTGATATGCTCTTTATCTTATTGTAAGAAGATCACAAGTGTTTTGTTCCATTCAATCACATCCTACATAAGCCTAGGGATCTCACATGCCTCACAAATGCATCCCTAGCTATTGGTTTAGTAAATGGGTCTACTACCATCTCATTGGTAGGAATGTGTTTCAGAACCACTTCATTTTACGTGATCATATCTCTGATGAAATGATATCTAACCTAGATATGTTTGGTCTTCCCATTATATTTCACAATCATTCAGCGAGAATGCATATCCAGAAGTCGATTTGCGTTGATCAGGATCGCTTCCCCAATTAGCATCCGTATAACCAATCAATCGCAAATCTCTCCCTTGGTAGCACAACACATAATTTACTGTTCCTTTTAGATATCTCAAAATTCTTTTCACTTCCATCTAGTGTTTCATACCTGGATTAGATTGAAATCTGCTTGCTAGCCCAACAACATAGCATATGTTTGGATGTGTGCACATCATTGCATACATCAATCTTTGGATAACACTGGAGTAAGGTACTTTGGACATTTGTTCTTTCTCTTCAACCGACTTGGGACACATATCAAGATTAAGGCTCCGTTCTCTCCAACGGGGTGTCCATGACTTGCAATCATGTGTGCATATAGTAGCCGGCTTACCAACATTTTCTTCATATCGTCTCTTTAGATAAACCCGAGAGAGGTGTTTGAAGCGATCCCTTAGGATCCTTAACACCCAGTAAATAGCTAACCTCCCAGTGTCTTTCATTTCGAAATTTGATGATAACCAACTGCTTGATACATTTGTCAATTTCTTATAATTTCCGATTATTAATATGTCATCGACATATAGAATAGGATTATGAGTGGTTATTTGAAAGTTTTAATATACACCTGATGATCCTCTTCCATCATTGTAAAACCATGCACCTCAACGTAGTGATGAAATTTGAGGTTCCATTGTTTTGAGCCTGTTTAAGACCATAGATGTATCTTTTGAGCTTGCAAACTTTGTGCTTCTATCCTTTGAGCTCGAAGCCTAAAGGTTGATCCACACAAATTTCTTCATTGAGCTCTCCATTAAGGAAAGTAGTCTTAACGTCAATTTGGTATAATTCTAAATCTATTCTTGCCACAATAGCTAGAATTAGGCGAATGGATGAGAACCTGACCACAGGCGAGAAGGTCTCTTCATAGTCAATTCCCTCTTGTTGTGTGTAACCCTTAGCTACTAATCAAGCCTTATATCTGTCAATTGTCCCATCCACCTTGTGTTTAATATTGATCCCACTTGTATGATGGTCTTATGACTGGGAATGAAATCATTGAATCCGGACTGTTTGATTCTATTAGATTATTTCCTTTCATAGCTTCAAATCACTCTTTAGCTTTAGGACCGGAAAGAGCATGTTGTATTGTTTTGGGCTCTTCTTCATCATGAGCAATCATGAGGCTTCCCCCTCGATCTCAAAGTGACGTGAGATTCTCTGCGATTCTACGTCGAGGTTGAGATTGCTCATGATCTTGCTCCATAGGAACATGATCTAGCAAATTGTCACTCCCACTCGCTTCAAGTGGGGTTAGACTTTCTATGTTGTCTGGTCCTGTAAGTGTTGAATCAATGATTCTTACACCCTCATCGACCACAAGATCTTCCATTTCATAGAAATGAGTATCCCTATCTATCTCACCTCGTCCCGAAAAGTCCTCCTCCAAGAATACGACATCTTATGACTCAATTTCTGTTACACTTCCATTTATATCTTCCCCTAAAAAAGATATATTCTTTGGAGGACTCTAAGTATCTTATCAAGTTACATTTCTTCCCCTTAGGACCAAGCTTCCCATATTCATGAGAAACATTATGAACATAAGTCGTACACCCCCATGGGAGCATAACGTTCAAATCAAGCGTCGCACCTATCCATACTTCATCTGAGTGGAAAAGCTTGATTTAGATGGAACTCTGTATTTAGAATGTAGCTACGATGGTGGTGCATCCCCAAAGAAAGATTAGAAACTCTCCTTGCACCATCATTGACCTTACCATGTCCAAAAGGGTCCTATTCCTTTTCTCAGCCATCCCATTTTGTTACGGCGTGCAAGGAATGGTCATCTGTCTAACTATACCCTTTTTATCACAATATGCTTTAAATAGGTCAAATAGATATTCACATCCTCTATCGGTCCATAAAGATTTGATTTTTGTGTTTAATTGATTCCCAACTAATGTATTATATCTTTTGAAGCAATCGATACTTTAGATCTGCATAAGGAGATCAAATAAACGTGGCCCAGATCAGAGTGAAATCATCTATAAAAGTGATGATAGACTCTGTATCTTGCCCTCACATTCCGCTTGGGCCTGAATGTCGAAGTGAATAAGGTATAAGGAAAACATGCTCTCTTGGCTTTGCAAAAAAGAGACGATCTCGTTGCCTTTCCTACCGGGCATTGCCTTGTACCGAAAATCTATCATGTCTATAGATCCCAAGACTGACTTTAGCTAATCTCTTTAGGCAGGTCACATACTATGGCCAATCTGGCTTTGGCATGCCATTTAACATCATTCCACCCAGGAAGAACTACTACTTGAATTTCAGGTGACAAAAAGGATAATGGTTTATTGAAGTTGGAATAGTATCTAATACAATAAACATGTTTGACATAAATCCAAACCCATAAACTATGTTGTCCAGTAATACCTTAACATAATCTTGTTCAAATACAATTTTAAAACCAAGCTTAACCAAAACTACAAGCGAAACCAAGATTAAAGCGAACTTTCGTGCGAAAAGCACAAAATGGAAGTGAGAATACGGCCCTTCAGCGTCGACAATTCTTGAGGTGCTAATTCCACAGCATGTCGTGATGTGTTATTCCCATAACAAATGCTCCTTCTTCCCTTTGGAATTCAACATAAATCTACATATGCATTGCAATCCCACGCTATGTGGTTGGTAACTGCTGAGTCTACAGTCCAATAAGGAACAATCTCAATCAACATTAAGCAACTACTAACAAATGCATTGTGGAAATGAATTTGGTCATATATTACCTTTGGCTCAGTGCAATCACGAGCAAAGTGACCAAGCTTCCCATAGTTGAAGCAATTCAAAAGCAATTCATGTTCCTGCTTTGCTTTGTTGTGCGCTTTTCGCGTTTACGCTTATTTCCACTTAGATTAGTCTTGTTTCCTCCCTTCCTAGGCTTGAAAGCTTTCCCTTTCCATTTCTTCCGTCATGTACCAGAAGATCCAACCTTGTTGGATTCAGTCATATAAGCCTATCCTCTAGACTTATCAGCGAGAAGACGATCCTTCTCTAACTCTACATGTCATGCAACATCATCAAAAGTTTTGATATTGTCGTTATGGGTAAAGTTTATCTTAAGATGCTCCCAAGCATGTGGAAAGAGCGGATTACAACTTGGACCTGTTGTTTATTAGCTAACTCGTGTCCAGCACCCTTCAGCTCACTTATCATGTTTGACATGACAGTGAGGTGTTGCCTCATGGTATGATTCGACTACTTCTTGTAAGCGTCAAATTCTAGAGTTAGATGATGCAACCTAATGGTTGAAGTACCACTAAATTGCGTCCCAGACGGCCATGGTTGAGTGATTATTTTCAAAGCGCAACATCAGATCATTTCTCATGTTGCTTAGCATGAAAATGCGAGCAACTCTATCCATGCGCTTATGGGTTTGATATGCTTCCATATCTCGCTTTTGTTGGGCGATCGTTCCACATGCTCGGGCTCGACAATCATTGCATGATTTGTCTCCCCAGCATGTCTTGCTCTTCAAGAAACCTTTGAATCTTACGATGCCAAACATCATAAGTTTTGTCATTCAGTTTATCCCTACGGTTCAATCGGCCAACTATCTTCTAACCATGACCATTTAATTAAGCAGAGAAGAAAAGCGACAGCTGTGACAACTAGTCACCCATTACACAGCAATACAGTTCTAAAATTAAACAATAAAACTTAGTCTTGTCTAGGAGAAACAAAAGGTTATCATACTAAGGGCGATCAATCTCTCTTAACATAACTTAGTTGATCTTTGTTAAATTTAAACTTGCAATGATTTATTAGGAGAAACATGCTCAATTCCGACCTAATATCCCACCAACCATATATCTATTACATGCTAAACATGTTACAATCATTTTCGGCTTCAATCATCAGTGGTGGATTGGATATTCTCTTTGAAAGAATTCTCTCCCACGTCAATGTCCTAGACATTTATTCATCCATGAGAATAATTTATCAACACCTTTAGATACTTTAATATTGCTTTGTATCCGGCTTTCCAGTTTCCAATTCAACTCACTTATAATATTATCATAAGTTAAGTCGCTTATATTTTTTTTCTACAAGTGCCTTTCTCTTATGTTTTTATGAATCAAGCACTATCTATATTTGTTGTTCACTGACAACTCATAATGTTCATTGTAGATGACATGGAAAGTCCATAGCTTGTCGTACATCCAAAGCGATCATCATGTGATCTCTCAATGCATATATAAGTCAGAGAAAATATTAAGGATCTCAAGCTTTATATACTTCTCACTACAACTACTGCTTCATACATGTATTGAACAATTAGAAGAAATAAATATATATTCATCTAAACCAAGGTTCAATCAACATGCAGTAAGTCATACTAATATATATTCATAATTTTATAAAACATCAAATTACCTCAAAAGGTTTTGAAAGAGTGCTCATTCAATAGGAAATTTAAAAACAAAAATTTTAAAAATATATATCGTCAACTTAAAGAGTCGAATGGGGTCAAAGCGGGCGGTCAAAGTTAGTCAATGGCGATCGGAAATGGTCAGCGCGAGGTCAATTGCCCGTCAGCGATTCGTGCGAGATCAACATCATTGCCATGTGGACCAATCATATCCTGACACATGGCTCCATTAGAGCCTGCCAAGTGGCGTAATCAAATGCTTCCATATGGTCACTCCATTTGCCCTATGTCATTGTCGATCGGCATACACTTGACAACCCCACGTCGCCAGTCAACTACCATGTCATCTTCAGGTCGATAGCGAAGTCGCGCGCCGCGTAATCGCTAACTGCTGTCAGCGCCCGGTTACACGCAAAATGCGGGAAATTTTGATAAATTTTTTTAAAAAAAAAACCTTATAATTCGCCGTAACTCGAAATTACAAAAAAAAAATATGCATTGGAAAAGATCTCAAACCAAGATTTTTCCATCCATATAAATTTGTCGAGCTAAAACAAACACACCTGAACGAAAAAAAATTTATGTTTTTTCTCTACATTACAAAAAAAAAAAACAAAACAAGTAGCCTTTAAAGAGCACCATATTGGCTATGATACCAATGTAAGGAAAAACACTGGTTTGCAGCGGAAATGAAATATACTTACTTGTTAAACATAACTCAGTGTCTTCAATGCCGGTGAGAGTGAATCGATCACCTTTATGGGAGCTAAAAAGTTTTCATAAAATGCACTTTTACCCAGCACTACATCTATAGTTTTTTAGAATAAATTTATAAATGTGAGAGGTCTTCTATATGAAGGAGATGATATATTTTTCATCCTTTTTTAATCAACTTGACCTTGTAAAAGTGTCTCGGGTTCACGTATTTATAGAACTGAGATCACTCGAGGGGACACATCGAAGTCCCTTAGGGTTACAGTGGTCAGCCCACTTGGATGACCCTTATCACGTAATCCAAACACTAATTATCGAAAATATCATTGAAGCAACAACCTTAGGTGCTTAGTAAGGTGACAACTACCCAATAGTGTTGTTTCATACTCTTAACACTCGGGTTTTTGAGCACTTTTGCGTAATGTCGGCCAATTATTTCGGTTGGCACGTTAAGGACTAGCAATGCTTGATCGATTTAATAACGGTTTTGTAGTTTTCCACGGTATAAATGTTGAAGATAGGGATGCGACTCGAGCATGAAGAAATCAGTGGAGCTCGGAGGTGTGGGAACCGGAAAGCGACGAAAACGAGAACGAAGAATTTCTGTCGCGAAATCTCCCTTGCCCGCTGTGCTTTGACTTTTTGACCTTCTTTTTGTGTTTTCTTCCCAAATTATCCTTGTAATAGTTTATTGATTTTGTCTTTTTGGTAATTTGCATTGTTTTGGGTGGTATATAATGCCTAAACAACACTTTCTAAAGTATCGAACTTTTCATTATTGAAGTTGTAGGGAAGCTTGTCGAACAAGCTCCCATCTTCTTTCCTTTTCTCTCATTTTCTCGCTGCGAAACACCACTTTGGGATACTGACTCGGAGGGATGAGTGGCTAAACCCCTTCCTTCCTTGAAGTAAAGGGCACGGGGCAAAGGAACCTGAGGCAAATGAAGGTTTGTCATGTTTTCAACGCAGGTATTCATTGACATTTATGTGTTTTCCTTCAACTTTAGGTTTAGATCCTTTCGAGTCACCTTGAATGGTCAATACTTGGTAAGCTTTCAGGGCTCATTGGATGCTTATTGCTAGATTCAGTGATGTTCGTTAGTTATCATTTATGAGCTATTGGAAGGTGAGTCAAGGAGATATGTTTTTACTATCTGAGACCATTAATGCTCAGTGAATGCCATTTTCAAAGGAAAGTTATTAAGGGTTAAGTTTTATAGCTAAACCAAGATCGGATTCGGGAAGTAACTTTATATTTACTATCGATCACGAGAAAGACGAAGCCTCAGCTCTAGGAACCTAAAGCGATGACCCTAACACTTCAAGGATTTCTATTTTACATTTTAACTCATTTACTTTTACTTTTCACCACAAAAATCCACTCTTTTTATAACAACCCAAAATAAAAAACGAATTCACCAGTTTAAACTTCACTATCAGTCATTTACACGAAGAAAACCCATCTTTGTGGACGATCCTAGAACCATTGTACTATAGTAGCTCTGCTATGCCAGTACGAGGTGTTAGGTTATAAATATTGTTTGATTTAGAACACATTTGGGTTTGAAGCGAATCAAAATGGTGGCGTTGGCCGAGGGGATGGTGCCTTAGTGCAAATGACAATGTCTTTGAACACTTGTGATCTTCATCCGCAAGTTACGGTGAATTTCTTTTCTCTTTTCATTCTTTCTAGCAGTTATTTGCTAGGTTACTTAATTTCATTATACTGTTTATACCTTTTTATTTTTCCTTAGCTAACACTAACCCTTTTTTGGTAGAATTGTTTTGGTTTCTTTTTTGTGTTGGCATGTGTTTTTCATGTAAGAGTTTATGTTCCAATGGTTTAGGAATTCATAAGGCAAATTAGTAAAAATCAAAATTCCATAGGAATTAGCTTCTAAATTGAGCCTTAATTTTAACACAATGGAACCTCTGAAGAACAACAAAGTCAGCAAGCAGTGGAAATGAATCCCAATGGATATAGATCCATGAGGGACCACATACACCCTCCTCGGATGAGCGCACCCTCCTGCATTGTGCCTCCAACTTAGCAAATGGTTGTCAGGCCTTACCTGGTGCCACTCCTTCCCATTTTTCATGACATGGAGAGTGAGAACCCTTATTCGCACATGAGGGAGTTTGAGGAGGTCTGCAACACCTTTAAGGAGGAGACTATCATAGTGGATTTAATGAGGCTCAAGATTTTTCCTTTCACATTAAAGAATAAAGCCAAATTTTGGCTCAACTCTGAGCCAAAGGAGCATACTGGCCCCGGACGAGAGATGCGATTGATTTTAAAGAAATTCTTACTCGCTCATAGAACAAACGGTTTGAAGGCGATTTCCACCTTCTCATCTATTGAAATAAGAAAAATTCTATGCATCTTGGGGAGAGGTATATGGAGGCTTGAATGCTTGTGTCCTACGCCATGGGTTTTTGACACACATGGGCTGGCTGGTCGGCTACTTTTATGATGGAATTTCTCTGCCATGAAGCAATTGCTAGAGACATGTGTGGAGGAGATTTCTTGAGCAAGAATCGAGGAGGCTAGTTTCTGATTATGGTGCGAAGCTTCAAGAAAGGTTAGGATGAGCTGAAACCCGTACAAAGGGGTGGCATGTACTCTCTTCCAGAGGACATGGACATGAAAGCCAAAGTTTCCACCTTAACTTGAAGGTTGGAAGAAATTTGGAAATGAAACCATGGTGCAAGTAATAGTATTTGAGGTTCTATGCCAAACGAGCCATGCTTCATTGTTAGTCCCTTTGGCGAGCATGCGGGAGAACAATGTCGGTGTTCGATGATGAGGAGATGTTAGTGGAACAAGCAAATGTTGTTGGTCAATTCAAACCATCAACTAATGCACAATATGGAAACACTTACAACCTAATTTGGAGAAAATCACCCAATCTTGGAAGCGAAACCTGCACATTATGCACCTCCTGCTCCTCCGTAATATGTAACTACCGTACATCTGTTGACCAACTTATGGCATGTACCTAGAATTTTTATAATAATTTATTATATATATTCTAGGTATGAATTGAAGCCAAACAGGTTTAAAGGGAAAATTGATAAATTGACAAATTGTGAATGTAAATTGAAGAATTAATGACATATGATTTAATATTATGTAAAATAGAAAATTTATCGAACAGGAAATACTTGATGAAAAAGGGCAAACATGGAAAATTATAAAATAAGGACCTAAGGGTCAAATGATAACTTAAATACTAATGGGAAATAAATGATAAATGATAAGGAAAGTGAAATAAAGAGTTGGAATGCCAAAAATGGAAAAATGGGATTTATTGGGTGGCCAAACGAGGCCTTATATAGATAAAGTGATTTAAGCCCAAAAAGGTGGGAAAATGAGAAATGAGAAAAAAGGGTGTAGGCCAAACATGACTTTACACATAAAAGAAATTTAAAAGACCAAAATGTGGTCTTAGGGCTCATTTGAAGAGCAAATCCCATTTTTGAGGAGGAAGAGAGGAGAAAAAGGGAGGAAAGACTAGAGGCTTCAGAGGTCGAGCTTTAGTGTTTCCTTCCCACTTTTTGCTTCTAAAGGATCAAACAACCTACAAGAGAAAGATTTGAAGAGGTTCAAGGTAATAAATCAAAACCCTAACCTCATTCTTTTGATTTGGATTTTGGGGAAAAGCCCTAACATGAGGAAAATGGATTTTTATTAAGTCTAAACCACTTTTGGAGTTGTTTTGGGTAGATTCCATGGTGGATTTTTGATATGGGACGAATTGGAGAAGATTGGTGGATGAAAAATGAGTGAAAATGCCAAAAATCGAACATTTATGGGCAAAAACCCATAGGGTGTACCGGTACAGGGATGCAGTGGGTGACCTGTACCGGTACAGGTCAAGGGTGTACCGGTACAGGTTGTTCCAGCAGCCCCATTTTTGCATATTTTCGCGTCGTTAAGTCCCGTATTCGTATACCGATGTTTAGGGACCCTAAGAAATGAATAATAGGGGTTCAAATAAGAATGAGATAAATCCAGCGTCGCAGAACACCGCCGCCTCGGCGAAAGCCGCCGCCTCGGCGATATTCGTTTAGTATGATTGGTGCTTAACCAAGAGTGAAGAAATTGTATTTGACTAGGTGCGGGTGTGGACGACAACCTGACCTAGGATCGATATCGAAAAAAGGCCCGAAAATTGGTTTGTTCACTGACCCTCTATCTCCATTTTACGTGTTCTGGTAGTATACCAAATAAATTTGAAATTCTATTACGAAAGTGCATATGGATTTGAAAATGTGAGTATGATCAGTTATGAATGCTATTTGTGAAATATATATATAAGTATATATATATAATGATCTGAATTATTGTTATTCGAAATGTTTGTCAAATATATGCATGTGTGCGAATATTTGAACTATAAGTGAAGTTATTTCATAAAAGTAAGTTGATTTGAAATGTATTATTGAATGACGACATGGCCGGGATTCACCCAGCGGAGTCGTCGTGAAGGTAACCCCGTAAATTATTGAATGTGGAATCGCGTGCTTCTTGAATGACAAACGGGACCGGGATTCTGGCCCGAATGCATGCGTGAAGATATCTATTTCTATAGCCATATGTGAAATGGTAATATTGAAAGTGAAACCACATTGCTCTTGGCGAATGACAAACGGGACGGGATTATAAGCCGAATGCGTCGTGGATGTTGACTCTATAGCTATATGTGAAATCACAAACCGAAAAGTGAAAAATGATATAAAAAGTGTATTTGTATACGTATCTTTTACATTTCACATATATTATAAAGGCATTATTTTGATAAATGCATGATATATATATTAGCGGAAATGGAATAGAAGGCGTATAGAACCACTAAGCATGAAAATGCTTAGCGTATTGTTTATCAATGCGGGTACCGAGTGATAGGCGAGTGAAGCAAGACCCCAGATCGAGGGCTCGAGTCATAGAGAAGAATTGCGGAGTATGCTCCGTCATATGCATTCACTCCATTTCTTTCAAACATTGATATTTTGTAAAACAATTTGAACTCTGAACTTTTATTTTGTAAATGTATATGGGCTTGCCCCAATGAAATACTTCAGCAATTAAAGATCACAAATAGAATACTTATAAACAAAATGTTTTGAGGAGATAATTGAAAATGTCGAATAGCCAGACTCGGCTTGGATCCATGCGAATTAGTCGAGGATCGGTGTGTGACACTTTTGAAAACTAAAATTTAATACGCGATAACAAAGAGGATTTGATTGATGGCCGACCGGGCGTCCCCGGGCTTTGGTTCGTCCATGACGGGTTGGAGTCGAGCCGGGGTCGCCCACAGCTTCTCTAGTTGAGCAAGCCATCCTGAACCTTAGCAAAGTGGTGGGTAACTTTATGGAAGAGCATAAAGCAGTGAATGTGCAGTTAAATTAGAACGATCTTTGTGGAAAGCGCGTGAGCAATGAGAATAGATGGGTTCCAGAATGAAATTGCCCAAAAATTTGACAACTTGCAGTATTCCATCTCAAGGCTCACTAATCAGCAACAAGTGTAAGAAAATGGAAAATTTTCCTTCACAAACCCAGCAGAATCCCAAGGGAATCCACCAGGTAGCTAGTACCAATGAAGCTACTCCCAAGATGGATGAGGTGAAAGCCATTATCACTCTGAGAAGTGGTAAAAAGGTTGATCAATCAATGCCTAAACCACTTGATGAAGCTAAAGAAGGACAAGATGAGGAGCTTGAAAGAATATTGATCAAAAAAGCTATGATGAAAAAGAGGATGCCTCCACCTTTTCCTCAAGCACTTAGAGGCAAAAAGGGGGTGAACAACCCAACTGAGATTTTTGAAGTGCTGAGGCAGGAGAAAGTTAATATCCCTCTTCTAGACATGATCAAACGAGGTTCGGCTGTATGCGAATTTCTCAAAGACACGTATGCTTTGTAAAAAAAATGGCGAATGTGAATAAAGCGACTCTTGACATAACAGGTGAGCTCCATCGTCCAATGCAAGACCCTAGTGAAATATAAAGATCCAGGATCTCCCACCATTTCAGTGAACATTGGGGGAACTTGTGTAGAAAGGGCATTATTAAATTTGGGGGTCAGTGTCAATTTGTTGCCTTGCTCAGTCTATAAGTAGTTGGGGCTAGGGGAATTGAAACCCACCACCATCACCTTGTCTTTAGCAGATAGGTCAGTAAAAATTCCCAAGGGCACTGTTGAAGATGTTTCGGTGCAGGTGGACAAATTCTACTACCCAGTGGACTTTGTTGTTCTTGATACTGAGCCAATAGTTGTGGGAGCCAATTATGTGCCCATTATACTCGGGAGGCCATTTTTTTCTACCTCAAATGCAATCATCAACTGTCGAAATGGGGTTATGCAGCTCACTTTTGGCAACATGACACTGGAACTCAACATTTTTCACTTAAGCAGCAAGCCTGAGCCACGGAGGAACAGAACTTGGGAAGTTTGCACAGTTGATACAAGTGAGGGAGAACACTATGTTCGAAACTGCAAGAGGAGTTGATGGAGAGTATAGAGAAGTTTTATGAAGAATAATTTTCCCCAGTCACTCCTCTAGCACCACCAATTCCACCAACACCACCAGACAAGGCTTGAAAAAAATGGGTTTAGTGGACTCAATCTCCGCGAGGCCCAGTAAGTCCGGCTCCGCTATTTGTTTAGTTTTATTTTATTTTATTTTACATTTTCTTTATTCATTTTTTTTCTCTTTAGATTTTCTCTAATATTAAGTTAATCTTCATTTATAGCTCTTATTTCATTTTCTTGCTTTTTATTTAAATTTTCATGTGTTTGCTTTTACAGGTTTGTGCTTAATTTTCTACAGCAGGGACTTCCAGGAGCTCACTATTAAATTTCTCAGGGTCACCTATTTTGCAGGATTTTTTGCAACCCTCAGCCTGATTTTTTTTGCGCATAGAAATCCCTCCCCTTCCCAAGCACATGAGCCACGGTTTCATCCTATCTCCCGATTCCTTCACATTTCCACCCCACCCAGTTTTTATCCTCCCTTATCTCCAAACCGCTACATTCCATCATCTCTTCAACCCTTCACATTCCCCATCATCCATTAAATAGAAGGCCAGCCCTCTTAAAAAGATCATTCTTCCCTCCTACGAAAACTTGATCCCTCCCCTACGAAACCCTCTTTCATCCATTTAGACTACAGTCATGGCAAAGACCAGAGGAGGTAACAACTCTTCATCGACCGAAGTACGAGGTCCTCGCTCCCTGGCCGAGACACCACGATTCTGTCGATGCCGCCGGCCCTATTGATCCTCTGACACCTTTCTGACCTCCCGAGGTTCTTTTGCCCTGCCTCTCCCACAGTGTGTAGGTATGCCACAAGGACTAGGCCCGTGCCATTAGATTCAGCTGCAGTCCCACCAACTGCTCATCCTTCCGCTCCTTCTCAATCATAGGATGAGGATGAGGTTCCACCCTCCACGACTACTTAAGGAGGTATCACTTCCTTCATTAAGTTTCCGCTCCATACCACATTGAGGACAATGTCAAATTCGATTGGGGGGAAAGTTAATGAAGGAAGGTAATGGACCCCCTGTTTGAGCAAGTGCGTTTTTGTTTAATTGGATGGCTTTGCTAATTGATTTTACCTGTCTGAGTATATGTTTTTAGTTTTCAACACATACTTTAGTTTGTTTATAATTTCTCATTTCTGAAAAATTTTGTAATCTTTCGGCTGCTTAGGAGCGAAGTCTTATCCCAATGTTTGATGTTAGAATGGTGTTATGCTTAGTTGAGTTGATGAACTATTGAAATTCTTCTTGTCTTGACCTTATTTCTTCCGCTGAACTAACCACACCTTGCTTATGCATTAGGTTTTCAATTATAAGGCGAAAAAGCGTCTTGCCTCCTAAACCACTGCCAAAAGTTCGACCTATAGTACCTTTGACTACTTTAATAGATTAAGGACCTTGAATAAGATCAATGAATCTTTCAAAAAAAAAGAAATAAAAGAAATAAAAAAGAAAAAGAAATAAAAAATTTTTGTTACACTAGCCTTGAAACCCGAGCACGGTCCGAGGGGTACATGGCGAAAGTCTTTAAGGCCCAATGCCCTAAACCAACTGGTTAGGAGTAACTGACTTTGTTGCTTGTTACACTAGTGGATAGGTGGAGTTTAGCAATTTGTAGGTGTTGGAGTTTCGAGCTTATTATTAAAAGTTCGAGGTAAAACCTGAAGAGTTACTGATTGAGAAATCCTTATGACTTGATGCCCTAAACCTTAATTGGTTGGGAGTCATCAGTGGACCCCCATTACATGGACAATTATGAATTCGATTCCTCTGACATTGCACCTACAACATAAAGAGTTGTGAAATAAAAGTGGGTCCTGATCTATTGAGGTTAGTTAGTCTGCTAGGTATAGAAAAGAGTTAGGTTGGGGGGAGAGAACAATTTGGCAGACTATTTTTGAAAAATAATCAAGTTAACACTTAGGTTTTTGTGGAAGGTTTCAGGTTGGTTCTCTAGGAGTTGACATTGTTTTGATACTTGAATTTGCATAGCACACACTCTTCCTGAGATAGTCTTTAGGTAGGATTTTGGTGACTCTTGTTTAAAGTTGGGCATTATCCCCTCATTTTTTAAAAACCATTTTTTATGGATATATAGTTCATCTGGCTTTTAATTGCTTTCTTCTTCTTTCATTGCTAAGGGACTAGAAATGTGTCTGTTGGGGGGAGTGATTACTACCCAAATAGTGTTGTTTCATACTCTTAACACTCTGGGTTTTGAGCACTTTTCTTGAAATGTCGACCAATTGCCCCGATTGGCACGATAAAGGACCTAGCAATGCTTACGATCAATTTTATAGCAATTATTGATTTTTCACCAGGCTATAAATATTGAAGATAGGGGATGCGGCTTCAGGCATAGAGAAATCAGTGGAACTGTTCACGAGACAGAAGGCGGTAGCGAGAACAATTTCGCAAGGGTTGCAAAATTTTGCAGGCTACGAAATCTCCTGCCCCTTTCTTCTTTTGACTTTTTGACCTCCTTTTTATGTTTTCTTCTTAAATTATCCATGTAATAGTTTACTGCTTTTGTCTTTTTGGTAATTTGCATTGTTTTGGGTGATATATAATGCCCAAACAACACTTTGTAAAGTATCGAACTTTTCATTATTGAAGTTGGAGGGAAGCTTATCGAACAAGCTCCCGTCTTCTTTCCTTTTCTCTCATTTTCTTACTAGCCAAATACCCTCTGAGGATGACAACTCAGAGGATGAGTGGCTAAATCCCTTCCTTCCTTGAAGTAAAGGGCACGGGGCAAAGGAACCTAAGGCAAATGAAGGTTTGTCATGTTTTCAATGCAGGTATTCACTGACATTTATGTGTTTTCCTTAAACTCTAAGTTTAGATCCTTTTGAGTCACCTTGAATGGTCAGTACTTGGTAAGCTTTTAGGGCTCATTGGATGCTTATTGCTAGATCCAGTGATGTTCGTTAGTTATCATTTATAAGCTATTGGAAGGTGAGTCAAGGAGATATGTTTTTCTTGTGCAAGGACCATTAATGCTTTCGGTGAATGCCATTTTCAAAGGATAGTTATTGAGGGGTTAAGTTTTATAGTTAAAACAAGATGCGGATTCGAGTAACTATATGTTACTATCGCGTGCGAGAAAAGGTACGAGAAAACCCTCGTTGCGGGAGCCTAAGCCCAGTGACCTAACACTTCAAGGATTTCTATTTTACATTTTAACTCATTTTACTTTTACTTTTCACCACAAAAATCCACTCTTTTTATAACAACCCAAAATCCAAAATGAATTCACCAGTTTAAACTTCATTGTCAGTCATTTACTCGAAGAAAACCCATCTTTGTGGACGATCCTAGAACCACTGTACTATAGTAGCTATGTTACGCTAGTACAAGGTGTTAGGTTATAAATATTGTTTGATTTAAGAACACCCGCTGGGTTTGAACACGTATCAAGGGGAGGGCCCCATCATATTTTGAGGAAATTCACTCCTCAAATTAATAATTTATCATAACTTCGTTATTTTTAACTAAAATACTATTGAAAAGAGTTGTCGTCTCTTTGGAAACCCTAACTGTCCCTCCTTATGTTCTCTGTCTCTCCCTAAGACTTGCTTCGAGGACATGACGGTCACTTCACACTTCAAACCCGAAGGTTTACAGTGTAACTTGACTTAAACAATTATCTTGTAACTGGATGTTACCAGTTACCAAATACATGTTAGTGAGTGGAAACGAGGTCCCTAAAATCCTCGATACCGATTTTAAACTAAATATCCACCGTCAAAACCATTGTCCAAATATTTGCAAATTTAAACAATTCAAGTGCTAAAACAAATTCCATAATCTCCAAAACTCAACCTTGGACTAACAAAAAATTTAAAGGATCGATATCAAATAGCTTCCAAATACCAAAAGATCCAAAAGAACATAACTAATAATTAAACAAAATCCCACATAAAATTCTAAGTCAATCCTAATGATGACCATTCCTTGCCTAATACATCACTCCTCCTCCAAACTAAGGGTGCACGAAAAGTAGTCGACAAATAGGAATGAGCTCACGTGATAAGGAACATTAATGCAGTCCCTGGATCAAGTATTTCAAATTCACTTGCAAAATAGGAAATATTATAATAAATCATTTTCATAACCTTTGAGTTACCTTTACCAATACATTTAAATTTACAAATGGTATGCATTCATTTCTTATTCAAACCTTTTCATATCAAATTCAGTCAAAACATTCAAATCATTTATTTACTTTGGTCATCAAACACCAAATGGTGCCCAGTTATGTGGGACTTTCCAAATTGGTGGCTAGCCTCAGGTGTTCCTTTTAGCCCGAATTACGAGAGGGTGTACGGTATGTGTAGTAAATTCGTAATATGTCTTGAGGCTTAATAATTATTGAGTGTCATAGGAGTATTTTTTAAAGTTGTTTTTAAGGATAAAATTATAAAGTTTTCAAAGCATTGTGGCACTTTTGCAATTAATGAAAGTGGAGGGGTGAAAGTAAAAATTATGGAATTTCAAAAGGGTAATAATAATAATAAATTGTCATAATGGTTCAGGGAAGCTTAAAAAATTCTCTAGATCTCGGATGATAAAACGGACTGCTCCGTTAAATTCGTCTCGCGAAATCTAGTGACCCAGAAAAGTTTCGTCGAATTATGAGACAGTCGGAATATTTTACGAATTTCTGGGTGATAAATCACTAGTGACTTCAGGGACGAGATTTTTACGAAAATCTCGGAAGTCAGAAAATGGCTTGAGTTAAAGTTCATTTAAAATAATTGAATTGAAAAGAAATAAAATTTTTCGGAACAGAAATGGACCCGAATAAGGTAAGATAAGTTATATATCCAAATAATAATAATAATAATAATAATAGTAATTAAATAAATAAATAAATAAAGTCGAGAAAACGGCAGAAGGTGCGTGAGGTGAGAGATTTTTATTTTTTATTTTTCTTCTCTTCGTTTAACTTTTCTGAATTTATGGAAATCGGACCGTGAATTTTGTTTGGAAGCGAAGCAAAGTTGAATCTATGACGAGAACTACGCGTAGGTACCAATATCTTAGTGTTTCTTCAAACTTCAAGAGATAGGAAATTTTCCTACTTGTGTTATTTCTAGCTTAAAGGCTATGTAATGGCTTGGAATTTTCTTAGAGGTTGTAAATTTCAATCCCAAAATTTTTTGAATGAGTTTAGGAATTTTTAGGAGTTTTTAGGACTCTTTTCGGACAGTCCGGGCTAAATTTTGGGACTATTTTCTGACAGTTCGGGTTGAAATTTTAGGATTTTATTCAGACAGTCCGGACATAATTTTCAGAAATGTTTCCGGGTGTTTTTAGACTCTATGGAAAGTCCCTTGAGTCTAGAATCTAGCCATATGCTTGTGAATGGCATTTGGGGCCCACATATTTTACGAAAAGATTTAATTGTAGCACAGTGTGCAAATTTCTTGTAGTTGTCGCGGCAGAGTGTGGTCTAATACATAGAATGTGAGGTAATAGCGGAGGCGGGAGAAATTGTGGAGTCGGTGCTCAATTAGTGTAAAAGGAAGGTGAGTGTTCAAACTACTGTTTTCCAATACTAGTGTATTATTTATAAATCGTTTTTACCTTTGGTATGTAATGGTTTTGATTTTAAACCATATTTGAAAACCAAGCAAGCAATGTGATTTAGAAAGCAAGCAAACAAGCAATGGTTTGATTTTAAACCATATTTGAAAAACAAGCAAGCAATGAGTTTTAATAAGCAAGCAATGGTTTTGAATTATCAAACCATATTTCAAAAGCCAACAATGGTTTGAATTATCAAACTTCATATTTCAAGCAACAAATGGTTTTGGTGTTAAACCATGTTTCAAGCAAGCAAAGTATATTTTATAAACGAGGCCCTAACGAAGAGTCACTGGTTTTTGGCAAGCATGCAGGTCGGGGAGGCATTTCGTGCGTGCGCGTTGGTGTTAGGACATCATTTCATGCATTTTAGATTTCTTTTGGTTGGCGAGCTTAATTCATGCATCATAGCATTTAAAGGAGGCAAGTGACCTTGCGTCTTTGGGTATATGGGGTTAGCGCTAGCTAGATTATGGTGGCGTAGACCAGGGTCTTTCCACCATATTCTGCGGAAAGGTGATGTGGACGGGTCCTTCCACGGCTGAGTTGAAGCCTAAGCTCCGTGTTTACTAGGGGTACAGCGAGCAAGAAAGGCCTCCGTTGGTTGATCCTTGATTTATAAGCATTTGTCTGATTTTAAAATCAACCAACGAGCGTAAGCAAGCATTTTATGAAAAGTTTTAAAAACTTTAAGCGCGGTCGAGCCCGAGGCTCCGCGTTTATGGTTGATTTTATAAACTTTTAAAGCAGCAACGGCAGTTTTGAAAAGTTTTAGAAACTTTTAAAAGCGAGCAAACAAGCGAGTTTTGAAATGTTTTAGAAACTTTTAAGCAAAGCAAGCAAGCGGTTCTTGAAAAGTTTTAAAAACTTTTTATAGCAAAAGCAAACAAGGTTCTGGAAAATGTCTTATAAAATATAGTTTCTGAGTTTTAGATATTTGAGAAAAGCAAGCATTTTATAAAGCATACACTCACTGAGCTCGTTTAGCTCATTATTTTCCTGTTTTAAAAACTATTTTCCAGGTATAGGCAAGCCGGATGTTGGGACATATTAGGATTATCCTGACTTCTAGTATAAGTGTGGTATTAAATAACTTGTGTAAAGAAATACTTTGAATTTGTACAGTTGAGCATATGTATGTACATAGTTTTGTTTTGCGAAAATGTGATGAGCCTGAGGCTCTTTTGAAGAAGTGTTTTTGGTTGCCATGTTTCTAAAAGTGTAAATTGTATATACAGGTTTTGGGATATGTCTTGTATCACGGCTGTCTCTTTGCCAAATTTTATAAAATCACAAATTTAGAAAAAGAGAGATTTTTATCACGGGTTTCGGCAAAGCAACACGGCCGCTTCCACAGGTTTCTCTAGTCGTTGGAGAGTATCGGTTGGGGGTTTACGTAGGGTGGTAGAGCTGCCATCTAGTAGGGGTAGGTGTGACAAGTTGGTATTAGAGCAGGATCATAGGGAACTTGTGTTATTAAGCATCGTAGTTTTCGCATACACTATTTTACACTATTGGCAACCACACATTTTCAAACTCAAAGTACATACATATGAGGTGTTTCAAAGTATTAAACAGGTGATTTTTGCAAATCTGACACTATGTCGAGGCGAGGACATCGAGGGTCGTCCTGGGAGAGTCATTCAGGAGGAGAAGCTTTCGGGCGTCTGCGGTGCTGAGAGAGATGAGCCGTAGTTGGTTCCCACTTCATATCCGTGAATTAGCCTCTGGCAGTCATTTGGCCATCCCGGGCCGCGAGAACTCAGAGTGTCATATTTGTTCGCAGTAGAAAGCGGGTGGCATGATTGCTCGGATAGTGGCCATAGCGACTCGTCGCCCGGTCAGCGGCCCTCCACCGCTACCTAGAGAGGTTCTTGAAGAACCTGGGAGGTCGATAAAGAGCCTGAGAAGGCGAGGCGCGAAGCAATATAAGCGGTAATGCGTGATCGGGAGGCAGCTTGAAGTTTATCGGTTTGATAGGTAAACAAGGTTTACGGAGTTATAGAGTACACGGATGATTAAGAGGAGTCTTGTTTTCTAGTTTTACGATGGAAGGCAGGGGCTGGGGTGGTGGGATCTTTGTGGATAGGAGGTATCTGATGGTGATTCGTGCCACATTAAGGCTGAGCTAAAATCAAACAAAATTTATACACCTAAGAAGTTCCTACCTCTTCATATTGGTATTCTTACTGATGTAGTGGTCTAGGTCGAACAGGATGGGTTTTCATCGAAATGGTTTGCATAAGTGCCTGAAGGTAAGGCTTTCTATTTGGACTTTTGGATTGTGTTTCAAAAAGCAGTGGGAATGGTTTAGTGATAATTTATAAAACTTGGTAAAAGGTGAAAAAGTTAACTTTGAAGAATTGGTGCTAACCAGCAGAGTTAAAGACGACGAATCCTGTGAGGTTTTATCCTCGCGTTATGACATGCAACCACCATAGTCCATGGCATAACTTAGGATGCATGTTTAACTAGAAAACCTCACCCGTGGAACAACTCATTGAGTCGATACCGAGGTAGCATCATAGGTTATCTGGCCCCTTTCTTTATTTATTTAACATTTTAATACATCATCTCATGGAAGCTGTATCAAAGACCATCCCAGAATCACAGTCCTAAAGCATGGAAGTATTGGCCAAATCAATAACATTAAATGCTATACAACTACCCAATTTGAGAAACCTAACATATAAATATCATTTTGGGGAAACAAGTAAAGAGACCATCTAAGAATCCACCGAGTACCTCTCTCTTGAATATGCCTTTGGATTACAGAAGAGCATGGAGTATGGCCAAGTGTGTGCCAGTGTTATGCAATGTTTTGAGGGAATATCAAGTATAAATATTTACATGTGAAACTTAGTACCAGAGGACAAACATGCATATGCCGTGTGTGAAACTGGCCCTTCAAGAAAGGAGGAAGCAGCCAAGCATCTCTTGAGTTGTCGTCACTCAAGGGGTGTTTAGCGACCGAGAAAGTAAAAGAAAGAGGAGAGAGAGAAGAGAGGAAAGCCAGCCTAAATAAAATACGAGACTTTATTTCTGAAATGAGAAACTTACAAGAAAATATCTTCTCCTCCTCAGTGTTTAAAAAATTGTTACTTGAGGTTACAAAACAAGAGAGCTTATATAGGCCACCTCAAGGCATGAAAATACAAAACCTTGTTGTGGCTAAGTTATAGAGATGATTAAGTAATACACGAGTTTGGAGGCGGTTTGGCGTTAAATTACAAAAGCATGAGCCAGGGGGCATCGAGATTTTAGCTAAATTTGAAGGAATTTAGCTAATTAAGCGAAATCAGCGGTCTATGAAAACAAAATTTACATTAAGGGTGGGCAATTTAAGCTGGCTATGAAATTCGTAAGCTAAGCGAAATTCTTGTGAAGCGAAATCAATTATTTTCGGCTAAGGAGCGATCTTGCGAGGTAGGGTGTAGTCTAGCGAGAAATTTGGCATTTCGGCTAAGGTTCTTGAAAATTTTAAGCAATGTGAAAAATTTTATGGCTGCGAAAATTCACATTGTTGATCCCTTCCTTGCTTTTCATCACACTTGTATTGCATCAATTTTCTTAAGCTGCCTTTGTTTTCTCATTGATTCTTGAAATTTGGTTGATGCATTTGGGACAGATTCCAACTTCATGATTCATCCTTTGTATTGAGATTGAACTCGAGGTATCATTTTGCAAAAACCAACCCAAAGAAATACACCTCTGGCCCAGTATTTTACTAAGAAGCCAAGAACACTTCAATTGTTGTGTGTATGATTAATGCAGCACTTTCGAGCTTCTCAATATAGGGTTGAAATAGTACTTTTGGGCACTAATCAGTATATCCCATGGGACAGGTTTCAACAAGGGTTTATTACAACCGGGTTAACCTCGAGTCACAAGATTGAAGTTGAGAGGGTTCGCTGTATTAGAGCGAAGAACATGTCGAGTCATCGGGGTAATAGGAAGGGTTCACTCGGGGAGTTGAAGTCGGGATTGGGGTTCCCATATAATTCGGGTGATGAGAGTCTGAGAGGTGCAAGCTATTTTGGCGGGATCGACACGATCGAGTTGTTTATGCAGTGGTTCTCGAGGAACATGTTTGGGGTTAGTTGAGCGCTGGGGGTTGAGAGAAGGTCTGCTATGACTGTATCGGAGTAGGCGAGGGAGAGAAGTAAGAGGGTGCACCGGGCACTTCCCGACAAGCTCTGGTGGGTTCAGGCGAAAGAAGCGGGCGGGGGATTACGGAGGCCGAGGTGCATGTGGGGCTGCCTCGGTCGGGGATCAATAGGGGCCCCCCGGTTGCGGGAGTGACACGGAGAAGCAGTCCTCCGTACATCATATGTGTCGAGGCGACACCATGGAGTCGGAAGAAATAGATACAAGGTGTTTCCAACGTGGCCGGGAGGCCATTTTATTAGGGTGTCCTAAGTTGATTGGTGAGAGACATCGGTGGCATTGCTACCCCACTTTGGGAATGAGCACTCGGAGGTCTTCGGGGAGGGTTTCCTAGAAGGGCGGTCTGACCCCTTGGTAGAGGCGGTCGTGGTAGGCGAGAGGCGGTGCCGAGGATCTGAATAAGACCATTACTCAAGCCGGGGTTTATCCTTTGTGACTCGATGAATACGGTGCAGCTCGAGGATGTGGTTAATGGTATTATTTCTATCCTTGATCATGATGCATATACATTAATGGACCCGGGAGCCATGCATTCATTTGCATCCAGGCCTTTCTTAGATCGCTTCTAGATAGAGACCAACCATTAAGAGTCGTATGAGGTTTGCCTTCCACATGAGAATCCGTTGGTCTCGAAGACGGAGTAGTCGAGAGAATAGTAGAGTTATGATTGGGGAACATGAGTTCCCAACGGATCTTGTGGCCCTAGATATGAGGGATTTTGATGTGGTTCTTGGCATGGATTGGCTATCTCGCCATAGAGCCACATTAGATTGTTATAAAAAGGAAGTAAAGTTGCATAGGCAGGAAGTGGAGGTGATTCGAGGAATACCTTGAGAGTTATCTTCAGTACTTGATCTCACGCCTAACTTGATGTAAAGATCTTTAACGTAAGGTTGTCGGGGTTATCTAGCTTATGTGGTGGAAAGACGAGGGGAAGGAGGACTCTAGTGGATGAAGGATTCCAGTTATTAGAGAGTTCCCCGGATGTATTCCCCGAATGATATTGCAGGATTACCTCCAAAAAGATAGGTGGAGTTCACCATTGATTTGATCCCAAGGACTAAGCCCATTTCCATTCCTCCTTATAGGATGGCTCCTGTAGAGTTGGGGGAGCTTAAGGCTCAATTAAAAGAATTGTTGAGTAAGGGATTCATTTGGTAGGCATATATCCCTTAGAGTCGATTCTCTTCATGAGAAAAAGAAAGATGGGAGTTTGCGGTTGTGTATGAATATGACTGGCTAAACAAAGTTACCATCCATAATTAGTATCCATTCTAGGATCGATGGGTTATTTGATCGACTCAGGGTCTCGGTATACTCTAAGATAGACTTGAGGTGGGGTATCATCGGTTGAGGGTGCGGAGAGTGATGTACTGAGGCGCGTCGGGACAATACGGGCATTATGAGTTTACGGTGATGTCGTTTGGCTTAACTAATGCTGCTTGGCGTTTTATGGATTTGATGAGCCAGGGTATTCAGTAGTATTTGGATAGGTTTGTCTAGTCTTTATCGATGATATCTAGTGTCGGGTAGTCGGAGGAGGAACATTGAGCACACGAGAGTTGTGTTGCGGACCACAAGGGAAGGCGGAGTTGTATGCGAAGTTGAGGCAAGTGCCGGTTTATTGGGGTGGCATTCCTGGTCAGTGTGATCTCGGCGAGGGGTAGTGTGGATCCACAGAAGATAGAGAGTTGTGGAGTAAATTGGAAACCACCAAAAGAATGTGTGGTGAAGCTTCCTTGGTTTAGCGGGGTATTATAGGAAGTTTGTTGAGGTTCTCGAGGATAGCATTGCTTGACCAAGTGACAACAAAAGATGTCAAGTATGATTGGGTAGATGCACATGGCGAGTTTCGAGGAGTTGAAGGGTAGATTGACTTGACTCAGGTTCTTACCAGTGGAGAGATGGGTTTGGTGGTTTCTGAGTGATGCTTCCTAGCGAGCACTTGGTTGTGTTTGATGCGAGAATGATAGGGTGATTGCATATGCCTCTAGGCGGTGAAGAAGCATGAGGAGAATTACCACTATCTGAAGACTTAGAGCTTGCGGCCGATCGTGTTTTGCCTTGAAGATATGGAGACATTACTTATATGGTACTCCTTGGAGGATCTTTACAGATCATAAGAGTGCTGATATTTTCACGTAAGGAGTTAAACACGAGGCAAAGAGATGGCTTGGGTGATTAAGGACTTCTGACATCTTATTGAGTACCATCGGAAAAGCTAATGTCGTAGCCGGATGCCTTGAAGTGGCGACAAGAGTTCTTTGTCTCATATGAGATCGAGGCTATCTTCCACCATTGGTGGATCACGAGAGCTTTGGGAGGTGATATTGGAGGCTAAGGATTCCAGGGCATTGTTAGCTACATTTCATGTTGGACCTCTCTAGTGGATCAGTTCGAGCGAGCGGAGTTTCAAGATCCACGAATGATTAACAGGAAGTGATAGAAAAAGGAAAGCGAGTTTCAAATTAGAGATAGCGGCATGATAGTGAAAGGACGGAGAATGTGTGTGCCAAGTATGGTAATTTGAAGAGACATTATGGAAGAAGCACATTCATTTGCGTATGTTATGCATCCAGGTTGTACCAAGATGTACAAGACTTTGAAAGAACATTACTGGTGGAATGGGATGAAGAAAGAGATCACAAGTTTCGTCTCCAAATGCCTAACTTGTCAGCAAGTGAAGGCAGAGCATCAAAGGCCCGTGGGGAAGATACGGTTACTCCCTATTCGAGTATGGAAATGGGAGAAGATCACTATGGATTTTGGGTCTTGTGGACTCGAGAGGCAACATGATGCTATATGGGTGATAGTTGATCATTAACGAAGTACGCTGTTTTACGCGATTAATGGTGAGGATTCTCTGAAGAAGTTTTGATTGTATGTGGATGAGATAGTGAGACTTCATGGGGTTCCGGTTTGATAGTTTCGGTCGAGACCACAGGTTCACATCAGTTACAGCCCGGTTGCAAAAGCGACTTTAGGTACTACTTCATTTCGTGAGCATTTCGTCACCCTCAAGCGAATGGCGGTCGAGAGAGGACCATTCGAGACGTTAGAGGATATCTTTGAGAAACTGTGTGATGGAATTCAAGGGGGAGTTTGGGATACTCATTTGATGGGTCGCTATGACCACGACTATCGGTAGTATAGAGATGGCTCCGTTTGAAGCGTTGTATGGCGGGAAATGTAGGACTCCGGTGTCTTTGGGATGAGTTGGTGAGAGGAAGGCTGATAGGCCACCGAATTAGTGCGCCACTTCGAGGAGAAGTGAAAGTTGTCAGTGATAACGAAGGCAATGAATGAGCCCGAGAGAAAGTTATGCGGACAAGCGGGTTGTAGAGACTTCCCGAGTTTGAGATAGGTAGGAGTCTTCTTGAAGATTTCCCCGTGGAAGGGTGTTTTGAGATTTGGAAAGCGAGGCAAGCTCAGTCCAAGATTTATAGGACCTTATGAGATTATGAGCAAGGTGGGGCCAGTAGCTTACAATTTGAAGTTACCCCTAGAGTTATCAAGGATTCATGACACATTCCATGTCGATGTTAAGAGTACATCGAGATCACTTCACATGTCTTGCGAGAGAGCTTCCGGTCTGACTAAAGGAGAATCGACTTATGAGAAACACTTGTGTGATTGTAGTCGCAAGGAACAAGTGTTGAGGTAAGGTGATTCAGCTTTGGTTAAGTCTGTGGAAGAATCATGAGAGGAAGCGGCTACTAGGGACGAGGAAGCTCGAGATGCGTCGTCGGTATCCCGATTATTTTCGAATGAGGTACTTTCCTTTCCTTTGACTTTAGTTTGTTCATTTCGGATGAAATGTTCTAAAGGAGGAGGATTTGTAGCGCCGAGTCCCGAGAAGGGTGTCACAGTATATGTAGCGAGTAAGAGATTATATATGCACCAAGGGTTTCCTTAGTATTTAGGTGTCATAGAATTATTTTTAAAAGTTGTTTTTAAGGATGAAGTATAAAGTTTTCAAGCATTGTGGCACTTTTGCAATTAATGAAAGTGGAAGGGGTGAGAAAGTACAAATTATGGAATTTCAAAAGGATAATAATAATAAATTGCCATAATGGTTCGGGGAAGCTTAGAAAATTCTCACAGATCTCGGATAATGAAGCGAACTGCGCCCGTTAAATTAGATCTCGCGAAATCTAGTGACCGGAAAAGTTTAAATTCGAGATTATGAGACGGTCGGAATATTTCACGAATTTGGGTGATAAATGTAATGACTTGGGACTGAGATTTTGTAGAAATCTCGGAGAATTCGAGAAAAATGGCTTGAGTTAAAGTTGATTTAAAATAATTGAATTGAAAAGAAAAAAAAATTTCGGGATAGAAACGGACCCGAATGAGGCAATACAAGTTATGTATCCAAATAATAATAATAGTTTTAGTAATGGTTTGATTTTAAACCATATTTGAAAAAAAAGCAAGCAATGGTTTGATTTTAAACCATATTTGAAAAACAAGCAAGCAATGAGTTTTAGTAAGCAAGCAATGGTTTTGAATTATCAAACCATATTTCAAGCGGCTTAATGGTTTTGAATTGTTAAATCATGTTTCAAGCAAGCAAAGTATACTTTATAAAACATACCTAATGAAAATCCCTAGTTTTAACCAAGCATACCAGTCAGAGGTATTCCGTACGTGCACGGTGGTGTTAGGACATCATTTCATGTATTTTAGATTTGTCTGGCCGGCAAACTTAGTTCATGCATCATGGCATTTAAAGGAGACCGTGGCACGTACTGGAGTATATAGGGTTAGCGCGCTAGCTAGATTATGGTGACGTAGACCAAGGTCTTTCCACACCATGTTACGGAGAAAAGGTGATGTGGGCCAAGGCCTTCACACAGGTGATGTGAATGCAGGTCCTTTCATAGAGCTTGCAGTTGAGCCAGCTAAAGTGTTTCTTGAAGTCACGTGACGAGAAGGCCTCGGAGTGGTTGATCTTGATTTATAAGCATTTTACATACAGTTTTAAAATCAACCACTAGTAAGCAAGCAAGCATTTTATGAAAAGTTTTTAGAAACTTTTAAAGCAAGCGATCGAAGGCCAGGCTCCCTCGTTTATGAAAAGTTTTTATGAACTTTTAAAGCAAAGCAATGGCTTGATTTTGAAAAGTTTCAGAAACTTTAAAAAGCAAAGCAAGCAACCGATTTTTAGAAATGTTTTAGAAACTTTTTAAAGCAAAGCAAACAGCGATTCTTGAAAAGTTTTAGAAACTTTTATAGCAAAGCAAACGAGTTTACGGAAAATGTCTTGTAAAATATAGTTTCTGATTTTAGATATTTTCGAGCGAAGCATTTTATAAAGCATACACTCACTGAGCTTGTTTAGCTCATTATTTTCCTATTTTAAAAACTATTTTCCTGGGACATATTAGGATTATCCTGACTTCTAGTATAAGTGTGGTATTAAATAACTTGTGTAAGGAAATACTTTGAATTTGTACAATTGAGCATATGTATGTACATAGTTTGTTTGCGAAAATGATGAGCACGAGGCTCTTTTGGAAGAGGTGTTGTTGGTTGCCATGTTTCTAAAAGTGTAAATTATCTGAGGTTTTGGGATATGTCACGTATGCGTTTGTTATGCTATCGAAATTTTATAAAATCTAGTAGAAGAAAAAAAAATTTTATCACGGGTTTTTAGCAAGCAACACGGCAGCTTCCTGGGATTCTCTAGTCGTTGGAGTGCTTGGTACGGGGGTTCTGTGGGGTGGCCGGCCTTTTTGCCACTAGTAGGGGGTAAGGTGTGACACCTTTGAAGTGGACGAAGCTAAATCTCTTTGTGTTAATGGCGCCAGCAAAACCCTAGGGTTGGTGTTAGTCAGTCACATTCTCACCCGAGAAATGTAAGGTGGCCCATTATATCCACGTTGACATGGCCCAAAAAGTCAACTATTATATCCCGTTGACAAGGGCTAAATAAACCAGATCAAATATTTATTTCAATGATTCGAATTTACAAAACATAATATCTCCACATTTATCTATCAAAAACAAAATGTAAAATTCTAACATAGTTTTCCATGCAAAACAGAATTGATTCAGGCATAAACGAAATACAATTCATATGTTCTAAATGATGTATATAAAAATTTGTTTCAAAAAAAAAAAAATTTAAACAACTGCATTAATTTCTCTTATCTTAAACAACACTCCAAATCTTGGGAAAGGTTTAGCCACTGGGAATATACTTCTCCACCCCAACATAATAAAAAGATACTATTATCACTATTGACTATTCATCTAAAATTATAGCTTTGGGAATCCTAACTTTTTATTTTTTTTTATCCTTAGTAATTTATTTCATAAGCCAAATTGAGTTTCCTGAAAATATTTGTTTGCACAAATTTCTCTCATCATTGTATACAAAATTTATTTATTTACAAATTCATTTCAAACCGATCATTACGTGTTTTCCAACCTATTTCTTCTTTTAATAATATTAGCCTATATTCTCAATGTATCTTCTTTTTTTTTGTATATTTTACAAGATTTTATTTCTTTATTTTGTATAAAAAAAAACATGCATGTCTCATTTTTCATTTATTTTTCTTTTTAAATTCTGGATCCAAGATTTTGTTTGAATACATTCAACTAAATATCCAAAACTTTCTTCATCCCTATAAATAAATCAGCATGTACTTACAAAATTTAGAACTTTTTTTTTCTCTTAATATCTAAAAGTCAAAATCATAAGTTATCATATGTTTTTTTAATAAATTAATTTACGTGAAAAAAATTTATTTAAATAGAGAAGACATGGAAATATGAGTTCATACTTAAGGCTTTTAATTGTGAAAAAACTTTTATACTGTTCAAAATTTAATTTAAATAATTAATTTTTAAATACTTTTTTACCTCTAAATTGGATTAGGATCGTTACAATTCAACTAAGGACAAATAAATTTAAAATTAAAACCATATAAAAATTCAGAACATGGGTTTAATCCATGTGAAATACATTAGTTCAAATAAATTATACACGTTCTCACTTCTAAACTTATCTCTAGAATTTCTTCGAACTTTGTTTTTCTTCAACATTACTAGCAAAATCAAAATCACAAATTCTAATCTTTTATAACTACTCTGATTTTTTTTTTTAAAAACCTAATCCTAGATGGGGTTTTCTTACCTAAGGTAAAAAATATAAGCAAACTCTATATTAAAAATAAGATCTAAAAATTAGAAAAGCATAAATCTCTCAGATAGAAATTTGTTATTAATACTAGATAAAAGTTATGCGTCATAAAATTCTACCATTAAAGAAATTCAAAGAAGAATATAAAGAATTTTTTTCTTATTCCAATTTATACCTAAGGTATTTATTAGAAAAATTACCTTTTTACCCCTCTTTCATTTTATTAAATTAATTAATTTAATTATCATTATTATTTTCCTGACTTATCCCTATAAAAATTCCTAGGTGTTACATCATTTCCTCCTTTATAAAGGTTTAGTCCTCTAAACTTGACATTCCTGAGTCTTGAAATAATTGAGGATGTTTTTCTCTCATCTCTTCTTCTAACTCTGAGTGATACCGGATCTTATGATTGCTCATTGGACTTTTACCAGCAATGACGGTATCGTGGTATCCCATCGCATCCCTGATTTGAGCGGGCACCTCTTCATGAGTGATCCTCATAAATCTGAATAGGTTCCAACTCCACAATATGAGAATGATCAAAAACATATTTTCTCAAGGTCGAAACATGAAACACATTATGAATCTTAGGCAATGAAATGGCTACTTTATATGCAAGGAATGCCTCTTTCTTTCCTAATATTTCAAACAAACCCTAAATCGGTAGAGTTTTCCTTTTCTCCCAAATCTCATCACAAATTTCATACACGAAACTTTTAAGAAAACATGATCACCCATTTCAAACTCCAAATCTCTTCTGCGATTGTTATCATAACTCTTTTGTCTTCTTTGAGCTATTTTTAGTCTTTCTTTAATCAAGGCTATCTTTTCAACTGTCAATTTCACAAGTTCAAGCCTAGGTTTCCTTTCCCTACATTGTCAACAAACGGGAGATCGGCATCTCTGTATACAACCTCAAAGGTGCCATCCTGATGCTAGCTTGAAAGCTATTATTATGGCTTAAACTCCACTAGAGGCAAATAATCATCCCAACTACCTTTTAGGTCCAAAGCACAAGCTTTCAACAAATCTTCCAAAACCTGAATTACCCTTCTGATTGGCCATCAGTTTGCGGATGAAAAGAAGTAGTAAAACTCAACTTAGTACCTAATGCTTTTTGTAAACTATGACAAAATCTAGAAGTGAAATGAGGATCTCTGTCGGATACTATAGAAACAAGTACTCCATGCATTCTCACAACCTCCTTAGCATAAAGAGAAGCTAAATGGTCCATTGAAAATTTGACTTTCATAGGCAAAAGTGAGCAGACTTTGTCAATCGATCAACAATCACCCAAATCGCATTATTACCCCCTAAGGTTCTTGGCAACCCTGTCACCAAGCCCATAGTAATATGCTCCCATTTCACAGCTTTCGGGTGCAAGTGGTTGTAAAGACCTTGCTGGTCGTTGATGCTCAGCTTTCACCTGTTGACATACTAGACACTGAGCCACATATCGTACAATATCTCGCTTCATGCTTGACCACCAATAATTCTGCTTTAAATCATTATACATCTTTGTCCCTCTTGGGTGGACTGCAAGTCTAGAACTGTAATTGTAAAACCCGAGAAAAATTCAATTTTTCTTAAAAATGGAAAAACGGTAATTTGCCGCTGATAGTGGTTAAGTGTCATAGATGACACTTGTCACCAAAAGGCAAAACAAAAGGGGACACATGGGAGCCATGTGTCACACCCCCAAAGAAAGATCAAGTAGTGGATAAACGGATGAAGGGAAAGAGGGAAGAAAGGAAAGGAAAGGGAAAATAAATGGGGAGAGGCAGGAGGAGCGATCGGCGGCATTTCATAGATCTCCCATTGGCGACGATCGAAACTCTTTGGAAGCCAGAGGTAAAGTTAATCTACCTTGGCGAGGCTTCGTGTAAGTACCAAGATCCGGAGTTTTCGTCAAACTCCAAGAGGTAGGGGTTCTCTCCTACTTTGGTTAGTCCTTGTCTAAGGGCCATTTGATGGCTATGAGATGTAACCCTAATGGTGGGGTTGATTCGAAACCGGTTGTGATCAAGCATTGGTAAATTCGGACGATTTATATGGGTCCTCTACGTTCTCGAAGCGTAGTTTTGAGCGGGGTGTGAGTATGATTTTGTGGTGTGTCGGTACTAGACATGGTACGACATCTTGAGCAATATACTATTCTAGGTCTGAACATGAAGATCCAGTTTTATGTGTTGTTGCTTGATTGAATGACATGCAAGTTTGTGAAAAATCATGTAGATATATGATGAAATTGATGTATTTACATGAGTTGTATTATGGATGTAAATTGTATGTTGTATATATGATTATCCATAAATCATAAATGTTGCATGTAGCTCTCATCATGCATGTAACATCAAAGAACAAGCAATGACATTCTGCATTGCATATACACAAGGACATCGCGTGAAACGGGTGTAAGTGCATGGCATGAAAGAACACTGTGTTTGGTGTTTAAATGGTTGGCTCTAAAAAAAAGGACGACGTCCTATAGTCGCACGGTTGGAAATTATGTGTCGAGTAGTAGCAAGAAAGGATAGACACCCCCTCAAGTGAAAAGCATGTAATCTTGGTCAGACATATGTATCTAGTGATGAAAGTTTGCAAAAGTGTCGGAAGATGTACGACGCCTGCAGTGAGACCCCGAAAAGTTCGTTACCCACAAAAGGCACATGGCTGGAAAAAAGCAGTTTTTCGGAGAATGTCCAAGGAGTTGAAATATAAAACAAAAATCTTTTGGTTTGGAAATGAAAGTTTTTCATACATGACGTGAGCATGTGTGAGGGAGTTAGTGAGGGCTTGAGGCATTAGCATGACATGAGAGCATTCATATAGAAATGCATATGTTTTGCTCTGTATTGATAAATGTTAAGTCATGGCATTGCATGTGTACTTAAATGGGGAGTAGCCCTTATAGGAGAATTCCTCTACTGGGCATTACTCACCCCGTCGTGGGAAAATATTTTTTTCAAGTGCTGGAGGCCCACAGGAGATGGAATTCTTCCGAGGCCTTAATGGCAAAGAAGGCCAGTTATGGACAATGCAGTAATTTGTAAAATTACAGACGGTTATCCGGTTTTACGCTGTAAAGAAAAGTTGTAATAAAACTCATTTTGAATTGTCTAATACAATTTGATAGGTTTTTCCCATATTTTTATGTTGCATTTATCATGTAGAGGCCATTGTGATAATTTAAAGTGTCTTAGGAAGAAGCTAGAGGTGCAGGAAATGCCAGAAAAGGCTACTGCATGTTTGGGCAAGTTTTAGGTCGCGACAGGGGTTTCTTGGTCGTGATAGAGTTTCTGGTCCTGTGTCGCGACAAAGTTTCTGGTCCTGTGTCGCGACAGGGGTTCTCTGTGTCTCGACATGGTTGCTAGAGGCTGCGGCTGATTCTTTGAAGTCAGCGACATTGTATTTTCATGTCACGGCGGTGCTTCTGTCGTGACAATCTTCGCCGACAAAGGTTTTAAATGTCATGCGGTCGAGACAACCACAACAAGTGCACCGCCGTGTTCGCGGCATGTTTGGTCTTGGCAAGGATTTCTCAATTGCGATAGAGTACTTTTGTGTCACGACAAAGTTTGGTCAAGGCCAAGAGTTTCTATGTCGCGACAGAGTATTTACGTGGAAGTGAGATCCAGGCAGGCAAGGATTTTATGTTGCGACAAAGTGTTTTTATGCCGCGACAAAGTTTTGTCAAGACCAAGAGTTTTTATGTTAGGATAAAATATTTTTTTGTCACGACAAAGTTGGTCAAGGTGAAGAGAAATTATGTCGCGACAGAATGTTTTTGTGTCGTGACAGAGTTTAGTCAAGACCAAGAGTTTTTATGTCGTGACAAAATATTTTTATGTCGCGACAAAGTTAGCCAAGGTGAAGAGAAATTATGTCACGACAGAGTGTTTTTGTTTCACGACAGAGTTTGGTCAAGGCCAGGAGTTTCTATGTCGCAACAAAGTATTTTTGTGTCGCGATAGAGTTTAGCCTTGGATGGGGTTTTTATGTCGCGACTTTGAGTATTTTCTTATCGCGACCGAGTTTGGGGCAAGGGCTAAGAGAGTTTACGTGCGGCGTAGTGTGTACTACGTGCAGCGGTAGAAATGAGCATTGCGTCGCGGCTTCGCGGCGTGCATGTGGCAATTCGCGCTGCATCGCGTCGTGTGGCGATATATTGTGTCGCGACGATTATTGGCGATGTATTGTCAAACCGAGAGAAAGGTCAAGCGCGCAACAAACAAGGCGGTTGCACACCGCGCTGTATACGGGCGGTAGCGCGCGCTGACAAAGTGGCGAGTTGGCGTGCGCAGCGAGTTATTATGTTGCGATAGAGATTTCTCTATCACGACAGACTTCATACAATAGTAAAAAAAAAAAAAAAAAGGACCCTCTAAGATTGGGGCATCACAGTAACGCCCTGAAAATATCCTAACATTTTGATAACATGTTTAGGGTATAAAATAAAATAAATTGTATTTTTTAGGGGTTTAAATTGATAAAAAATAATAATAATAATAATAATTCAAGAAATAAGGGTAAATTAGAAATTTACCAATTCAAGACCCAAAGGTCATAAACAAAGAAGTCAATATGTCAAAGTGGAATAATGGGTTAAGTTGAAGTGTAAATGAAAGAGAAATGAAAGACCAAATAGCAAAAATGGGAAGAAAAAAAAAAACTTAATTAAAAAAGTGAAGGCTAAACTAGGCCTTAATCTTGTAAAGAGAAAAGACCAAAAGTTGTCTTGTAAATGAAGAGGTTTCTCATTTGCACAAGGGAGAAAGAGAGACACATGTAGAGAGGAGAAGGAGAAGGCAATTCCTTGGTGTTTTCTCTCCATCTTGTAGAGATCAAGCTTGGTTTAAGAAGAAGAAAGGAGAGGTTTGTAAGAGATTAAGGTATGGAAACCTAACTAAAACCCCTCTTTTCTTGTGTTTGGGTTTGGAGAAAAAAACCACAACTTTTATTAATAAAGTGTTCTTGGATGGTTTTTATTTCAGTTTAAGGTTTTCATTTTGATTGGTTGGATTTGTTTTGAGGAATTTTGTATGAAATGATGAAGTTTCAAAGGAGTTGTTGTCAAAAAATTTTCAAAACCCCTATTTTTGTTTTGGCTATAAATTAAGTAATAATCATCCAAATTGAGTGATTCCAGTTGATAAAGAACCATGAGAGCTAGAGCTAAAAATTTATAGAAGGGAAAAAAGCAAATTGTAGCTCTATGGCTCCCTAATATGGGCTTAAATGTGAGTTTTGGGTAGCTGAAGGGTATACTCTATTTTAGGTGTAGTTGTGGTGTTTTAGCCATAAGTTGAGTTTTGGTGATCCAAATTGGATGATTCCAATTGGAGAAAAAACATTAGAACCATAGATTCAAATGAGTAGAAGGAACCATTACCAATTTATGGATCTAAGACCCCTGAAATATAGAATAACAATAGGTAACCAAGTGAGCTGAGCATACCAACCAATTTGGCATTAAAATGTCGTAACTTGAGTTTGGGTGATCCAAATGAGATGATTCCAATTCCTACTGAAAATAGACTCATAGAGCTATCATTTTCTTCAAGGAAGCATGAGCAAAAAATGGCTCATGTGTCCCCATAAAATTTTGTAAGTGAAGGTGTATTGGGTAGACATCAACCCTAACCAAAAGGAAATCCTAAAATCTTTGTGTTTTTTCTTCTTGGGTTATGTAATTTGATTGTAGGCATATTTGTGATGGTTAAGGGGTTGGTGACGAGAAGGTGGTTTAGACGGGATTCCGGTGCTGAGGTCGAAGAGCGACAACCTTTTTGGGTTTGTTCTTCACACTTCTTTCCTTGTTTCGGCTTTGTGTTTTGTTTGAAAAACTAAATCTAAAAGGTTTTATATGAATATGCGTGTATGATCCGTTTGAGCCATAAATGAATTAGCTGTGACACCCCGATCCCGGGGGTCCATTGACAACCCGTCAACTCGCTGAAAACCTAGTGGTGTCTCAAATCATGAGACCCATATATGAGTAAAAATGGCCACTTTGGCCCATACATCAATACTCATCAAAAATCTAACCAACTATATTACAATAGTTCAAGAGTTAATCACACTCTTAATACAAAACATATATTAAAATTTGGAAATCTAATACATGTTTTACAAAATACATATCAAAGCCACATGTCGGCTTTCTTCTCAAAGTGGCCTAATGAGCCGCTCTCCCGAACACTCCTCAGACTAACACTCCTCTCGACAGGGTGAGCAAATGCCCAAGAGGATAATTTCCTACGGGTTACTTCCTCACCTAAGTGCACATGTAATGGCAACCAAACACACCAAGAAAATCCACGATCCTACTGGAAGGTTCATGATACGGATGAGAATGCAACTCACCCTTCCCACTTCTCGAGCCCTCACTAACTCCCTTTACGCTAAGCCAAATGTGAGAAAAACATCTATTTTCAAAACAAAGGTTTTGCTTCGAAACATACTACCGAAGCCAGAAATCTATCGACAACCCTCCGGCGCGACTTGTCGATAACTCTCCGAAACACCATAGCTCCTCCGACGTGAATCGCTGACAATCTTCCAACCCACCCTCCTAAAATCTTCCATCAAATCTTTCACAACCATTTTCTTTTTTTTTCATTCTTCTTTCATGTCATGCACTCACAACTATTCTAGGGTTGCCCCGATGCATATGAAATGCATTATGCCATTTCCATACAACACATGCTAATATATCTCAATCATTCATATATTAACAAATTCACATACTAATCACATGTCATTTATTCACATCAAAATTAGCTCACATGGGCTAATCAACAATCCAATTCCAATAGCTCACACACAATTATATTTTTATATAATTCAACCTCATGTTAACACATTAAATTTTCATGCATTTACAATTTATCTTATACATGCTCCAAGCCATTCATCTTCGAGCAATATTTTACTTATTATCACACACGACCATTTCATTCAACAAAAGAAACCTAGGACTGCTTTTTACCATCCCTAAACGAGCAGTGGGCTGTCCGTGAACATCCCTCTCACCAAGCATTTGCCCATTTCAGGAACCGAAATCCATGGCCATTTTCTGCCCAACAGCATCCAAACCATAATTTAACACACAATTAAAATACTGGGATTCATTTCCAACCCGACACCCAGATTGTCCAAAACTGTCCTGGGTACTCACCAATCTACCCCAAAAGCTGGGATCGACCAAACGCTGTTCATGGCCTCAAACACTCCAAATCATTTACTGTTTAAACAAGGATTAAAGCAAGTAGGAGAAACCTACCTCTCGAGTCATTTAAACTCCACAAAACCGGTGTTCACACATAGCCCTGTGAGCGCATCAACTCGCTCAAGCCCACTGAGAAACGACGGTCCGAACGTCGGAAATTCAGAGAGGAAGTTGCACTTTCTCTCTAGTCTTCCTCACGTCTCGCTTTCATTAACGGAGAAGAAGGCGAAGTGTTCATTTTTAATATTTTCACTTAATTCTCATTTTGTCCTTTAGTTTTGACTTTTAAAGGCTTTTTTATCTAAGCCATTTATCTCCATCCTCTCACTAATCATGCAACATGTGTCATATGGGTACATGTAGTAGGTGACTTTTAGTCACATCACAAGCTATCATACTTCAAGACCGCACACTCTGCCTAAACGTGAAATTCTCGACCGTCAATCGAATTTAAATTGAATGTAGCTAGATCCATGAGACACCTAAAGGTGAAGTCCGCTTTCACATCCTAGGAGATCTAAAAATTCGATTTTCATCGAAATTAATATTTACCTTTTCAAAACAGAATTTTTCTATGGTTTACAGTTTGTTCTCCGCTCTTCATTTCTAAAATGTTCGCTGATTATGAACAAGTGGATTTATTGAAATAAATCAAGTATAAATCAGGTATCGATTTGTTTAATTCGATCGGATACAACCATCATAGAAATGAATTGCTGAAAATCGCATGAGTATTGAAACCAAAGTATTTGGATATAAATATATATACACTAATAGAATTTCTATGAATGACGGAGTTTTTAATAGAAACGTTAACTGCTAAATCTGAAGTTAAGGATATCAGTATACCAATAAGGGTCAAATGAGCAAGACCAAGGTCAACGAATGATGTGTCACTCCGATCCATACTCTAGCTGATAGTATCATGAAGAACAACAAATGATTTTTAATAACCAATAAGAAACGTACTAACTTGATTCATTATAAAAGAGAAAATTTTTTTGATAATCAGTGTTTCCGCGACACCATGCCGATAATTCATTATCCTTGCACCGAAGTATGTTAAATTTGTTAAAGTAAAATGAAAAGAAATTTGTGGAAATGTATGATTTGCAGTGTTAGAATGATTTATCATATGAAATCGTATGATTGAAATGACCAATGAATTGTAATTTGAATGTATACAAAATAAAGAGGCATACATTGTACTACATCAATATCAAAATTTATACAAAGGCATTGATGAAAATGCAAGATTGCTTAAACTCGAAATGAAAGAGAGAAATGTATAGAAACCACTAGGTGATGAAAACACAGGCAAGATTGTTTATCTAAGCACAAGATTGCAACTCTGATTTTTGTAAATATTTTGTATTGAAAACTGCTTATAACCGTAATGTATGTGCGGTAATTGACTAAAATGTATGAAATGCCACATCTAATGGAAAACGGTATTGAAAACAAAATGACGTGGGCCCCCTTTTTGGGTTAGAATTAGTATATGCCAAATATATTTTCTTAAAGATAAATATTATTTACAAAATGAGCATTGGTAATGTGTTTTAACAATAAAAGAAAAAGAATCTGATTCGAAATATAACGTGTTGTCCCTGGTCCCAAGGTTCGACCTTAGGTCGCGTCATTGGTCAGTACTAAGGCGTCACTAATCATAAGAACAATGAGCTTCCTCCAACAACTCTCTTCTCAAGTTTCCATCATTTGAAATACATAACTATTTAATCTAAAATCATCATCTAATAAGTCAAAGTCAGGCTTACTACCTCTCTTAACTTTCTCCACTCACGATCACTTTTCAGATCAATCGAGATGCCATCCTTAGTCACCACATGCCCAAGGAAAGAAACTCTATCTAACCAAAACTCACACTTCATTAGTTTAGCATATAACCTGCTTGACCTCATGAGCCTTGTCATTAACATTTCAAAATCATGTTTATGTTCTCCACTTTGAGTACAAATTCAAAATATCGTTTCATATAAAAACCACCAAATGGACTTTTAGATAGGTCAGTTCAACTTATAATGTCCCAAATATGTCCCAAAGTCGCTTATGCATGTTTAGTATAATAAAGTAAATGTATATTTTTACTAAATAAAATAACACAAAAATAAAATAAAGAAACTTTAAATTAATCTATGGTCGTATGGTAAATTAGTGAATTTACCAATCCAGAATCTCAAAGGTCATAAAATGAAAAGACTATATGCTGTTAGAAATTAGATAAGTTGATTTGAGAATATGGAAAATAAGGATTGAGTTTAAAGCCAAATGGATAAGACCAAACATGGTCTTGTGAATCCTAGATTCAGTTTAAAAGTTGTATATTTGATGATGGAAGAAGAAGAGAAGAAGAGAAGAAGAGAGGAAGAAAAAGAAGATAAGAAGAGAAGGAGAAGAAGGAAGAAGGAAGAAGAGAAGTTCAAGAATTTAAGTTATGAATACTAGTTAAGGAATTGTATGAAATATGTGTATGGAAATATCTTATAGAAAAATGTGTTTAGAATGTGTAAGGAATTGTGTTTAGGTTTAGGGTTTTTCTATTGTTAGTTGGGAATTCTCACGCCCAGCAAATGAAGTTGTTTGGTTTGGTTGTGATCCTCAATGGAGGAAAAATTTGTATAGAGAAAATGTTGGGTTTTAGGGGAGATGTTGTCCGTTTTTTTTAAACCCATGTTTTGTTTTGGCTATAACTTGGTCATCACTCATCCAAATTGAATGATTCAAAATTCTAGGCAAACTAGACTTCTAGGAGAACAAATCTCCTTGAAATAGGTATATGCAAATTTAGACCCCATTGGATCCAGAAAATTTGTCAAAGTGAGGCTCTGTTTTCTGGTCAATTCTAGTTCAGTTCTGATACAGTTTTGGGTTTCGGAACAGTTTTGGTATTTAGGCCATAAGTTGAGTTTCACTCAAGGAACAATTCTATCCCTGAAATCTATCCAGGAGCAGTTCGGAATGTTTAGACCATATCTCCCAAATTAAAAGTCTAAATGACATGATTTTTTAACCATAAGAAACTTAAGACATAGGGGTATATTGAGCAAGAAGATCACTTTCTCTAACAATCCCGTTTACATGATCAAAATTGTAGTCGAAAATGGACTTTGAAGCTGCCTTGAATTGTTCAGGCAGAATTGGTTATGGAAATTGAAATTGTATAAAGGTTATATAAAGGTATTGTTATATGAAATAATGCATCATAGTAAGTTGATCATGATAACATGTGTTATGAAAGCTAAAGAGAATACACGTATAATTTTGGTATGAAAAGCGCAAAGTACGGTTAAATGTTTATAAGAGATTGTTGATAATAAATATCTCATAAATATATGATATGATAGTTATTCATGTATATGAGATATCTTTGTGATACCTAAAGATTGTTAGAAAACATAATAAAACCTGATTGCTGTACTTGACTAGGTAGTTGGATAGATGAGAGGCATGCTATAGGGATAACAATGTTGCAACTTATACGATTTACGAACATAGTGGCCCACAGATTTGAGAAATTGATGACATGAATCCGTTTGGATCATTCACGGTGGCGGATTTGGGTCATACAATAGTGAACATAGATCAGCATACAAATGCGATGGTACCTTCAATTACATACAGGTTCTTTCAAGTATCCACTTCACTTTGGAATATATTGGCATGACATAAGATGAGATGAAATTTTGGAATGTTGCAAGGCGTGAAACATGAAAATGATGTGAAGTACAATATGTAATTTAATTATAATGAGAAATATGAGAAGTAACATGAGAAATTATGAATAAAAAATGTTATGAAATATTGTGATGATCGGTATAGTGGTGCGATCCATATTTATGAATTCCCACAGTATAAAACATACGGGTGTTTATCGGAGTGTAGGTCACCCAGGACGTCAGTGATCTTTGCATACAACGGGCGACACAAGCGTAGAGTCCATCACGGAGTAGTTTTTGAATCAATTTTGTAAGTGTAAATGTAAGATTTTGGAGACAGTGTGAACCAAAAATTACAAGTAAATGGGACTCAGAATATATGTACATGACACTGTAAATACCACTATAGTGTGTGTATATGAAATATTTTTGTTAGTTTATATTTTCAAGATAATTGTTTAGAATTATATAACTTAACAGGTTTATAGTTCTCATATTTGTGACACCCTTTCCTAACACAAGGTGTCGGGTTGGGGCGTCACATACCCTATCCATTAAGTCCATGAAAGCAATAGGTGCATTATTCAAACCAAAAGGCATAACCAAAAACTCATAATGCCCATATCTAGTTCAAAATGCAGTCTTGGGTACATCTTCCCATCTAACCCTTAACTGATGATAACCTGACTGAAGATCAATCTTAGAGAATACACATGCACCCTGAAGCTGATCAAACAAATCATCAATCTGAGGAAGGGGATACTTGTTCCTCACCATCACCTTATTCAACTCTATATAATCAATGCAGAGTCTCATAGATCCATCCTTCTTCTTTACAAATAAGACAGGAGCTCCCCAAGGTGAAACACTTAGGCTTTAATGAAGCCCTTATCTACTTGACTCCTGAAGTTGGATCTTCCAACTCCTTAAGCTCCAAGGTTGCCCATCATGTAAAGGGCGCTAGAGATTAGAGTTGTCCACACAGTGCCAAATCATTAGTGTTGCACCTCCCTTTAGGTGGCAAGCTAGGTAAATCCTGCGGAAAGACATCGGGCGGGGTGATCCGCACAATGGGTATGTCTTTGACTTTAAATCATTTCCCTCATTCCTGACATGGCAAAAGCCTTATGACCTTTCTTAAGCAAAGAACTAGCTATAGAAATTTGAGATCATCTGTGATGGTCTATCCATGCTTCCCTCAAAACTAAACCGAATGACCTGGAATGCTAAACGTCACCCGTTTCCCAAGAAACAATCCCTTGGTCTGAGGGTATGAAGTTAACTTGATCATCCCCCAGTCACATTAAAATCTTGGAGAGTCAAAGTACTAGATCCTTTGTCATCTCTCTATACTCAATCATCACCTGACAATCTTTGAGTGTTTTATTAACCACGATTCTCCCGAAGAACAGCAACAAATAAATCAAAGTCCATATTATCAATCAACATACCCAACAAACCAACAAAAGATACAGAAACAAAGAATGCGTTGAACAAGGATCAATTAAGGCTCTAGCAAATAAGGTGTGAATTCAAAGAGTATCTGCCACCACATCAGAAGTGGCCTAAGCATCTCTATGAGTCATTGAAAATACCCACCCTTGAGCTCTGGGCTTCTGTCTATCCTCTTTATTCTTCTCCTTCGGCTTCCCAAATACAAACTTCTTATTCTCTAGACAATGCCGAACCAAATGTCCTTGTTTTCCACAACCAAAGGAAGCTCCTTTCTCTATACTTGTAACTACCCCCATGTTTCTTACCCTGAGTAGGACAAATCCCATCTGAGATTTTTGTGTTGCCTTTCCTTCAATGCGATTTCTACTTGGAACAAACTTTTCGTACTTAGTTACCGTAGGCACCATCACTCCCCATTCCTCTTTCTTTATTGAAATTCCCACTATGCGGGTGAAGCTCTTCATTATCCTTTTTTACAATGAGGGCTCTATCTACCACCTGAATAAACACCTAACCCGAGTGATATCTTATTCTTGAATAAGGCTTTAGTCACATCACGAAACTTTAAGTTTTCCTCATCTACTTGATCAATTATGGGGCAAAACGTAATAGTTCGGTAAACTTAGCCTCATATTAGGCCACTGTCAAATCTTTATGTTCCAAATGGACAAACTCTCCCACTTTTTGTTGTCGAACATTATCAGGAAAGTACTTCTTATAAAAAGCCTCCCTAAACTGTCTCTAAACAATAGGCCCCTAATCCTCTAAAAGCCTCTTAGTCATGAGCTACCAATGATTCGCCTCTTTGTCTAACATAAATGCTACGTAAGATGCTTTTTGCTCCTCAGAATAATCAATGACAATAAAGAATTTTTCTATCTTCATAATCCAAGCCTCTGACTCTGTAAGATCCGAAGTACCGAAAAAATAAGGGGGACTCAAAATCTTAAAGTCATCGAAGGAGAGACCCCTACTATATGAGGATTGTCCTTGACCATTACTTCCAGTAGCTCTAGCTTGTCGCTCAACCAATCCAACCAAAGTCCCCAAATATCTATAAAACCCTTCAGTACTCATAGGAGGCAAAGCCTCAAGTGGAGGAGGTATATCATCATTAGCCTGATTGTTTTGGGAAGATGCAGGTCTCCTTGGTGGCATGGTAAAGCAAAAGGTATAACTAAATTAGTCATTAAGAAGCCAAGTAAGCAAGTCAAAATTGTAAGGAATAAAAGTTGAAACCTAAGCTAATGCGTCACTCATCTATTCCCAAAGGTAAACTAAATGAGCTCCCATCAAGATCATAACCTAGGCTGATACCACTCTATCACGCCTTAAGACCCTCTCTGAGGGTATGACGATCACTTCACACCTCAAACCCGAAGGTTTACAATGTAACTTGACCCAAACAATTATCTTGTAACTAGATGTTACCAGTTACCAAATACATGTTTAGAGTAGTGGAACAAAATTCTCATCGTCAAAAACTCAGACAAAACTAAATATCCACCATCAAAAACCATTGTCAAATATTTGCAAATTCAAACAATTCAAAGTACTAAAAAAAATTCCATAATCTCTCAGAAACTCAACCTTGAACTAACATAAAATTTAAAGGATCAATATCCAAATAGCTTCCCAAATACCAAAAGATCCGAAAAGAACATAACTAATAGTTAAACAAATCAACACGAGAATTCTAAGCCAATCCTAATGATGACCATTCCTTAGCTATGCATCACTCCTCCTCTGAGCTAAAGGGTGCACGAAGAAGTAGTCAACAAATAGGAATGAGTTCACAACCCAATAAGGAACATTAATGTAGTTCCTGGATCAAGTATTTCAAATTCACTTGCAAAATATGAGATATTATAATCAATCATTTTCATAATGTAACACCCCAAAATATACCCTGACATTTTATAACATGTTTGAATTATCATAGAAATAAGTATATTTTCCGAAAATAAAATAAAGGGTAAAAAATAAAATAATCAAAACCTGGAATTTTTACAAGACATAAGGATAAAAGTGTAATTTGTCAAAAGAGGGGTATAAAATTTAGAAGTTGTTAAGATTAGAGATCAAAGTGGAAATTACTTTAAGTTGTAGTGGAAATAAGAGAATGAAGGAGGACTAAATGGCAAATAAGAGAAACTTTAATTATAAAAAGGGGATGGAGACAAAAATAACTCATTTTTGTCTCGAGCAAAGAAGAGCTCATCTGAGGTTTGGGAGGAAGAGGAAGAATAAGAAGAGGAAGGAGGAGGAGCAAAGCAAAGGTATGGAAGTTAAGAGTTTTTGTATGGAATTTTAGTATAATTTCATACACAAATTACTTGGGTAGGGATTGCTAGGGTTTTCTTTGGACATTACTTGGGTTCCCTAATCTAGGGTTTTGTTGGGAATACATCCTAACTCTAGATTTAAGGGAAGTTGGGTTGAAAATCCCTAGTTGATAATAAGTAGATATGGAATCCTTCACAATTCCAAGGTTTTGTAGAATTGGGTGAACTTGGGTATAAATCCTTGGATTCTTGACTAATTAAAAGTAGTGGTGGAGTTGTTTTGAGGGATTCCATGTTAGTTTTGATGAAGGAGGTAATAGAAGTGATCTATGGAAGAAAAGTGCATGAAAAATGGTGAAATTTACCATTTCTGGGCAAATTTCGGAGACCTGTACCAGTACACCTTTGAACTGTGCGGTCTGACCCTCGAACCGAACCTATACCGGTGCGGTCGGAGGCGCCATCGGTACCTGCTCTATTTTTGACTAGTGTTATTAGTTTAGCCATGCTTGCTCATTTCTTATCAGATTTGAGTGATTCAAGTGGCTAGTCAAACTAGACTTCAAGGAGAACCAAGCATCAGAAATAGTCATCATCAAATTCTGACTCCCAAGTGGCCCAGAAATTCACTCAAAGTGAAATTTATGTAAGCCAATTCATCGGAGTTTGATCATGAGTAGTTCGAGTTGTTTAGAACATAACTCAAGTTTCGGTGCTCCGATTTGGGTGATTCCAGTTGGAGAAGAACCCTTAGCACCTTAGCTTCAAAAGAGTACAAAGAACCAGTGTTAGATATGGACTTAAGAACCCTGAAGATGGGTATTTCAAACTGTCCCTAGTGTAATATGGGCAAAATGATTAGTTTGGCATGAAAATGCCATAACTTGAGTTTGGATGATCCAATTGGAATGATTCCAATTTCTAAGTAAAGTAGGTTCATAGAGGAACAAGAATACATAGGTTTCATAATATACAAAGTATAAATTATAAATTTAATATATGAAAGCTAAGAGAATATATATAATTTGGTTATATGAAAAGGATAGTAACGTGTTTATAAGAGATGCTATTTGATAGCAGATATATCTCATATGTATACATGATATCAATAGATATTCATGTATATGGGATATCATTGTATAATACATGAAAGAAAACATAATACAAACCAATTTCCTGCTTATGACCGGGTAGATGGATAGATAGGCATGCCTATAGGGAATCGATTCTTTGCGACATTAGATACGAATGTCGAGGCCGTTTGGCGTCAGTGACATAGATCAGTTTGGATCCACGATGGCCGAAAGGGTCACTACATAGTACATGGCATGAGTCCTTTGTCTCGTACGGTGATATTGATACCTTCGGGTATATCACAGGATAGAATCAGCATCTCGTGGTGATGGTACCCAACCGGGTACATATAATTATTTCCGTATCAGCTTCTAAGGGTATTTGCAAACGCTGAATATAAAGAAAATGAAAAGTGTACACAAAGAAATGTATGCAAAGTATATGATATGATATGATATGAGAAGCATAGCATTGCTATACGATGGTATCCTTACAAGAACAGAAGTAAAGTATAAATGACATCAAAGCCTAGGGAATGAAACATGTTATGAAAGATGAATACGAAAAATGAATAGTATGTAAAGATTATAATTGTCATAAGTATATGTATATGTCTAAAGAGATGATCATATTAGAATTCGTCTATTTGAGTTATTTCCCACTAAGCGTAAAGCTTGCTTGCGGGTGTTTTCATCCATGTAGATGGAGAAGGAAACCAGTACGAGTCGATCCATCATCGACAGCAGAATTCGACCGTATTAGGGGTGCATTGGAAGATTTTTAGTATAATGTATATGTCTTTTGTTTCTTTTGCAAACGATGTAAATGTTGAACCTGCTAGCCATATGGAACTTGTATATGTATTTTGTATCCTTTGCGACAGAATATAAAACAAGTTTAATAGTCACAAGTTAGTGGTTATAGTTAACTGATAACAGAGCCCCAACTGGGGGCATCACAATTTAGTGATCGGATCTTATTCGGACTACTTGATCCAGATTCGGATCGGAGAAGGGGTGTCACACATAACCTTTGAGTTAGCTTTACCGATACATTTAAATTTACAAATGATATGCATTCATTTCTGATTCAAACTTCTTCATATCAAATTCAGCCAAAACATCCAAATCATTTATTTACTCTGGTTATCAAACATCAAATGGTGCCCAGTTATGTTGAAGTTTTCAAATGGGTGGCTATTAAATTGTTAAGCTCAAAGTGGACCAGATAAATACTCTTGAAATCTTAGTAACCCAGCAAAACCCTTAAAGGCTGAGATTCAAATCAATTACATTCTCCACCAAGAAATGTAAAGTCAACTATTATATCTCGTTGATAAAGGCCAAAAAGTCAACTATTATATCCCGTCAATATGGGTTAAACAAACCAAAGTCAAATATTTATTTCAGTTATTCAAATTTACAAAACATAATATCTCCACATTTATCTGTCAAAAACAAAATGTAAAATTCTAACATACTTTTCCATTCAAAACAGATTTGATCCATGCACATAATAAATCGGTTGCCATTTTTAGAATATATAAAATTTGTTTAACAAATTACTCAACTATTTATACAGCAAATCCTTTCCGAATCTTGAAGGTTTGTGTGAAGAATCTATACTTTAATATAATAAAAGATATTGTTATCACTATTGACTATTCATCTAAAATTATAGCTTTGGGAATCTAATTTTTTTTTTTTTTATCCTTAATGTTTATTTCTCTTTCCTAAGCAAAAATGAGTTTCTGAAATATTTGTTTGCACAAATTCTCGCATCATTATACAAAAATTTATTTATTTATAAATTCATTTTAAAACCGATCATTACGTGTTTTCCAACCTATTTCTTGCTTAATAATATTAGCCTATATTCTCAATATATCTTTTTCTTTTCTTTTGTATATTGTACAAGATTTTTATTTTCTCTATTTTGTATAAAAAAACATGTCCCATTTTCATTTATTTTTTTCTTTTCAGAATTAAATTCAAGATTTTGTTTGAATATTCAACAAATATCCAAAACTTTATCCATCCCATAATAAATCATTATAATGCAAAATTTAGAACTTTTTTTTTTCTCTTAACATCTAAAAGTCAAAATCATAAGTTGACATATGTTTTTTTAATAAATTAGATTCCAGTAAACAAAAAATATTAAAATAGAGAAGACATGGAAATATGAGTTCATACTTAAGGCTTTCAATTGTGAAAAAACTTTTATACTGTTAAAAATATAATTTAAATAATTAATTTTTAAATACTTTTTTTTACCTCTAAATGGATTAGAATCGTTACAATTCAACTAAGGACAAATAAATTTAAAATTAAAATCATATAAAAATTCAAAACATGGGTTTAATCCATGTGAAATACATTGGTTCATATAAATTACACACATTCTCACTTCTAAACTTATCTCTATAATTTTTTCAAACTTTTTTTTCTTCAACATTACTAGCAAAATCAAAATCACAATTTCTAACCCTTTTCTTTTTCTCCTGTATGTTTTTTTGTTTTTTTGTTTTTATGTTTTTTTGTTTTTTGAAAAAAAAAACAAACAATCTGGGTGGGTTTTTCTTACCTAAGGTAAAATATATAAGCGAATATATTAAATAAGATCCTAAAATTAGAAAACATAAATCTTACCTGAAATTTGTTAACTGACCCGATCGAAGTCGTCGTCTGAAATTCTACTAGCCAGAAAGAAATTCAAAGAATAATATAAATGGTTTTTTTCTTATTCCAATTTATACCTAGGGTATTTATTAGGAAAATGACCTTTTTACTCCTTTTTCATTTTATTAATTTAATTATTGATTGGGTTTAAAACTGGGCCGGGATGAGCATGGCCAAATGTCAAGCAGCGGAACACATAGCGGGCTAGTAAACGGTGAAAGAGCTCGGCCCCCATCTACGAGCTTGAATACACGAAGGCTCGGGCCAGGGACTCGGTTTACCCCGTCCTAGAAGTAGGTGACGTAAACATCCAAAGAACCCGTATTAAAGGAAAGTACCCAACTTCCCTAATAAAATCTCCAACAATTAGGGAAGTGGGATATTTCTTTATATTTGTTATCAATTATCCCTTATTAATCGGTTAACGATAAGGAAAGAAAATCTCTCATCCAATGGGAGAAATATCCGCATCATTATCCAGTAGGAAAGTTAATAAGTGATCATCCGTTATAAATAAGTCACCACAAATCGATTGAAGGTAAGTACAAAACTTCATTCCCTAAGCAGTTGATCATCTCTTCCACCGGAAATAACTGACTTAAGCATTGGGAGAGACAGCGAGCGATCTGCTTGATCCTTTTGTTTCTTATATTCATTAGAGGCGGCGTCAGAGTCGGGCCAAGCCCGGTAATTACGCGAGCTCCGGCTGGTTGGTTGAAAAAAGCATCATCAGTTTGGCGCCGTCTGTGGGAACGACAATTCCTTTACAAATAAAGTTGATCTCTGTGGTACGATGGCATGACACGGAACACAAGCGGGGAGCCACGCCCGATCCCAGGGATCACGGGACCGGCGAGCAGCGTGAGATGTGGGCCTCCCGGAGGCACTCCTAGAGCTGCGCACGCTAATGCCGGCTGGGGATGGGCGGCCGTCTCTCCAGCCAACAATTCTTTGAGAGAGTTAGAGCGACTCACGGGCATATACAAGCGCCCCGGGGCGCGTGGGCTGAGAGGCGAAGCATAGTGCCGAGAACGGTGACACATCGGCCCTTCTCGAAATAGATGAAGAAGAGGCTAGCCCAGCCCCGAGGGCATGACCATACAAACCCCCCGAGGAGAATCGCAATGGGGAGAGGCATGGTAGGGACCCAGCCCCAGGAGCGATGGGCCATCCTCTATCGGCGGGAGAGAGGGAGCGGTCGTGGGAACAAGGTTTAGGGACATTCGGTAGAACTACCGACCATGAAGGAAACGGTAAAGCCAGACTCAGGTCTCTATGGGCCTTTACGAATTTAACAAAGCGATTATTACAATGGGGTGCTACCTTCCCTCTTCGGCCAAAGTTCAAAATGCGAGATCGAAACGTTCGACGGAATGAAAGACCCAATAGATCACCTCAATGCATATAAGAACCGGATGGAGTTTGCATGGATACGGGACCCCGGTCTGAGTCTTCGCTATCACACTAAAGGGCCAGTATTGGCACGGTTTTAACGAGCTTCGCCGTCTTCAATCATCATTCCATGAGCTCTCCCGCCAGCATTCGTCTCTCACTTGCTTCGGAGCTAGGACATATAGAAAGCCCGAGTTGTAAGAGCAGAGAAAAAATTCAATTTTTTCGAAAAAGGGTAAAACGGTAATTTCGGTTGTAAACTGGAAATTCTCTAGATCTCGAATGGCCAAGCGGACTTCGCCAGATTAAATTCGTCTCCTTGAAATCTAAATCCGGAAAAGTTTAAATTAATTCTAAGGCGATCCGGGAATATTTACAGAATTTACGGGCGATAAATCGTAGAGTGACTTGGGGCGAGATTTTCGAAAATCTGAAAATGGAAAATGGCTTGAGTTAAGTTCATTTAAAATAATTGAAGCGAAAGAAATAAAATTTTTCGGGAGAGAAACGAACCCGAACGAGACAATATAAGTTATGTATCAAAATGATAATAATAATAAATATTAATAATAATAATATTATAAAAATCAATCAAAAAAATTGCTATAAGAAAATCAATTTGTAAGTTGACAGAAGGAGAAGGCGGCTGGAAGTTTTATTTTTGTATTCTTATTCTTTATAATTTTTCTTTGGATCTCAGAAGAATGGACGGTGTTTTGGTGGAATTACATCAAAAATTGATCTACGTGACGAGAGCTACGCGTGGACACCAAAAAGTTGGAGTTTTGACAAACTCTGTGAGGTAGAGGTTTTATCCTACTTGTTTTACCCCTTGTTTAAGTGTTTTATAAATGCTTGTGTTGGTTTGAGGCGAAGTGAGGGCAGTTTGATCGATCCCCGAATCTTGGAACCGAAGTGTGAAGATTTTGGAGGAATTTTTGGGGGCCATTTTGGATGGTCATTGGCTGTGTAGAAATTTGTTGGAATGTTTGTATCATAATTTATATAATAAATTGTGTTTGGTGTATAGGCCATTGGAATAAAATTGTGAGTACTCAATTGGAATATAATTGTGTGTATAGACGTTGGAATGAAATTGTGATTTGCTCAATTATATGATTCATAATTGTGGTATAGGCCATTGGAGATGAAATTGTGTGAATTGCTCAAGTGAGCTAATTTGGGTGTTGTTTGATCCATATTTGAATTACATATGAGGTCATGAATTATAATTGAGAATGTTATAATTAATATATTGGTATATATATGTATAAATGGTTTTGGAAATGCATGTGCATTTTCATATGCATTGGGTAACCTAGAGATTAGGTGGCCAGGTGTGACCTGGTGCTGAAAAGCGAACATGGTTCTGAAGGGAATTTCACGGGGATGATTTTGGGAGGAATTGGGTTGGGGAGAATGGGCCAACGGATCATTTCAGTTCAGGGATGTGGCCCATTTCGGAAGCTCACCAACCAGGTGGCACAGGAGGGTGGCAGTCTCTGCCTTTTCTACGACGCCGGTGTAGTATACTTCAAGAACCGCGGGGTTTGTTTGAAATGATTATTTTCTCATACACATGAAGCAGGGAGTGTGAGTGAGTCGGTGAGGACTCGAGGACATTAGGAACGGGCATTTAGACATTCAAGTAGGATCAAGTATTTACTTGAGTGTGTGTGTTTAAATTAGACATTGCATATGCATAGGTGAGATATTATTTAGGGTGATTCCACTCTTGAGCGATAACACCACATCGAGGAACATTTTTTTAGTCTGGGGTGTTCGAGAAAACTGACTCTTCTTAGAGACCGATTTTGAAGAAAGTCGGGTTGTGGCTTGGATGTTTTGGATAATATGTTATTAGAATTATAGTTTTAATATGTATTTGTATTAAGAAGAAATGTTATAACTCTTAGACCATGTAATATATTTGGTTGGGATATAGATTTTAATGAGTTGAACTATTGGAATATAGTTAGGTATATTTGATGAGGTGTTGATCACCGAGGGCCAGTAGCCATTTTCAGGTATGTGTCTCGTGATCTGGGGCAGTATAGATTTTCAGCGAGGTTGTGGGTGAGTCGCGGACCCGGGATTTGGGACGTCACCTGATTATCTGCTTGAGCCATAGCGGGGCTTCGCGGAGAGCCCTAGGTCTTATGCTCGAGTTCATGAAAGTCACTAAGGTAGATATTCCAAACGAGAAGTTCACCATCACCGCTTTCATCGCAGGACTAGGGGTGCAGTCGAAAGACTTGATGTTCTCTATCTCGAAAAGACTCAATGAGCATGGTAGTGTGCTCCACGAGGAGAAGTATATCCAATGGTGAAGAAGCCACTTGTCCGAAGCAAGAGCTCTTCTACTCAAAAGAAGAAGAAGCGAGGCGACAAAAAGCGGGAGCGAGGCCCGGGAGGCGGGAAGACGGGGCCGATCCAGGAGAAGCGGGAAAGCAGAGCTATCCACGAGCGAGGAAACATCGAAGACCACCTGACCTCGGCTGAGGTTATAGTAAGCGGTATTCACCTCGGATTACTCTTTGTGACCTCGGTATCCCGAGTCCTCACAGCGAAGTGCAACATGAAAAATTTCTAAGATGGCCATCTCAAATGAAGTCAGACCCAATGAAAAGAGACAATACCAAATCGCAGGTTCCGGGATCATGGACAGAACGGATGGGCGCATGCGGGTTGAGGAAGAAATTGAGTATTTGATCCGACATGGGCATCTTCGTCGTTACGTGGCTTCAGAAGGACAGGACCAGGTGCAGCCACCACCACCTCATCATCCAACCCCAGCTCAGCACCAGCTGCCCTTAGGAGAAATCCATGTGATCTTCAGGGGATTTGCAGGGGGCGGGGAGTCCGGCCCTCGACGAAGCCACTGCTTGTGACATCGAGATCGAGAAGCATTAAATACAAGCCGTATCCAAACTTCCCCGGTTGGATTTTCTGCTAACCCAACATAGCTCCGACATGAGGCTGCAAGCATCCCCATGACGATCCACCCCTGATGATAAAGGCCGTCGTGACCCAATAAAACAATCAGGGTCTTTGTTGAAGACCAATGGGCTAAGTTTAACATCTGTCTTCGCATCGGCTTTAGACAAAATGGGCATTGGAAGGGAGAAGCTGGTGTTCTGCTAGCCTACTGCGTGGATTCTCCGGGAGAAAGAGTGTTGCTTCTAGGGTCGATACAATTAGCGCTCACTTTGGGGAGACCCCTAGCAGGGCCACGACAAGCGGTGGATTTCTCATAGTAGATGCCCCATCGACACAACATGTGCTTGGCGGGCCCTCTCAATACCATAAGGGCCGTCCCTCTGCTATCACATGGTTATCAAATTCCCGACCGCCGATGGGTAGGAATGGTTCGAGGAAACCGTACGTAGCCGGGAGTGTTACTTGGCATCGATGCAAGAGCAAAAGGTTGACAAGCATCTACATGAGCGAGGCTCGACATGCGGAATGAGGTAAACTTCCGGCACAGCCCTCAGAACTAGAGCCTATACGACAACGGCCCGGCCCGAGCGGCTCGTCTGTAGGGTCTAAGGTATTCACTTTATCGAGAAGCCTTCTCATCCACTTTTAAAGCGTCCACTTTTTAAAGCGAACCCATGGGTGTATTCACTTTGAAGCTTAGAGAGGCATGGAGGAATGGCCCAGTATCAATCTGGTTGAGCGTGGTCCATCCTTGAGTAATCCAAGCAAAATGAGGAGCTTAAGCTAGTAAAGCGGTGCGCGAAGAGATAAATGAGCTCCTCAAGCGGTCTGGCGGGAGGTTAAGTCACAGTGGTTGGCTTGATGTTGTACTAAATCAGAAAGCGAAAAATGGCGACTTTGCATCAATTTCACAGATATCAACGGGGGACTACCAAAAAACCATTCACTTCTCAGTTGGCCTATATAATGGGCGTCCTTTGCTGTCATGAACTCACCGACTTCATGGACGCCCTTCTCACGCCCAACCAGATTAGTATAGTTCGCTGACCAAGAGAAGAACTCGTCGTTGCAGGCCCGAAACCTCGCACTCACGAGGTGATACCGCCATTTGAAAATATAAAACCACTACCAAGATTGGTGAAAAGATGTTCCTGAGCAAATTGCGGAGCATCCGTGGAGGTATATATAGCGACATGTTGGTAAAAATCGATTAAGTAGAACTCCACATAACCACCTAGCGAGAGGTCTGAGAAGAGCTACAATGTGAGTTCAAATCGACGAAATGCCCCTTCGAGTCTACGTGAAGTTCTTGGTTTCTGTAGTCAGCGGTGGGAATGAGTGAACCCGGGTAGAATCTCGAGGCGAATAATGTCGACATCTGATGACCTTGAACGTGGGACATTCAGCGCATTTGGCGGAAGAATAGTTTGCGCCTAAGTAGTTTTAGGTGTCCCGAGGCCCGAAAATGTTAGCCTTTCTTTCAAGTTCTAAAAAAGGCCTTCCAATGGGATGCACACTGTGAGGAGGCATTCACAGAGCTCAAAACCTACCTAAGCTCTCCCCAGTGTAGCCTAGGAGAACTCCTCACACACCCTTTACTGGCCATTTCATGCCACTGTTAGTGCGCCCCAGTTGAGAGAAGCGGGGATAAGTACAACTGTAATACTAATGCGGTGACTTTAGAAAGAGTAGAGGAAAGTGTATCTAAAATGGAAAGTTAGATCACAGCGTTAATACATCCGAAGAAAACTCGACCTTACTTCAGCTCATACCATCGAGGTCCGATTGAATGTCAGATGAAGCGAATCTTGCCTGAACCATAAACATTAAAAGGCGATGAAGTGGGCTATGAAATTTGAGTGAGTTTGACATCGGATACAAGCTTGAGATAGCAATAAAAGGGTAGATCAGCGAGATTCATCTATGGGAGCTACTACATGAAACCTCACAAGAAGCGACACAGTGGCGGCACAAGCCTCCCGCTACTATGGAAGCTGTCAGTGACAAACTGTTGATCTTTCAAGGAAGCAGTCTAAATGTCGATCCAGCCTCTCGAGACGGGATAGATGTGGAATCGGCGTTCGGTCGACTTCGAGCCTCACGATAACGGCCCGATATAGAGTATCATAGCGGGGCTTAACCTTGCCCTCCATGCTGAAGCGGTCATTGCAGAGTGACTGATGACTCAGTGGTGATAAATGAGATGGCGAGTTCGGTCAGACATGTCATAGGCGTAAAATTCAGGCGATGCCAGCGAGCGGCGACTTCGAAGACCTGAGCAGGCGTGCCTGAGCACCTCACCAGAGACCCTCGATAGCATCGACGGAGAATTTGCCCAGGCGATGTCGACGGTGGATGGACCCCATCTGGGATTATGGTGGAAGAACATTGCGGCGACGAAGGCATCGAACTCAAAGCAAAATTCGGCCGAGATTCACCACTAAATCGGGGCCCTTTATAAGCGGGGCTTCTCTATTTATTCTGCTGTCAGAGTCGCGTAGGGAAGGAAGGCCTTGATTACGTGCACTGGGGAGTGCGAAGTGCGCTGGCAGCCGCCGGACTCGGACCTTAGTAGGAAAAACCTTGAGGCAGGGGTATTATTGGCCCACAATGCTCAAAGAAGCAACGGGCGGTCATAGGTGCAGGCTTGTCAGGAATTATCTTGAGATCTCTCATCTCCATCCAGCCACGACATCGATCACGAGCCCACACCAGCCTTTTCGGCAATGGGGCTAGACATATTAGGACCCACCCGTTGGAAGGGACTGATACAAGATTTATCATTGTGGCCAGTGGACTATTTTTACCCAAATTAGGCGAAGCTAGAGAACCCTTGCAACAATCACATAGCAGAAGGTCATAGCAAGTGCAGGTTTCTGGCATGCGGGTTCGGAATCAGAAGACCCTCGTGTCGATAATGGAAATAGTTCGACGATCTACAGTTCATGGTTTTCCTAAGCTGAGCCTGAATTAAGGCTACTACTCATGCAACTTTATCCACGATCTGGGTAATGAAAGGAGGTCCTAAAGACTTCAGAGGCAGGTGTTGAGACTAGAGATTAGAAGACTGGGGAAAATGGGTAGGGCACATCACACAGGGTGTTATAGACCTGAGAGGGAACTACGCCTTGATCAGCCTTGACTCGAATACTACATTCACTCACAGCCTTTATTTGAGTAGTAGCTCTGTCAGGTCAGTTAAAGTCACCAAGAGTTGATTCACAAGCCGTGAACACAGCGAGGAAGTTCTTAGCCTCGCACGGATCTCTAAAGAAAAGCGAGAGCAAGTCTGACACTATTGAAATTTATGCCTGCGGCGTGAGATCTTGTGACGAAGAAGTGAGACCCGAAGTGCAGCCTATAGCGATCACGGTTCTAAAACACGCGACGAGAAAAGACCCCACGCATGGGAAGGCGGGACTGGTGGGAAGGACCTATGTCATTATCCGCATGGGGTGGCAAATTAGCGACAGTGTGCCATTCACTTGATCCTTTTTTGGCAGGGAGTCGAGCGAGGACAGGTGTAAATTATTTGAAAAATTGAACTAGTGGCCGACGATATGGCGACCACAACAACTGCGAATTTTTTGCCGAAAAGACTATTTGGCTGAGCCGGCCCGGTTTAGAGAGGGTAGTGCAGATGTATCTTTAACTGGCATCAGACCAATTGTGTGGCAGAATTTGCTTGTGCGTGTTGCCGAGCTATTGTTTAGACGCCTTGGGTGCCGACTACAATCCCACATGTTCGATCTAGCAACTGGCTCGAAACGGAAAGAAGGAAAAACCTGCCCCACTCAATGGAGCAGTTGAACACCTCAAACGTTTCTACAGTAAGACAAACCTATCTCATGTTTTGATTTTAAAATAACGAGTCTCGTCATTATTTTAGAATTGCCTTAATACGGTGAGTCAAAAATTATTATAATGCTAAGTAAAGAGCTCAAAACTAGGAAAGATTCTAAACACAAAGCACATGTTTACAAAGATTGTTCTTTATTTGAAAGGAGTTCACCGGTTAACACAATGGATCACGGTCAGCGAGTCGTCCCACACCTTAGAGACAAGCGGAGCCCCAGGCGGTTCCTGCCCCTCAAAAATAAGAAAAGCGAGGCTGAGATTGATAGAAACTGCGAAAGTCACATACAAATACATATGTAATTTCATTTGAGGAAATTCAATCCTCAGAGGATTAAATCTTCCTTTACATCTCTCGAAGAAAATTACAATCGGCAAGGTGGGTTCTCAGCTCTCAATGTCAGCCCTGTCTGAAGCGAGCCGCTCTTCACATTGGCCAACGCCCAGTCAAGGCAAAAAATCACAAGAAAGAAAAAGGAGGAGAGAAAGGGAAAGAGAAAGAGAAAGAAGAAGAGAAAGAGAAAGAAGAGGAGAAAGAGAGAGAAGAGGAGAAAGAGAAAGGAAAGGAGAAAGAGAAAAGGGGGGATAGGGAGAAAATAGGGGAGGACATGAATAATGGAGAAAGCGGAACTTAAAAGTATTCCCTCTGAAGAACACCGCCCCTCCGGGATGTTCCCGGTCCGGTTTCTTCAATGGGCGGGGACTGAGGAACGGCTCTGGCCACGAGAGCCCAGGGAAGCCTTGTTTCTGGCCGGCGGAGCCGCGTGGGACAGCTCGGCCCCTGCCTCAGCGCGGCTCTATTAAATAGCATCAAACAAAGCTCCATCACTTACGAGACCGGGCATTGTCGAGGCGGGAAGAAAAAGGAAGCGTGGATATAACTCACCTGTCAAAGGAATCAGTTATTTATAAGAGGCGGTACCTAGGAATTCCGCAGCGATCTGCAGATTCCCCACGAATCTACATTAAAGCTACGCGCTTTCGAGGAAAGGGATATTCGCCATGTGGCACAATTTCAAAGGAGCGTTTTAGCTTAGTTCGAGGGGGCGCGATGGCTTAAGGAGCCAGTAGCTCAATTCATGAAACCTGACCTCGAGGAAGGCCTCGTAGCGAACCCGATAGTCGATTTTGCGACTTGGCGCTTTCAAAGACACGCGACATACAGAGCCGGGCGTCGCTCCAATTCCGCGAGGCACAACTGCCAAGGAAGGCCTCGAAGCCAGAACATAGTGAAAGCTCAGTTTTGGAGAGCTTAGAGTGCTCAGCACGATAGCCAGAGCCCGATGGTTGATTCCTGCCTGGCGCTTTCGAGAAGGCCTCGAGAAGCCCGAAGGCCCGATGGCTCGATTTTGGAAAGCAGAGCTCAAGAACGATGGCTGAGGCTGATAACTCGGTTCCGAGCAATGTCGGAGGCCTCGTAGCGAGGAGCCCGATGTAGTTTGGAAGGCATTTGCTCAAAAAAGGGCCTGATATGAACTGTGCATTTCGGTTCTGACGCTATGGCCACTGAGGAAGGTCGTAGCCCGGGCCTGGTAGCTCGGTTTGGAGAGCAGTGCTCAGGGCACGATAGCGGGGCAGGTAGCTCAGGTTCACGAGCACAAGCTGAGCCTCGTAGCAAGGAGCCAGTAAGCTCAGTTTTGAGAGCTTGGATGCTCGAAAAATTTGACGGCCCGGAGCGTCAGCTCTCAATTCCGCGAGCACAAGCTCAAGGAAGGCTCTCGTGGCGAGGAGCCGGGTGGCTTCCGGTTTGGAGGCTTGGCTGCCAAGGGGCCGATGACCCGAGACGAGGTGATGGCTCGGTTCACGAGCACTCGCGCTCGAGAGAGCCTCGAAGCGAGAGCCCGGTAAGCTTTAGTTTTGGAAGCTTGGCTACTCGAGAACACGATAACCGGGAGCCAGAGTAGCTCAAGTCCATGAAACCTGTTGCTTTCAAAAGCAGGCCTTGTAGCGAAGTCACAATGTGCTTCGAGTTTAAGAAACCTAAAACGTTGAGGGAAGAAACGGAGACCAAAGCAGAAGCGAATCGTTAATAACAAATACAAAAAGCGATAAAATTAATCAATGAATCTGACATATCAGCGAGAGGTCAATATATTGAAGCAATCTACAGCGTCTCTTCCGATCGGCGGGTTTATAGCAGTCGAAATGCGCAGAATCTGGCGCTTGAGGTGGGGCCTAACTCACGAGTGGGGGGTGAGCGAGGCCCAGATGACCCGAGGTGGCGCTCCGGAGACCGGAGATCACTTCATGAGGGCACGATCGTGGGGCCCACAGCACCTCGCGATGGCTAAGTAGGCCTAGGCTCAGCAGATTCTTCTACCTCTCATCAGGCGCTGGATCATTGAACTCTAAGTTTGGAAGAATACAGAAGCTGTTGAGGCAGGCCTGGGAAGCCTGAAGTGTGACCTCGTCTTTGAGCTCTTCTATCCTTCACCCTCAGGCTGACCGAGCCTCTGCCTCTTTAGTCCATCAAGCTTGTATTCCTGGCTAAAGCTATAGACTTCTGGCCTCACGAAAACCTCTCCCATGAACCAGATCCAACGTGGGCATTTTGGGCGCATAGGTCACCCTTGGCGACCTGCTGACTCCTCTCTTGCAGTGCAGCTCACCTTCGGCTGACGCCCAGTCCTTCGGGGCCATCTTTTCTTTATCCTCTGCACAGCAGCCTGCCGTGTCAGACATCGCTAAGTCAAACACATTGCTTCATAAGCTCCTCGGTCGAGGTCCCTTATCATCGACCTGAAGCGAAGACCCTCTCTCGCGGAGGTTAGGAAGGCGACCTTAACCTTATATGAACTTACTTCAACCGCGGGAGAGGAAACCTGTTGGGCGCCCTCCTTGCAGGCCTTTGTGAAGTAACCCTTCACCAGAGCTCCGAGAAGGTGTTAACGATCCCAAAAGCAATCTGGAAATGGATTAATAGTGGGACATCGAGGCAGATCCCTAGGCAGAAAAGAGCGGCCTCTCAATGACCGAGGGCGTCTGCACAGGTGAGAAATCTAGAGATAATGAAGGAAAGCATTGACGGCGGGCTCCACATAGAGAAAGTAAGGGAGTCCTCATTCTCAGACACCAAAGTAACCCCTTCCCACATCATCTGGCATTCGAGGAGGGGGCTCGGCGCCTGCGACATAAGACTCAGGACTAAAATAGGAGAACCTCCAGGGAAGTCCATCAAAGCCCTCCTGAGGGATCTCATTAAGCAATCTACCATGAAGGCGAAAAGACCCCACCTTTAAGATCTTACCCAGGCGGGGCGAGCCCCTCGAGGGCGGGAGTCTTCCACTTTACGCTCCTTTCTTCTATTTGGCGGCACCTGCTCCGGTGGTTCGAGAAGCTCTCTCTCCCTCGAGTGGGAAGCCGCGATAAGAGCTCCCAGCGGAAAGACGAAGAGACCTGAGAGCAGGGTAAGAGGAAGCACTCATGGAAGGAGGGGAAAATCTCAGAGCAGGAAGTTGTGTAGGCTTCGCACCAGATGGCCCGGGAATATCCGACCTAATGAGCTGAGGCCTTTAGTGGTGGCACCTGGCGACCTCAAAACTTCACCTCTTCCATCCTCAAGGCCGAGGATCGGGCGCACCCACGAAAACCTCATAGCAAACCATGAGTGAGAATGACGAGTTTTGAAAAGATTAGACCCAGCTTAGAAGCGAGGAGAACTCACGGGTTTCTCAGGTCAGGAGGGTGGGGCATGGCGTATCTTCTTGATCAGTAGGATTATATTCCCAATTGAGGCCACTAACAAAAAAATAGCGTTCCTTCTAGAATTTATGGGAGGATAGCATGTCGGAAATAATCAGCCTAGAGTTGGACCGCTTAGAAATGTACAAGAAACCTTCCCTTGAACTCTTTTACCTTTGAAAAGATTACAGTAATAGAGCTGGGCGCAGACCCGACCTTTATCCGTGAAAACAACAAGGGAGATGCAAACGCCCCGAAGAACTAGGGAAAGTTAGAAGTACAAACATACGTTGATCTTTGAAGGAAGCACTTGATGAAAGGGTGTAAAGGGAAGCGGAGACCATTTTTAAAGGCCGCCTCAAAAAAGCAAGCCATCTTAGGAACATGGACGACGTAAGATGTGAGAAAGTCTAGATGCCAAATATGGACACCATGGCAAGGAGGTCATAGCGCGTATAAAAATTTACGCGCATAGGAAGGCTCTCGACTGACTAGGGCCTTTAGCCAGAACACCTCACGGCCCGACCCTAAGATATTCAGATCCGGTGGGGTACATGATCTCGCTAATCCTCTCTTTACCCTTGTCGGGTAGAGGGGGATGGCCATCGAAGCCCTAGCGGCTACACTAGGGAGACCACCAGACACCCCACCCACACGTTTAGATTCGGCCTCTCGAGGCACGCACTCTCTATATCTGAAACGACACCGGTAATGGACCCCGACCCATGATTGGATAAAGATAAGAAAGCGAAAAGGAAGACAAAGGAGGCTCCCGAGCACGTCGAAGCGACCCCGAAAGGCCGGGGATAGGAAGCTAAAAGAAGAGGAAGGAGGAAAAGCACGTGCAAGGCTACGGAAAACAAAGGAAATGATCCTCGATAGAGGCGAAAAACCCGACAAACGATTACGAACAACGGACAAAAGATGTTTCAAAGGGGAGAAAATCGAAGACCCTCGTAGAGGAAGAGGACTGCCAGCAGGAGAATGCGAGTAGCGCGGGTGGATGTTCTTAAGAACAGCTCTGGCGAAATGCGAGTCAGCGCCTTCTCTTGTCGGTCGTCATTATCCTGTGAGCGCTTTATGGCGACATGCATGTCAATGAATTATAAGTAGCGAAATGTGGGGTCACACCTGATGTGAAGCGATACAACTCTTGCACATGCTTGCTTTGCTTGAATTTGAGCGATTGGGTTTAAAGTATTGGTAGCGTGACCCCGACGCGAAGCTGAATGTAAGGTTTAAACGGAGACACAGAAATAGGCCTAGTAAACAACGCAAAAGAGCTCGGCCCATCACACCTGGAATGAATTTGAACACGAAGGCCGGGCGGGGACTCGATTCACCACGGAGATCTAGAAGCCGGTGGCGTAAACATCGAAAGAACGTGATAAAGGAAAATTGACTTCCTAATAAAATCTCCACCAATTAGGGAAGTGAGATATTTATTTATATTTGTTATCAATTATCCCTTATTAATCGGTTAACGATAAGGAAATAAAATCCCTCACCCAATGGGAGAAATATCTGCATCATCATCCAACTAGGAAAGTTATTATGATCATCCATTATAAATACCAGGCAACCTCATCGGTGAGTATGCAAAACTTAATTTAAGCGGAGTTAATCGTGATACTCTTGGCGCTTTGAAAGAATGACTTAGGCATCGGAGAGAACAACGAGGCGATCCAGACAATCCTTTGTTTCTGTATATTACCGTAGGGGAGCGGACATCGATCGGCGGACCCGACCTAACCCCGACAAGCTCCGACGCCCGAGTTTTGGTTGAAAAAGCATCATCGATTATCATTATTATTTTCATAACTTATCCCTATAAAAATTCATGGGTGTTACATTCTCTTTTTTAGGCCCTTGTTCGTTGAAAATGAGAGGGGACTTTTTTGACAATTCGTGGCTTGAAATCATCGTTTCTATCATTGTCTTCTTAAGATTTGAGTTTTCTTTTCTAATAAAGTGGTTTATTCCACATTGATTGGATTTGTCTTTATTTTTCCTTTGTTTTTAAGTGTTTTTATCGTCGACCTGCTGCGGTGGGTAGTTGTGTCGTCAGCCAGTTAACTCGATTAGGCTTAACCGTAAGTTTTGCGTTGACAATTCGTATGCAAAGTTCGATCAAGACGAAGTTATCGAATCGAATCGTGTGTTGGCAATATCTTTATAGATTTGGGAATCTTACAGTCTAAGCTTTTTTTATTACTGAGAAATGTGTAGGCGTTGAGCCGATCTTTTTTTGCTATTAACCCGGATATTGCATCATCCTCTAAATTTTTAACACTTTTGATTATGTATTTTTATCGTTTGTATGGCTAACCTAAATCGATAAAATTATCTATTTTCAAAAGATAATAATAATTTATGAATTGTTATTTACTTTAAATTAATAATTAAATATTAATCTTATGACTCTCATATAATTAATAATTAATTCTAACCCCCTAAAGTTATAGTCCTTATTTTTTTTTCACCTTTATTCATGAATTAGATCATAAATTTGAGAAATCAAAAATTTTAAATGAATTACCCAATTTACCATTGTGCCACTAATATGCAATAATTGTTATTTTTTTTTCTATTTTTTTGGAAAAATCTATGTTATAAGGTCATCATTTCAATTTATTTAAAAAAATTATGATCAAAATACCCGAAACTAAGATCACGTCCTTTGATTTAAAAAATATGTGATAAAGAAGATAAAATATTTGATAAGAGATCCAATAAACGTACGACATCATTATACTTTGGGTATTACTATAAATGTTAGATATGACTTCGTACATAAGATTTTTTTTAGATTGTACCTAAGGTTTGTTTCACCCTATATAAAATATTTTATCTTTTTTATCAAATATTTTTAAAATTATATGCGATTTTAGTGTAATTTTGAATAAATTGAATCGAGGATCGTAATGTAGTTTTCAATTTTTAATAGTGACCGTAGAATGTTCGGGTCATTTAAATACGTTTAATTAATGCGAGGTGCTTGAGATTACGCGGAATGGATTTATAAATAAGAAGATATTTTTTCTTGAACAAAATATAATAAAAAAGTTTCATTCTTGTACTCGAGCGCTTAAAAAATGTCTGTCCGGATTTGGATTCCTTTTCCTTTTCTTTCATTCTCCTTTCTCATATTGATTTCATTTCCTAAAGGTTTAGGAAACGTGGCATTAACACTTCTCTTCTCTTGTCTTCCTTTTCCCAATTGTTTAATCAAAACCGACCTAAAATTCAAAACCCAAACAGACCCTATCCCAAGAATTTCCTTTAAACTCCAAAACTCCAATAATTAACCATCCATGTGAACATAGGGGCCCACCGGATAATGGGCCTATATACGGTGCAGATGAAAGAAGACACATTGGATGTAGGCCCAGCCCAGTTTGGCGCTTTGCTTACTCAACAAATTTATGTGTCGTTTTCATGCCATGCTTTTTCGTGTCCAATTGCCCCAATTCCATTCGGTGGGCCCCGCTTGCTTTTAAATTCCAGCCCACTCATATTCTGATTCAAACATCAACGGTATCTGATTGGTTGATTTTTCGGCTGCCCCCCCAATCGAACGGCTATTACTCAAATGAGACCCTTTCTGAAGCTTTGTCCCAAACTAATATTTCAATGGAGTATTAATCTTCAATCAGTGCATCAGTGTCACATGATAAAATATGACAAAAACTTTAGTTGATGAATATAATTTAAATTTTTTTTAAAATAGTACAAGATTGTTAATTATAGTTATAGTTTAACTTTAAACACCTAAGACCAATTGTTAATTATAGTTTTAATTATTTTAAAATTTTAAAATTGTAATCACCATAATTATGAACAGTTTTACTTTTTATGATGTGATAAATGATAATGAGAAAGATGTAATACTTTTAGACCCACCACAAATGGGGCCCAACCCGGAACCAGCTTTCCTCACAAATCCCTAGGCATGGGAAGGAGTCGCCACGTGTACAGCACTAGGAGGCATTCTCAGCCGTCTGATCACTGTGTCAGGCCCCCAATCTTTGGGGGGGGGGTCCATGGGGTGCGATCCCTGCCGTCCGATTATTTGTCCGTGCAAACTCTCTGTGGTTGTTTTTGCGAATTGGAAAGGGAAAAGTGAAATGACCAGATAGTCCATGACAAGAGTGGTTGAAAAGGCAATTTTAATGGGGCCAGTTTGGTCAAACTAGTGGGGAAAAATGAGTTCACGGCGGGCGACTTTTAGTGCCAAGCTTTTTGAAAACGAGAGCATTTTTGTGCCACTCGCGGGTGGCGCGTACCGTCAACCGGAATAAATAAATTGAGCTTTTTGTCTGAACACGGCGGACACATAAATTTCATTCAATTTTGGGCAATTGTATTGCCACGTCTGCAAAAACACAACGAACAAAATTCTGTGATGGTTTCCCATAATTCGAGAACATGCTTTGATGTAAAAAAATAATGATACATATTTTTCATAAATTTATTTTTATTTTGGGTATAGTTAAACACTTTAGTTTTCAATTGAGACGTGGTTCAGTGCCATCACTAATTTTACAATAATGATGAATTTCTTGGATATAGGTGTAATTGAATTTAATTAAATGCGGTTCGCGAAGTCACTTTATATTGAAATACATGTTTGTCACGTATATTAATTCTCTCCGATCCCAGCCCCAGCTTTTCTCATTTCAAGGTTTAAAATCGTCGTATTTTTCTGCGGTAGAAAAAACGTCATCGCCGATGAAAAAGAGGGCGTGTGATGTGGCTGTTTAAACTAAATCGCCTTTCGATAGGCCCGGCCAGCCAGCCCATGACGTGTGTACCTTGCCGCGCCATGCGGCCGTATATTAAGCATCTGAGCATGAACGATGCGATCACATAATTGTTTGGGTTGATCCTGTCTATTATCTCGGCGTATGAAAAAATTGTTATGAGAAAATCACCTTGAAAATAGATATTTATCGCGACTTTTAATTTATAAATCGCTTTGTTGGAAGGTAATCAGTAATAAGGAAAAGCGATATTATCAGCCCAAAAGGATAATCGCCTTCAGGAAAAACGATTAACATAGGCTTAAGGATAATCGTTTATAAGGAAGCAGGATATTATTCGCCAAAATAGAATGAAGATTTGGGAGGCAGAACACCTGTAAGGTATACGATTCAAATTATCTTAGCATTTTTAGCTTGCTTGGCATTCTTGACTTGTCGTCAGAAGAGGCGGTCGTGTGGCCGTCGTCAGTACTGTCAGTCGTGCTTTTTGTAGGTTCGTATTCTTTGCCAGCGATCAGAAAATCGGACAAGTGGTAACAACAGTATACAAACTTCCTAGTTGGATCATTTTATAAAATTTCAAAAATTTGAGACCATCGTAAGCATAAATTCATTCCGTGGTTTCACACTTCACAGTTGTGTTCCAATAAAATCACCAAAAAATATATCCGTTTTCAAGTCATGAAATAGCTTTAAATGCTTCTGAAATGAAATCAATCCATTACACCGAGAGGGGAGAGGAGAGAAGCACCAAATGGTTTTGCCTTCAGTTTCCTTCAGGCTAAATATTTATAAATAATAGGAATCGAAGATTTTAACTTGGTTGGTTTAAAAGTAAAGTAAAGTAAAAGTAAATTGAGGGGATAGAGAGAGAGATTAGTAGATAAATGATTAGAGAGAGGCGGGGCGGAGCGTGTGGAAACAAAAACACAGGCGCATAGAGAGTATGTATCCATCCTGCTATATCCATATCATATAAGGGGAACGACGTCACCGCTGGGCACTGGGCAGCACGCAAAGCGAATACGGGCAGCGGGCAGAACCAAACGCCGTCTTTGTCCGTCACAGAAAACGCACCCGAGCCTCAGCCTCGGACCACAGACGCTAACTCGAAAAGGGCCAAACCCAAACCTCAAGCGAAGAAGCTATGGAGTAAAACAACTAAAGAAGAGAGAGGGAGAGAGATTTTAGAGAGAGAAAGTAGAGAGAGAAAATGGTTCAGATCGTGAAGAAGAAGAAGAAGGGTAGGCCATCGAAGTCAGATCTCGCTCGCCGGGGCACCGCCGATAAGGCCCAGCCCGAGCGGGACGTCCGCCGGAGCCACCGGCGCAGGAGTGTCAGATGCAATATTGAGTATGACGATTACGTCGACGATGACGAGGACGAGGACGAGGAGGACGAACGGCGCAGAGAGAAGAAGTTGAAGCTGGTGCTGAAGCTTCCACACAGCGAGAGCGCTGGCGAGTCGGCGCCGAGTCGAACCCGGAGGGACGGGAACGAGTCGGGCGTGTCCGCGTCTTCATCGGAGTACGGTAATAAGCCGCCAAATAAGCGCAAAATCGACGGCGAGGACGATGATGACGACGGTGACGGCGATAACGACGATGATGATGAGGTAAATGATTGTACGGATCTGAAAGCAGGAAAATGCGAAGTGAGTTGTGAAAGAACTGGGACAATGAGGGTTTTGGATTCTGAGTATTGGGTTTTGCCAGAGAGCGAGAGGGGAAGTGTCCAGCTCAGCTGAAATCACTGAGATTTTTGTAATTGGTCCGGACTTGTATAATGCCCTCTCTTTCTCTCTCTAAATCTCACTGTCGGGAGAGAGGTGGGCGTGGTTTTAACGGTCGGGTCAACTGTCAAAACTACCCCCACAGAATCTGATCACGCCACCACCTTTCTCTCTCTACCCGTTCTCTAACTATATATATATTTTCTCCTTGTTTGTCTGCTTATCTGTCTCTCTCTGTCTCTGTCTCTGTCTCTGTCTGTCTACTTTTTTTCTTATACCTTCTTCCTACTTCATACATGAGTGTATTTGTTTGTGCTGGTGGGGTTTAAGTTTGGGGTTCTGTTGATCTTAACAGGAAAGAGGGCGAAAGGCGGATTCAAAGGGAATGGACTCTGTTCCAGGTTTGTTATTGTTCTTCTATTTTTGGTTTTGATTGGTTTTCTTTGATGATGTTAGAATTTAATTTTCGGTGGTTGAATTGTCTTTGATTTGTTCAGGTACGCCAGCAGAGGTTGTATATGGGAGGCCGATGCCTGATAAGAAGTCGCTGGAGTTGATTCTAGACAAACTTCAGAAGTAGGCGATACACTCTTTTATTTATATGAATGTTAGCTTTTGTCAGATAATGTGTTGCTTATTGTACAATTGTTTTGGTTTGGGACTATGGCAGGAAAGATATATATGGCGTTTATGCAGAGCCTGTGGATCCTGAAGAGGTGTTTGAAATACTCATAATTTGCTTTATGTAATTTGAAGACATTATTTGCAATGGAGTCTATAACATGTATTGGTTCTTGTAGCTGCCTGATTATCATGACGTGATTGAGCATCCAATGGACTTTTCCACAGTAAGGAAGAAACTTGGGAATGGCTCATATAGTACCTTTGAGCAATTTGAGGTGTGTAACTATAACTTGCATTTGCATCATTTAATGCACGTATTTTGTCCTGGGGGATTTGTGATTTCTTCTTTATGTTGGAGATGAGTTGGATTGTGATGTTCCCTGTGCGGCAGTTTTTATCGGTCTTAGTTGTTAAACGCATGCATTTGATGCTGTCTAAAGTTAATTGTTTTCCCTCAATCAATCAAACATGTCTCTTGTGAATATGGGGCTTTCGTTTAGCCCCAATGTACATGTATTTTCTCTTTGTGTTGTGTACATGTATTTTCTCTGTGTTCATCTTTTGTTTCTTCCAAATGTTTGTGCTGAAAGAAGTTAGTTTGCTGTTTCATATACAGTAAGACATTTATGATTATTAATAAAATATGTGGTAAATTATTTATAGGGATCATTGGCTCCATCAAAATGGGGTTTTTCATTTGGCCTGCAGTTTAGAAAAGGATGATCTAATCAACTTTACCCTAGAGGGAGGTTTCTTTCAAACTGGTTTTGATGTACAAGTGGGACAAGGAATCTTCCAATTACATTTCAATTCTCTGTAGTATGGTTGGAGACCTTTCCTATGGTTTTCACATCATTCTAGAATTAGTTGGATTTTGTGAAGTCACTAAAGCAGCTTTGTTGTGTTGGCATGGGAAGATTTTTCTTAAATGAGAAGGTACGCATGGAAGTACTCTTAACTCATGTGGTTTGGTGAATTTTGGAAGGAACCTAATCAAAGGTCAGAGTTTTCAGCTCCAAAACTAAAGGTATTGTCATTAGTCGGCTGTGTTTATGGCTGGAGGCTCTTCTGGGTATGAGAGTTCTGTTCCTTGATTTTGTTGATAACTTGGGGTGTTGTCGGGGCCAAGAAGCCCCTCAAGCTGCATGTCAACTTTGTCTATGCTCTTGTGTGGAGGTTAGCCTCTTTCTGTGTGTATGAAATTATTTCCACCACATCCATGACTCTCCCCACCAAAGCATCTCAACCATTATGATTCCTTCCTTCCTTAAATACCTCCCCACTTCTTTTAATTGAATTCACATGTCAAATGAAAACACCCTAAACATTTTCTATAGCACTGATAAACCTAGACAACTTCATTGCTCCTATCAAATATCAATGTAACTGACTCTTCTCTGGGAGTGTTTGTGCTTATGCTCAATGAAAAGTATAACCTGTTAGGTTGACTAGTAAATTACCGTTTTAGGTGGCCAGCACTTATGATGAATTGGTGCTCTCTTTGGTAAGGTGCTCCATGTAGGCTTCCTGCTATAAGTTCCCCCCTTTATTGAATAAAATCTTTTTTTTTTTTTCATGGGAAGATGGCAAGTGCAAAAATTTTGGCTTTGTATCTACATGAGGAAACCTTCACATGGACAATCTACCTGTATGTGGGAACTGTTGCACCAAGCTTGGGCAACTACATCAATTATACCAATGTGATTGACTCCTCTATAGGAGTGTTTGAGCACATCGTCAAAGAAACGTATAAACTGTTTGGTTGACTTGTCAATTACCGGTTAAGAGAGTGGTCACCCCTTAAGTTTGAATTGGCGTTTTCCCTCTTGGTAGGGTGCTGCAATTAGGGATATTTTTTTTCTTTTTCCATTTTACCAGTTCAAATCTTAAATACCCTTGTCATAAGAGGATGGCAAATGCAGAATTGTGGCTTTGCACTTATGTTGAAAACTTCACAGGCAGTATGTGTCTGTCATACTGATTGTGTTAATGCAAGCATCATCACTGTAGATGCCTATAAAAAAAAATCATCGTTCTGTAGATTACACTCCCTCCTTATGTAGTTCTCATTTAATCCTTTCACCTACTTCAATAAACAAGAACTTTTTCTGAGTGTTTTGTCAATATTAGGTTTTGCTTTGTCATTTATGCCAAAAGTTTAATCTGATGATGCTAACATATGATCTTTTACCTTATTTTGTTGGATCACTGGAATGAAACTTGTCTTCTCTGTTGATTTTGATATGATGGTTTAACATCCTAGGCATATGTTTTTGCAGTGTTTTGCTAAACAAGAAGTCTTTGTGTGTGCATCAGCTTGTTTGCATGCATGCTGTGTTTGTGTGTGGTGTATGTGTCTGACCTGCATCCATGTGTGCTGCATTTGTGCATGGCTGTATTTGTGTATGTGGATTTTCCCATTTCATTCTTGAGTAACCTGTGATTGATTTGAATGTGAATTCTGTCTCCCAAGAAATTATGTTCTCTGAGGAAAGAGTGCCTCTTTTTATGTACTGGCTTGTAAAATTGGTTTTCTTGAATGTGGAGTTTTTTTTGTACTGGCTTGTAAAATTGGTTTTCTTGAATGTAGAGCGATGTTTTCCTGATTTGCTCTAATGCAATGCAATACAATGCCCCAGATACCGTATACTATAAACAGGTACAAGGTCAAAAGTCTGTTTATTATTTTCATCTTCAATTGCTTTTGTTTTATGGAATTAGTTGGTTTTAATGTTATTACTAAACTGTAATGGAAAGGCACGCACCATTCAAGATCTGGCAAGAAAGAAATTCCAGAAGTTGAGATTTGACATTGAACGCACTGAGAAAGAGCTCAAGCTGGAATGCTCTGAGAAAGAGCTCAAGCTGGAACGCTCTGAAAAAGAGCTCAAGCTGGAACGTACTGAGAAAGAGCTCAAGCCTGAACGTTCTGAGAAAGAGCCCAAGTCAGAACGCTCTGAGAAAGATCCAAAATCAGATCAGAAAATGAGATCCAACCCCTTGGTCAAGAAGCAAATGAAGAAGCCGGTTAGCCGAACTGCACAGGAACCTGTTGGCTCTGATTTTTCATCAGGTGCCACTCTTGCCACAATGGGAGATGTCCAGAATGGTTTTAATGCAACCCAAGCTGGTGGTTGTGAAAGGCCAAGCAACGTTGATGGCCTTATACTAGAGAGTAATTCTTCCCAGATTGATAATAATCTAGAGAAGGCAGAAGAACCATTCTCTGGTATGGTACAAAGTGGTTATTTTCTACAATTATGCATGATTTCATATTTATTTAAAAGAGAGTTAGTGGGGTTCCATGACTTCTTATAAGTTGTGACCATAACATGCATAGAGTTATGACTAGTTTGGTATTGCCACAACTTTTAGCAAAATCACTTTTAGTCTTGTCTAATGAAAAATCAGTTATTAAAAATAAGATTTAAGTATTTGGTTCATTAGCTTGCTGCATTGCTGCAGAAATGTGTAGTGATTCAAATAAGAACTCTTTCAAATGATTTCCTTTATTTCAATAGAAAAATCAACATTTGATTAAATAAATAATTTTATTATTTGAAATTCTGTTATTACTATTCTTATTTTTATTTTTATTTTAAAAAACTTATTTTTTATTTTAATTAAATTTATAATTTTTTAGTCAATTTGAAATTCCATTATTACTATTCCTATTTCAATTTTAATTTTAAAATTTTTTTTTATTTAAGTGAATTCAAGGAAAGTTATTTATATATACTTATGTTTTCTTTTATTGTGACTGGTATAAAATATAAATCCCATGAGACCAAGGCTTTGGATTAGAAGATCATGAGAGAAAAATATGTAAAAAAATCATAAAATAAATTTTTTTGGAGACAATAGGAAACCTAAAATAAAGGTCTTATTCTTTGAGAGTTATTTTGAAAAGCTATTGTTTACCTGCATTTGTAAGCTGTTGCCAAACTGTCTTTAGCAATCACTTGTTATTTAGTTTGCCAAATACAATATGTGAAAAATTGTTGCAAAAGTGATTCTGAGTGCCCTAAAATCAATACCAACAAGGCTTTAGATTCTCTAAGTTTTATCCAATTCCATGGGCTATCTGATTACATCTCAAGTATTTCAAGATGGAATGAACCTAAAGGAACTTACAGGATATAAGGTTGTTCTCAACATTGTACATTATAATACTTGATTAAGGTTTAATGCATGGTAGTCAGGAACCTGCTGTCCATATGATAAATATGATTAGGTAAGCATGTATGTAATAAAAAACAGTGTGTTTACTGTTACTTGTTGTACCTTAAGTGCAAGTTCTTTTTGATATAATTCTATTTCATTTTCCTGTAAAAAAAATGTTTAAAAGATAGTTCAAGATTAAAAATAGATGACAGAAAAGGAAAAGAAGAGTGAGAATGATTATGCACTCTATAAATGTGTTAATGAGTGTGTATGGGAGATTGAAGTTTAAACACAATTCCAGTGTAAGGTTTGACCTTGAGAATGATGCAAGAAGAGGGATGACTTGATATGTTTGTTTTATTTTTCTCCTTTTAAAAGGATACAGAAATGCATTTTGAATGTGGAATCTGAACATGACATGTGAACGCATGTATATAATCGGTCCATACAACTATGTGGTTATACAGTTTACTGGGAGCAATCATTCTTTCTTTTCTAGCGTGTTGGTTGGAGACTCATATGAACTTTTCTTTTGTCATAGTTGTATGTGTTAACAGTCTATGTATTTGGACCTCAAAAACTTAGTGTATTGGTGGTTTAGCAATGAACTGATGCATCAAAATGTTTTATCTTCTCAAGTTGGTTTCTTCAAAACCATATTTGTGAATGCCTAAATTTACCTCTTTTGGCCCTATTCTTTGTTGTCGAATTGGTTATACATTGCTTTATGCTTTTTTCTTATTATATGCATGCGCACTACTTGCTATTTTGTTATTATTTTCTAATATGTTTTTAGAACTGATGTGTGATATGATATAGTGATTAATACTGAGAAATAGGAAAGTTTACTTGAGGTAAATTGACGAGTATTGTTATTTTTTTTTTCTTTTATTATCTCTAGATATTCCATTTAGCAGTTTATGATATCATGATCATGTTGTTGCCTTCTAATTGTTGGATTGTCTTGTTGTTTTAGGAAAGGGTCTCCTTTCTAAATTCGGGAGGAAGGCATTTGTGCTTGATGAGAACCGTCGTGCAACGTATAACATATCCAATCAACCAATTGTTGGATCTGACACTATATTTAATACCTTTGAGGCTGAAACTAAACAACTGGTTGCTGTATGTTGCAAATACACTTACATCTTCCCTTGAACACTCTCTGTATTTGTACTCATCAATATGTTTTTTCTGAATCAGGTTGGACTTCATGCCGATCATTCTTATGCTAGGAGCTTAGCTCGTTTTGCTGCTACTCTTGGACCTGTCCCCTGGAAAGTTGCCTCCCAGAGGATTGAGCAAGCACTTCCTGCTGGGACCAAATTTGGTCGGGGGTGGGTTGGAGAATTTGAGCCACTTCCGACCCCAGTTTTAATGCTTGAAACTCGCATACGGAAGGAACCTTTTTTGGTTCCAAAGTTGCAGCATAATGCTTCTTTGCAGAAGGATGACAAAACTTCTAAACCCCCAGTTCCTGCCAAGGAGCATTTTGTTAGTGGGCCTACTTTAGAAGGGAAGCAATCTTTGTTTTGTTCTGCTAGTACACCTACTACCGAAAGGAAACAATCTTTGTTTGGTTCTGCTGGAGCGAAGTCCACTCCCCCTGTCAATACCAGTAATCAGCAGCAAAATCCACCATCCAGGAATTTTACCCAGCCTGAGAATAAGGTTCTAAAGCATGAGGAATTGAATTGCCCACCCTCTGCCGGTCAAAACCATGCTGATCTTGTTTCAGAAAAGCAGCTTCTGAATGGTTCAGAAGCTGCAACTCCCAGATCGAGGGAGGCTGTTTCAAGGAACAGAAATATTTTGCAGTCTCTACCTTTTAAGCTGCCAGATACTAATGGAGTTGTTGGAGGAGGGTTGACCAATGGAAAAGCCTCAAGTAATAGAATAGATGGCAATAAATTGATTGGTTCTGCCTCTGATACTGTTCCTGGTCAAATGTCTAGAGTGCCAACTTATCTTCCCCATGGAGCAGATCAAGGTCTCAGTGACCCAGTTCATATGATGAGGAAATTAGCTGACAAGGCTCAAAACCAGCAGAAATCTTCAAATCATTCCCCAGTCAATAGTCCACCTGCAATGCCATCGGTCCCATCCCCAAGAAGTGATTCAAGCAATGCTGCGGCAACTGCAGCGCGAGCATGGATGTCCATAGGGGCTGGAGGATTTAAACCAGTTGAAGAAAATTCAAGATGCCGAAAAATCATATTTCTGCAGATTCTCTGTACAATCCAACTAGGGAGCTCCACCCACAAGTTACACGATTTCGAGGTGAGTTCCCTGTTTCTGCAGCGGGGATGCATTTTCAGTTCGAGAGGAACGGTTTTCCACTTCAGGCCCTTGTCCCACAGCCTGTTCGAATAGGTGAAGCACAGTTCCAAAACAGACCTGTGGTTTTCCCTCAATTAGTGACTGCAGACTTGTCTAGATTTCAGATGCAGTCGGCCCCTTGGCAAGGCCTTAATCCACATACGCAGCCAAGGCATAGACAGGAAACCCTTCCTCCAGACTTGAATATTGGTTTCCCACCATCTGGGTCTCCGGTTAGACAGTCTTCAGGCGTTCTGGTTGATTCTCAGCAGCCTGACCTGGCTTTGCAACTCTAGATGTGGAAATAATGTTCATGAAATTTGTCTAGAAGCTAAGAGAAAGCAGATTTTGCTTTAACAGGTAGGTAATCTTCCCTCGTCTCATGATGTGAAATTGTCTCTGCTTAGTTGCATCACAAGTGAAAGAAACCCCTGCTTGTTGGATACATCATTTTGGGTCCAGTTCAAGAACTTTGAGATGACTTGGTTCAAGTCTTGATGTACTACTACAACTTGGATGAATTCAAAATCTGGGAGTATGCTCCATTTGTGATTGATTCTAGGGGGATCCAAGGAAAGATAATTGGGATTTGGAAGCAGAGCCACATGTTTTTATCTTCATTTCTAAATGAGGACTACTGACTTTCGGGCGGCTATATTTGTGTTTTCTCCGAAATCTTGAGCCTTAGAAGAGCTGAACAGAAGGATGATGATCTGTACTGTGATTTTATTGGCTATTTACAAGTTTTAGTCTCCATATTTACACATAAAAATTCCCAATTGATGCATTTGTACATCAATTACAGGTGGATGAAGATGAAATTACTTAGATTTCATGTGTAATATGCAATTTTTGTAATTGCTTTGATGTTTCAAAATCATTTACTTTCATCTGCTACCACCATTATGTACATGTGATAGAATATGATTTCTCCTCGAATGGGGAAGGAAATTTGCCTTTTATCTATTTTGTGCTTCAATTCTCTTGTTTCCTGTAAATGGGGTTTTCCTGGGATGTGCTTCAATTCTTCTTCTGTGGTTTCTCAATTTTATGGATGCCAGAAATAGTATGAATTACAAATGGCCTTATGGGAACATTGTCCTGTTGAATGTAAATGGATTCTACATTGATGGATATAATCAAATAGGAAAACGTAATTCTCATATGGGAAACAGAAAGAAGATTAATTTTTCAGGAAGAAAATGAATTTGCAATTTTCCTAGATTCCTTATTTGCTGTTGCTTTCTTAATGTGTATATTGGCATACTGTTACATTTCTCATAAAGAAGCCTATTTCTATGAATGATTATTCCATGGCTGAATGTAAACAATTCAACAAGAGGCAAGAACAGAGAGAAAGCTAAAGAGGTAAACTATTTTATCTAACCATGTGTATCTACTGCATAATTTTGATTTTCCTAGAAAAGGAAGAAAAAGAAAGAAAGAAAGAGAAACCATTCAACCCCTTTTCATAAAAAAGGCAGGAAATGAATTCCAAAGGCCAGTGTTAGTCCTGTGCTGCTTCTTCTTGGAGCTTTTTCCATGGAACTTTCTGTCGTTTAATCTACAAACACCACCTTCACATATGTGAGCTGCGGTTTCTGAAGATTCTGAGAAACAGCTGAAGAAGTTGAAGAACACAGCCATGGGGATGGTGGAGAGTTCCAAGGAGAAGTACGCCTCTCTCTCTCTCTCTCTCTCTCTCTCTCTCTCTCCTTTTCTCTTTGAATTTCTGGCTTTGCTCCTTCCATTGTGAAAAAAAGTTATTTATAGAAAGGACAGACCCCATTTGCAGCTACCTTGAATGTTCCAATTCTTCGTCCATAGACAAGTCAAATTAGTTGGCTATGACTTAGATATATTTTTCTTAAAATTTGAATTTATTTGCCCCACGTGGTTGTGCATGTTTTCACAACTCTTTCCATGGTGTATTTACCAAATTTATTTTGCAGATTAACCATGACCCATTGGCCATTACTTACACTTGAGATTTTGAGCCATACGAAATTTTATACTTATAATATCTTAAATTTTTATATTGGGTTTCTTCAGATTCTAAACAACATATTTTATAATACTCACATGAGATATATGACTATACAGGCAATGTGTTAGCAGCATTATAAGTAACAGCCCATTTTTAGCGCGTTTGATAAGATAGAAAAAATTAAGTCTTTGAAAGAAAATTAGTGTTGAATTTATGGTATAGATACATGCTTGTAAAAGCGTTTGATAAGTTCTGCCAACGATTGAATCTGAAGGAATAAATATATTGACGATAGCTGTAAATCTTTGATCTTAGAAAATTATGTATTTTATATATTTATCTTTATTATCATTAAATTACGTATTAATAAAAATAAATAGGTTTACAATATTATTTTATTTTTCCTCTGATTATTAATTATTGTAAATAACATGTTTAAAAAATATAGCAAAATATTTATTAATAATATTAATCAAAAAAAGACATAAATATGTTTAAAAAAAAAACAATAGAATCTAAAACTTTTTTAAAAGTATCAGTAGCAGAGATATTTATGAATATTATATTATTCATAAGGGTTTTGGTGATTTATTTTTATTTAAAATTTTTTTGTTATTAGTATTACTGCGTTAAAGTTAAGTAGGTCTTTTCACCTAACATAATTTCAGCGTTTTTTAATTTAAAATTTTAATTGGAGAACTGCAAATTTTGTTGTTATAAACGTATTGAAAAATTAAAGTAATTGAAAATTTTACCGTTTTGATGGTTTGAAGTTGATAGAGTTGCATCAAAGCGAGATACAGTAGAAGATATTTTAAATTTGTGAGGAATGTGAAATGGATAATATTTATATTTTTGGGTGCACTTACCAATAGTATTAAAGTCAATGATACCACCATCCCTTAACATCCTTTTAACATAATAAACATATTTTAATTATGTGAGGGTCCTTTAAACTTAAAACAAATAATATTTATATTATTAGATGCAAACCTAAGGAGGCAGAAACCTCCCCATTTGAAATTTTCCAAAAAAAAAAAGTTTTTGAATGAAACGATTCATGTTACAACTTTAAATTTCAACTATTATCATATCACTAGGTTGTAATGCTTTTAGATAGTCAACGCCCTGAAATAAATATTTGCCCCTCTTAAGCCATTTTTTGGCACCCCCACTACGGATAGTTACAGTGTAATTATATTATATGATAGCCTGATTTTGCCAATTTGATGGTATAGGTTGCATAATTACACCCCTTTTTATTCTAATACCAAAATTTTCAAATATATTTTACAAAATAAAAAAGAAAAAGAAAATCGTAAGGGTGTAATTTATTTACATGAAATTTATTTACATCCTTGTGAAGCCGAATCACTGAAATGGTGACGAAACCCCGGAGAGTTTTTCATGTACAACAAAGGCCCATGTGGTTGTGATATAATTTCAGATTTGCCCTCGTCGTCCATATATCATCCAAATTCCAGCCTATAAAAAAATCATTCAGTTCTCCAAGGCAAGAAAATGAAATTCCAAGGGCCTGGAATTTGAAAGCGCGTTACCCGTGCAGTCAGAAAAAGAGCGTGACAGACCAATAGAGTCTCAAAGCTTTACCTCCCCCAGGGTCCAACACCGCAACCTGGCTGTCACCCTTAATATATCAAAACCCCCTTCCTCACCCACATTTCTTTCACACCCTCCATTTTCCTAGAAAAAGGATAAGTTTTCCCATTTGAAACTCACGAGAAAAACTCGCTGTTTCTCTCTCCAAACACCTCCTAATCTTTCTTGGCTTGATGAGGGACCCCACCTTCTCTGTCTTGCCATGGCTAAATTTCTCAATGAGGACTTTCTCTCTTTATTTTCCCGGAAAATGTTTGTTCCATTACAAATTCCCACTCTTGGAAGAAAATTAGAAAGCCTCTCTGCCTCTGTTTCTCTCTCTCTCTCTCTCCCTCCTTAAACACCATCCATGTGTTTGATTGTTCAGAGGAAAAAGACTTCCCAACCCCACCATCTCTCTCTTTCTCCCTTTGAGCGAATTTCCCAGAAAAGGACTTTCTCGGTTTACTTTTATCCTCCAAACAAAATTTGTGTCTTTTCCTCTGTGTCCAAACACCCACCAAATCTTGAGCTGAGAGAATAGACCACCTGACCCCACTATTTCCCACAGCTCATTTTCCCAGAAAACAGATTTCTCCATGCACAAAATCCCTGTCCAAACAGCACCAAAACTTTTCCAGCCCGTTTTCCCAGAACAGTATTAATCTACTACTACTCCAAATTACAGTCGCCACCCTATAAAAGAAAATCTCCTGATTCTCCTCTGTTTCTCTCTCTCCAAACACTTATCTCTCGCTGAAAAGTACATAGAGCAAGTACAGAGCGAACCTAACCTACGGATAAATAGCTTACATAGTGACAGACACAAAAAAACTGAGTTGAGTTGAGTTGAGTTCTGTTGGTGGGTGGTGATTCCGAATGGTGGCCAACAGCGGCGGTGCCGGAGATGAGAACCGGTCGGAGGGTGGTGGTGGGAACTCCGGAGGCGGTGTGGGGTTGAAGAAGGGGCCATGGACGGCGGCGGAGGACGCCATATTGGTTGAGTACGTGACGAAGCACGGCGAGGGGAACTGGAACTCTGTTCAGAAGAATTCGGGGCTGGCTCGGTGTGGGAAGAGCTGCAGATTGAGATGGGCGAACCATCTGAGACCCAATCTGAAGAAGGGTTCCTTCTCTGCCGACGAGGAGAGGCTGATTCTCGAGCTGCATGCCCAATTGGGCAACAAATGGGCTCGCATGGCCGCTCAGGTACCCTCGTCTCTCTTTCTGTTTCTGTATCTGTTTCTGCAAATTTTAACTTGTTCTTGTTGTATATTTTTTATGGATTTTCTTTTTTGCCGTATTGGTCCAATCCATTTCTTTGATAATCTGAACATTTCCGGGTTTTGAGCCTGTCCCGCACTCTCCTCCTTTGGTATTTTTGACTTTAGTTTGGTTACTGAGAAAATGAAGGAAAAGACAAAAAGTAGAGAGTTCAGTGTAATAGTTTGGTGTCTGTGAATCGAGTTTTTCGACTTAATAGAGTGGAACGGCGTTGTTTGGCTAATCCGAGTCTGTCGTTCGGGATTCAAAATTTTGATTCAGTTTCTTAGTTACCAAACGGAGCATCTGTTTCTTGTATCTTATTTAGCTTTGGTACAGATACCCATTTGCAATTTCTATTTCTCTTCCCCAACTTTGCTCAGAAATCAACACAATTACAGCTAGAACTTGGAATTTCCTAATTTCTCTGATTCTCTCTGCTATGTTTCTTTCTCTGTAGTTACCAGGGCGAACAGACAACGAAATTAAAAACTACTGGAATACAAGAATTAAGAGGCGCCTTCGCCAAGGCCTGCCTATATACCCTCAAGAAGTTCAAAATCAGAGCAATGTCTTCAACCAGTTTAACTTTCAAAACCCCCCATTTCCACACTCTCCCTTTCCATCATCTCAAATTCTCTTCTCCTCATCGCCCCAATTCAAACCGGCCTTCAGTTCTTCTTTCTCCCTCTTTGACCCAATTCCTACTACTCTTTCTTGTCCCCAAACTCCCCCAATTCTCACACCCCCTTATCAGCAATACAACCCATCCCACGACACCGGACCTGCTTTCCCTTTTCCATTATCGCAGGCATCATTACTATCTCCTCTTCCAAGTTCATCTCTCCCCAACAAGTTCTCTCACATTTCCCGGCTCCAATTGAATCCGGTGACTTTCAGCCAGAATTCACTCCCTATTCTGCCAAATCAATTCAAATTTGACCAAATGGTCCCACCCATCTTGGATTTTTCGATGAATCCAGAGCTCCCTTCAAGCCAATTTTCCCAAAAAACGCACTCATGTACTGCCGACAATACTGCCGACAATATGAAGACCATCAGCACAAGCAGCAGCAATAGTGGGTTACTGGATGCACTGATAGCTCAAGCTCAGGCAATGGTGTGGAAGGATTCCTCCTGGAGGCAAGCTTCATTCAGTTCACAAGAAGAGATGCATGTGCATATTGATGACTTTGAACTGTTTCTTAGTGGAAGCACTACAAATCCTCCATTGGTATCTGTTCCTCCTCAGTGGGATGATTCAACCTATTTTCAGCCCTTTAATGGTAAGTTATTAGTTTGAGAACTGAACCCTTCATTATTATCTGCCTGTTTTCATTTTACTTGCAATTTTTAATGCTTAGAAGGCAAACTACTTCCAAAATGGGAATCAAACTGTGCAAATTATTTCAGTTCTTAAAATGTTTTTAGTTCCCACGTGTTTCAGATGCATTGTTTTCTGTAATAAATATGCTGATGTGCATATATATGTATAGTACTTAAACCTATTGACAAATTTGCCTGAGTTTCAAGGGATCAGATACATTAATACTGTGATAAATTTCCATTTAATGCTTTGAGCCACTGCCCAATTAATGCTCAATTCTGATTTAACTTAGAATGCTTTGGAGATAAATGCATTAAGTCTCTATTTCTCTTTCTCTCTTTCTCTAATGGCTTAATATTAGACATAATGATTTTATGGAAAAGAAAAGGAAGTTCCTGATTTATATATTTATATAAGATTTATGGAAATAATCATTTTCCTTGCTGCTGTAATCGTGATTTCATTGCTACTCTAGTAATGTGCAATGGGAATGATATAGAGAAATCATAGGAGATTAGAGTCAACTCCCCCTTGTTTTGTTATTGTTTGATATAAATTATAAAACTGTCAGGACGTTGCCTTACAGTTTTTCTGGGCAAGTGATGCTCTCTCTCTCTCTCTCTCTGTAGCATTCAAGCCAATACTAAAAATACTTAATTTGGTTACTCCCTTCAAACTTTTCCAATTTACCACCTCTTTCACAGTAGCGCTTCCTAAATGAAACTGGCACTCAAGCATGTATTCTTTGCCACTCAATTCCATAGAGTTTCAAGCTTTTTTTGTTAAAATTATGTATTGGACCATGCAAGTCATATGGTAAAAAACAATACAGCGTAATTTTCAGATGGAATAAAATTACATTGTTTTGATGGATGAGTTGGATTTATCCATTGAATTAGGTTATTGTTTGTGAAGAATTGCACTATTAAAAACTTTATCTATTTCTTCAAGGAAAACTTCTTGCAGTTTTAATTTTATGGTTTATATATATATTTATTGTTTTTGTTTTTTTCTTTCGTTTTGTCCCTTTTATTTTTTGAAGTTGTACCCTAGTTTTGTCTCTATTATCCCTCTCACCTTTACCACCATCAGCCATGTTTAACTTGACTTTCTTGAGCCACATTACATCTTTGAGATCAAACCCTTCTTCCTTTGATTCTATTCAGTATTTTTTTTTATAAATTTCCTTTAATTCTATTCAGTATTATTATTATCATTATTATTATTATTATGCTTTGGTCAGATATTAGCAAATAAACTCTTTTATTTCTCCCCGAAACATGCAGGAGGGAAGCCAAAGCAAGAACCAGCAGAGAATGTCAGTTCCATGAATGAAGACTTGTGTGATATGCTCAATTTTGATCCTGCACCGAACATCCCAGAGTGGTACAGTGAGAATGGTGTAGCTATCAAGCAATCTTCTAGCATAACAGAGGATGGTATTGGACTTGATATCCCAAAACTAACTTCATCCAGTCCGGTTGCCACTGTGACGGACCATGGCTGGATCCCTGGCTCCTCCTGTCGGGACAACTTCTCAGGAACTTGCTAATAATGCCTGCAGTAGAACGAATGCGTATTCTGATGTTCAAAACTCAGACGGTTCGAGCTTCTCTTTTAATGGGGTACTATGGTACCTTAATTATCTTCTACCATATGCTTCTACAGCTGATATATTGATCAGCTACCTGAAAACAATCTATTAGGATATATTGTTAGTGAAACATTTATTGTTGATTAAATACTGTATCATGGCCTTAAATGCCAAACTTGGTTGGTTTAGATAATGAGTTAACAAGGAGGTTTTCCACGACAAACCCAAATTAAGGGTGTGCTCTTTTGATGAGGACTGCCACTAACTATAGCCGTTGCTAAATTTAGTGTCCTTAATGGGACTTGGGAGATAAAGACAGGCTTAGCTGTTTAATTTAGGGCATGCTTCTCTCCCAAATTGGCAGTGATTGTGAGAGCTTGATGCTTTTGAAGTTAAGTAAAAGGGACAAAGGTTCCTCTTAAACCATTTCAGTGGTCCCCCCATTCTTTACCCATGTGAATACCAGACATCAAGTTAGTGGAATCATGCAGTCCTGGACTACTTTTTTTAGTGCAGTTCTGAGTACCCTTCATCTATTTTTATAAAGTACATTGATACCCTTCATCAAGTTTTCATATTTGCCTTTGGAAAATCTGAATATTATATATTATATATATATATAAGCTCGAATTCTTATAAGAAATTCAAAGTTGATAGATGTAATATATATATATAAAATTCAGATTCTCATATGAACTCATTCTTCAACAAGATCATGTGGTTTTGTTTTTCAAGTGCTTCAAAAGAATGTTTTAAAGTCCATTTTTCAGGTATGTAGTACTCAACCTCACAGCTATGCCCATATATGCAAAAATTTTAATATAAAGGAAGTGCCCTAATGATTAGAGGATATTTGGAATAAAATTTTTGACTATTTTAAATAAACGTATGAAATTTAAATTTTCTAAACTTGGATTTTTATTCCCAAAAATAGAAGATTAAAGGCAAAAATATCTTATTTATGAAAATAAAATCATTGTTTATTAGGGTGATTTTTTGTAAATATTTTACATAATACTATTTTTTTTTTTAGAAATAATATTATTTTAATTTTAAAATGGAAAATCCTCACCTTCCTTCCCTGCCCATAGTGTTTGCATTTGGGTCCTGAAAATTGCAATGATGTGGCCTCAAAAAGTTTCTTCTACATTGGAAAGTGGCTTGAGATTCCTTGCACAAAGACACAAAGCATAACTTAGAAAACTTGGTCGTTTGTTTTTTGTATCCAAAATTCATAAATACCACCAACTTCCATATTTATATTTTTTTATAATTTTGGAGTAGTTTTTCCTTATAATCTTAAATCCCAGATAGATTCCTTGCACAAAGATACAAAGCATAACTTTGAAAACTTGGTCGTCTGTTTCTTGTATTCTAAATTCATAAATACCACCAACTTCTATTTTTATTTTTATTTCATAATTTTGATGTAGTTTTTCCTTATAATCTTAAATCCCAGATGTAAACCAACTTCAATGCATTTTTAGTTAAATTTCTGAGTAAAAGGGCAGCTTATTACCATAAATTAAAGAGTTTGGGAAAAAGAGCTGATCAAATGTGTATATATATATATCTGCAGTGAGTTGAGCAGTTCCCACACTCAAAACCTTTTTTTTAAGCCATTGATTCCTCACACACCCTCTATGCCCTAATTTCACTCACATTCGCCTCTTTCCCCCTTTCACATTCAACTTTTCCCATTCTATCATGCTCATAGCTCTCCTTCTCTTGAATACCAAATAAGACCTTTGCTAAAATTGTTCTCAAATGTGGGCATTGTGGGTCTGTGGGCAGGCCGGCCCGTTCTTCCGATGGAAGGCCGGCCTTTGCGCGAGCCTGGCTAGCAGCCCGGCTTCTGGCTTGGCCCGAGGCGGCCGTATATTAAATCGCGGGAATCGGCACAGACGGTCTTGGGTCACAGGGCCGTCTGGGATCGAATCCCAAGTAGACCATCTCGCGCATTATAGGAGGTTGTTGTTGAAAATATGCAAGTAAATGTTATCCACTGAATTTCACAATGTCTAAAATCCTTTATTTGGAAGGGTAATCTTTGATAAGGAAACGGATATTATCCGCCAAAAGGATAATCGCTTGATAAGGAAAAGCGAGATGTTATCTCGTAAAGGATAATCTTTAATAAGGGGAAAAGCGGATATTGATAGTAAAATGAAACGAAGATTTGGGTCGAGCCTTATAAATTGGAAAGATCCCGAGAAAGGTATCAGTTCTGACTATCTCAATTTCCTTAACTTCTTCGCTCTCCCAATTCTTGACTTAATCGTAGGATGGTAAACCAGCGAATCAACTGGATCGCCACTTTTTGTAGGTTACGCATTGCGCGCTCATCTTGCCGGAGATCGGACAAAAATTGGTAACAACAATTGGCGCGATACATGGAAATCGAACAAAAAAGTTTCATAGACGATTGGCGGAAAGCAGCTCAATAGTTGTCCGAGTAGCCCTCAATGCCTAGAGCTCGGTCGATCGTTATGTCGGTCGTCAGGAGGCGGTCGATGTCATACAGCGATGACCCGATCAGCTAGAAGATCGATTCTTCCATTGGCGTCGGGGCGGAGAAAGCGAAAGAGACGAGCAAGAAAGATGGAAGGAGTTGCGAAGATCATGTTGAAGGCTAACAGCGAAATAATGACCCGGTCGCGGACTCGGATCGGAGGGACCGCGAACACGGAAGAACAATTATCGATAAAGCTTTCTTTAAAACATTCTCACATCAATCTTTGTAATGGCAGATTTAAAGCGAATAGCGCGATCGTGAAAACATATCCGTCAGTATAGATAACATCTGGTGGTCGACATTAAAAACTAGAATGGCTGCGATAAAATGACCCTATCAGGCCAATATAGATAACATCTAACTATTCAACATTAAAAGCCCGGATGACGCAGTAATATGACCTGTCTGGCCCGGTATAGACAACATCTAACCGATCCACTTAAAAGCCCGGATGGCGTAGTAAAATAACATCTCCAACCCAGTGTAGACAACATTTATAGGTCACTTAAAAGCAGGATGGCGCGATGGAAATGACATGTCAGGCCGTTATAGATAACATCCTAGCACGGTCACTTAAAAGCTTAGGATGGCGCGAGTCAAATGACATATCCCATTTCGATTATAGAAAACATTTAACGAGTCAACATTAAAAGCCCAGATGACACAGTAAAATGACCTATCCGGGTCAGTATAGATAACATCTAACTTGTCAACATTAAAAGCCTGGATGGAGCAGTAAAATGACATGTCCGACCCGGTATAGACAACATCTAACCGGTCCACTTAAAAGCGGATCATTGTGATAAAATGACTGTCCAGGCGGTGTAGACAACATCTAAGCCGGTTCACTTAAGCTTCAGATAGCCTGATAAAATAACTGTCCAGGCCCCGATATATACAACATCTAACCGGTCCACTTACAAGCCCGGATGGCGCAGTAAAATGACCTATCTGGCCCAGTATAGATAACATCTAACTAGTCAACATTAAAGGCCCGAATGACACAATAAAATGACATGTCCGGCTCGGTGTAGACAACATCTAACCGGTCCACTTAAAAGCCCGGATGGCATAGTAAAATGACATGTCCGGCCTGGTATAGACAACATCTACTTAGATCCAACTTAAAAGCCGGATGGCGCGATGGAAATGACTATCAGGCCCGGTATAGATAACATCAACAGTCGACATTAAAGCCGGATGGCACGATCAAAATGACATGCGGCGGTATAGACATCTGCTTAGGTCCACTTAAAAGCTTTGGATATTGATAAATGACCTATCGATGATGTAGATAACATTAATTGGTCACTTGAAAGCGGATAGTGCTAAAATGCCACTATCAAACTGATAACATGGTAATACCTAGCCGACTCGGTAAGTCAGAATGGTGCTAAATGCCACTATTCGGCTGACATATTAATGCCGAATTTGGCTCAATTAAAGTTCGAGATGGCGTAAAAGCCACTATCAGGCTCGGCATGGCTAATGCTGGCGACTAAATTACAAAGTTCGGACAGTATTGTGCCTAGTTGGCTAGCATGGTGGATGCCCAAGCGGTTCATTACTAAGTCAGAAAAGTCGTGTTAATACGTGATATGGTTGATGGCCCAGATTTGGTTCATTAATGTCAGGACTTAAACTAGCCCAGTCGACGAGCTTCGTAAGGCCAGGACTTACACGGCTCTGGCCGTCGGCCTTCCTTAATGCCGGACGTGGGCTGGCGGGTATGGCGCTGCTTAATGTCGAGCTTAGGCTCCTAGGCTGTGCGGCACTTCATGTCTCCCGGGACTTCGGCTTTACAAAGTAGTCAGCATTTTCAAAGACCCGGTTCAACTCCTAGGTGTGGACCCCTTTCTTAATGTCGGACTTATGGCTCTGGCCCAGGTGCGATTTCTAAAAGCCATCTGACACTTTCTTAATGTCAAACTTGTGGTTTTAAGCCGTCTGGCAATTTTTAAAAGCCATTTGGCGCTTTCTTAATGCTAGACTTCCGGCTCTAAACCATCTGGCACTTTCTTAATGCCAAACTTGTGGCTCTAAGCCGTTTGGCAATTTCTAAAAGTCATATGACGCTTTCTTAATGCCGGACGTGAACACAGGCGTGCAGCGATTTCTAAAGTAGTCGACACTTTCTTAATGCCGGACTTCCGGCTCGTAGTCGGACACTTCCTTAGACCAGGACTTAGGCTCTGGCGAGTCCTAGCATTTTCACGAGACCCGGGACTTACGTACTGGCGAGTGCGGCTGACCTGGCAATGCCGGGCTTAGGCTCTGGCGGTGCGAGCCTTCGAGAGTCCCGACACGGCTAGGCGGTCGACGGCTTTCTCGATCTGGGACTTGTGGCTCCCAAGTCGTCAGCCGATTTCTAAAAGCCCAGTTGGCACTTTCTTATCTTGGGCTTTCGGCTCTAAAAGTAGTCGACACTTGTGTCATCGGACTTGTGGCTCTAGCCCAGTCACAGCAATTCCCCAAAAAGCCATATGGCCTTGATCTTGTGCGGGACTTGTGGCTCTGAGGCGAGTCCGAGGCAGTTTACAAAGTCGTTTAGCACTTTCTTAATCGCAGGACTTAGGCTCTGGCCGTCGGTCACTTCTTTAGGCCAGACTTGACTCTGGCCAGAGTACATCCTTTCTGAACCCGGACTTTTAGCTCAGCCGTAACACTTCCTTAATGCGGACTTAGGCTAAGCCGTTTTGGCGCACCTAAAAGGCCAGGACTTACGGAGTACAAGGCGTCTGAGGCACCTGTAATGTCGGCTTTGTGAACTGGTATGCAGCAATTTCTAAAGTCTTCGAGTGCTTTCTTGATATGAACTTAGGCTCTGGCCCAGTGCAGCCTTCCTTAATGCTGGACTTCTGGCGCTCTGGCTAGTATGGTACTTCCCTTAATGCCATGCGCCGGCTCTGGCCCAGTCGGCGCTTGCAATACGGACTTGGAAGCTCTGGCCCGAAGTGCGGCGCCTGGCAATGCCAAACACGACCGAGCCATCGGCGGCATCTTTCTTAATGTGAGCTTAGGCTAAGTGGTATGACACTTCCTTGATCGGACACGGTTCCGGCCCAGTCGTGACTTTGCTTGTCTTGGGACCAGGCTCAAGTGGTCGACGCTACAAATGACCAGGACTTCTGCTCCCAAGTGGTATGATACTTTGAAAGACCGGTTGTGGCTTTAAGCTGCTGCTTTTAAAGACCCGGACTTTAGACTCAGCCGTAGCGCATGTTTAAACTCTGTGTGGCTCTCGGCTGTGCCTTCTTTCTCTTCACCACTTGGAGAGTAGCCTTTGAGTCTTGTTCCCTCAAAGGTGGCGGGGAGTTAGATGAAACGAGAGCTAACTAAGGCCTTGACCATCTCGGCAGGGCTTTGGTGACCAGCTTCAGGAAGAGCTACGAGATCGACTTGAAAAGATTAGCAAGAGCAAAATGTTCACCTTAACGACCTCTCACAGCGGCTGAGGGCCAGTATGACGGTATGTAGGAAAGGGGTTGGAGCTAACTCCTGCGCGGGTTCTTCTGAACAAGAGGAGCTTGTGGCTCTCCCTCTCGATGATCTCAAATCATTGTGTTGAAACACGGATTCGCGCATCTTTATGTCTAACTGTGCGTTGTCTGACGTGGTCTCTGATCGTGACTTTCTCCACTGAGTTTAAAAACACCGTATTTTCTAGAAATGAAGAAGTACCGACATGGTAGGAAAGAGGGCAGTGTGGAATGTAGTAGGCACTAGGCACAGACCTTTGCTAAATAGGCATGGCACCGCCACGGCCATTTGCTGACCGCCTCGTAGGCTGACCGGCCCGACCCCATATATTAAAGCCACACGGGAACCCATTAGAAGGGTGCGATCCACAGAACCAGTCACGGGATTAGGGAGTCCCCCAATTTATTACATCTCACATATGAAAAAATTTGTTATGGGAAAATACGCAAAGTATATATTTATCCCTGAATTTCCTAATTTCTAAATCATTTATTTGGAAGGGTAATCCTTGATAAGGAAAAACATATATTATCCCTTAAAAAGATAATCTTTTATAAGGAAAAACATATATTATCCCATAAAAGGATAATCCTTAATAAGGAAAAACAAATATTATTCCTAAAATAAGAACGAAGATTTAGGGCAAAGGCACTGTATAAATTAGGAAAGATCCCCCACGAGAAAAAGGTATCTGATTAAACTATCTCGGCCTGCTCTTGTATCTCCATTCTTTGACTTAAATCATCGGGAGAGGTAGCGAAGCCTTGCAGGTCTTTGGATCGCCCTTTGCGAGGTTCACGTGCGCCGCTCATGCGCCGCTCATGCCTCGGAGATCAGACAAAAAATTGGTAACAACAGGCATGATTCCTGGAAACAAAGCACATTGTCTCAATGAGTTGAACTCTTGCACATGAATATTATGGGATCTTTGATGGTGATTCTAGAAAGTGTTTTTATTTTTTTCTAATATTTTAACGGTATAAAAATTTTCTGAGTGTAAGAAATTAAGATTAGAAAAGCTTCTTAAAATCACTATTAATACTCACTCTTAGTTTGATTTTTTTGTCATGAATTTCTTAATCATTTTTTAAGGTGTTAGATTATTTCATGGCAAAGAAGATTTGGTTCAAATAAAGAAAGAGATTTTTTGTTGTTAGAATGTATTGAAACATTTTAAGTACATCAAGTGTGTTGAGTTATGCAAAATTGATAGAGTATTATACCTTTCTGTATTATATTAAACTAGGCTTTGGTTGTTTTGCCCCACAAGTGAAGATTTAGATCATGCTCAATATATATAATTTTTTTTTATCAGACCATAAGATATCATGAGCGAGTCCGTGCACACACAGAGGACACATTTAAATCATACCACACCCAAACTAATCATCATACAAGCCAAGAGGGACTACAAGGACAGTAAAGCTCTACCATATAACACATTTGTATTCCCATGACTTTGAACTTTAGACCTTTGATTAAGTTATATGAAACCCTAACCATTTCACCTATATGTTTGATGTTATGCTTAATATACATCATGTATACGTAGGTAGTTGCAAGAATCATGGACGCAAGTGATGTTTGTGATTAATGAGTGGCTTTTAAGATTTTCAGAATGTTCTTTCTTTTGTTTTCAATATGATAGAATAGTTTAATAATGATCAATAAGGTAAATATAAACATAAAACCTCAAATGTCTTCGCATTCTAAACCTTGTGGAAAGGCTTAAGCTCAAAAACTCTAACCTTTGTTGGGGATATTTTTGTAGAACTCAAGTTGTTTTATTTTATTTTATTTTTGATAAGAAAAACTCAAGTTGTTTTATACAACAAACTTCATTAGTAATGAGTTGAACAATCTTTACCTTGCAAACTTATCAAGCCCCTCCAACCACTCCCCATTAATTCGATCTTCAAGATAGAGAGTGGTGTTGTAATCAGTAGGGGCGTTACCAACATACATTTCAGTAGAAGTGGTAACCAACAACTTACATGATGTTTCTACAACATCTCTTGCCAACTCTCCTCCTCTAATATCAAAAGCCCCTTCCGATTGGGCTGCTCCCTCCCCTAAATGAGTTATACTTTTATGCTTCCAAGTGCGTCATATCTTAGTATCTCATACCCTTTCTTATGTTGTGGCCCATACCTCATACATAGGCACTCATAGTCTCATGTAAGGTGCAAGATGCTACCACATAAGGTCATGGTGTACCAACCAATTACCCGAAAGCAGTAACGAAGAGATTAGCAGTGACATGCAAACTAAGAGTTTACAACATGCAAATTAGGTATGAGATTCACTCACATACTCTACATGTGATGCACACTGTTGAAGTGGAGGACAATGATGCAGTTTTCGGAGTTTAATCCTGTGTTATGTGAGGCTGATGTAGCCTGATTTAGGATATTCAATCTTGGTGACATTTCGCCCTCACCCAATGCTAAGCAAAACAATGCTACCAACATGGATGTAGCACTTTTCAATTCAGCCGACAGATATCAGTCAAACCGATTAGAATAGCAAATGAGGCTTTTCCTTCTCTATTGCCCCCTAAAATTCCTTATGAGCTATTCCAAGGAACTTCTTGTTTTCTTCATTTAAAAGACAACGAATCATAATTTGGAATGGAAGTGACACATCATATGCAAAGCACATCAAATATGAATACCAAAAACTAGGCATCACACAGCATGAAAAATTTCACACAACACCTAAAAAGAAACATGACGACAACTTCTGGAATTATGCAAAAGGAAAAGAATAAAAATAGCTGGATTGATTCACTTCAATTGAAACGAAAGTAAGATGAAACTCGAAATATTTTCTGCATCGTATTGTTTATACATGGGGTAACCCCATGTAGATCCATATTAAAAAGATAGAACACAGTCAAAGAAGAGGAAGCCACATTGAGACTATGCCCCATTAGGTAGGGGAATCATATCGGGGAGAATTTACAACTTTTCAGATGTCATATTTACATGGGATCAGCCTAATTCCATTAGAATGATCCAAATGTGTTCTCCCCACTGTAAGTCATGTAAAGGAAACCATCCTCATCTTTGTTTTCCTCGTATATAGCGGACATCATGGCAGCTGTGAAGTGCAAATAAATGAATCATATATAATAAATAGTCACCGAAACTAATATCCCTATTTAAAAATTAAAAGGGAAATCTTTTCTTACCTGTGGGTGGTAGAACATTCTTGACAAAAATGAAAATTGCTTTCTCAGCACTGAGCTTGATCCTCTTCCGGATCACATAAACAAACTGCCCAACTGTTAAATCAGCAGGAACTAGATATCTACATTGATCATGAAACAGGAACTCAGTTAATATTTGATAAAATCATCTAATCAGGAACTTACTACATAAGACAATAATTGAATGCTATCTTTTTTTTTTTTTTGATCGGTAATTGAATGCTATCTATATATACAAACACACGGACACACACACATAAACGAATTGTTTAACTTCAAGATGGCATGCTAAAAAATTGTTTTATTGTAAGAAATATGTTATTATTGACTGTTTTAATGATTTCCATCTTGAAACATTTTGAAGATGACAAAATGGAGGACACATAACTATGTTGTAATTTGTACAGGGTCAAATGTTGCTCATACTTTTGGCTGTCAAAAGAAGAGGCTCATGCAGGATACAGGTGGTACTAAGTGTGTTCTAAAAACTTTGAAATGTGTGAACACAGCATATATTGCACCCTATAGAGGATACCGTGCATCAACCACCATTTCATCACTATTGGGGAGATTTGTTTGTGACATTACATACCAGTTTCTTAAAGCTATAGTATGCCTCATGTGTCAAATGATAGTTAAGCTTGGAAGATAGATTAGTAAATTTAAATTAACTAAAATCTAAAGAGATAAGTCATCAAGCATAAGTAGACATATACTTTTAGGACCAAAATAACAGATACCATAAATTTTCAGTATAAGGGGTAAAAAATCCTAAGGATGCTTTTGAGGCTTGGCTCAAGTGATAAGGAATTGTGGTAACATTACATAAGGTCCATGTTTGAGGCCCAAAGGGACCAAAAATGTTCACCTATCAAAAAAGAGAGGTGGCAGCGAAGGAATGGAAGCAAATCACTAGAATAAAGCCTATATTAGAAGACATAAAAGAATAAAAACAAGAACCCAGTTCCAAACTCCAAACAGTTCGATTTCCTAACAAATAATTCTCCACCATTGAAATTCCTAGTGAATTGAATTGCAATGCTTCTTCAAATCAACTTATAGTTCTGTTGAGAGCATTAAGACAGAGACTCATAGAAACAAGTAGCTTCCTATAACTCATAACTTGGAGTTGTTATACTCATCTCCTCAGGGATCTAGTTAAACTCAAAACCAAGAGCAAAAGAAAAACTATGAGAAAACAACTACTCCCAATTCATCCAACAATCCACCAAAGCTGGGTAGTATAAATCTTTGATGGCCTTCACAGGGAATAAGACAATGTGAAACAAGTAAAATTTAGATATACATATGAGGATTTACTTAGAAGCACAAAATAATCTTAACACTGATCTATATCTTTGTGGTCACAAATGATAGATTCAATTCACACTATAACAGTGATAGTTCCAATTCTGCATGTCATGAGTGATAAGAACTCCAAGAATACACAAGACATGGCACAAGAATCTCATGAAATGTAAGAGTTTCAAAGATGACAGGAATAAACTTCATGAAATATGGATCTACACTATAATAAAGATGTTGACTAACTTCTTCTTGTCAATGTCAGGTATGTCACTTCTTTCAGCTTTCTCCACAATAACCTATTTGGCATCAGAAAAATAATGAAAGACAAAATTTAGACACTCATTACATAAAAGACATCCAAAAACTTTCTCAGTGTAAGGGACAAGTTTCATACTGGTATTCTATCAGGATACTTCTCCCTGATGCGAGCAGCTTCTGCTTGCCTCCTTTCTGGCATGTAGGGAAAAAAACATTTACCCATATAACCCTAATGCAATAGCTGAGAGAAATTCCATGGATAGTATGCAATTCCATTCTAAATGAATGAGCATCCAATGAAAAAAAAATACAAGCTCAAGTATCCCAATTTTTTAATCACATAAAAGATCCAAGGTTCGAGGTCAATACTAGTGTGACTAATCCCTAGTTTTCGCAGCAAAACCTACGAATTTCCAAAATCCCATATCATAAATCACGTAATTTCCCTATGAATTCAGAACATTAACAACACGTAATCTTCACAAAATCAAAACTTCAACACTCCCTCTACATAAAACTGGTATTGATCACTGATTCTTCTACAAAAAATCTCAAAAAATCATCCACAACCATGTCACAATCTCCATCAGTAAACATGAAGATCAATTGGTTACAAAACAATGTCAACCCTCTCGGCCAACAAACCCATGAAGACGTGAAGATCATAAAGAAATTCCATAGAGATCACGCGTTACCACCATCAATACAACAGTCCAACAACTTCAAACACTGATCGTCCAACATCACATCATAATCGCAAAAAAAAAAAAAAAAAAAAAACTAATAAAATACAAAAAGATATAACAGATGAGAGAGAGAGAAAGAACCAAGGGGATGTTCAAACTTGAAGGAGCTTCTGGCCATGGTGTTGTGAAACTTCACTGCGATTTTGGTCAAAACGGGGCGAATTAGGGTTTCTGTAGGGGAACCAAAACGAGTGATTGGAGAGAGAGAAAAATAGTTACCTGAAAAGTGGAAGAAAGAGGAGAACCACGAATCGGAAGAACTTTGATTCAGAGAGAAATCAGAAACAAGAAACGAGAATCGAGAATCGAGACTGGAGAATGGAGAGGATAAGGGCTTTCACGAGAATTTGGGACCCTAGTATTAAATGAGTTTAATCAAATGAGTCAGAGATACCAAAACGACGCCGTTTTTCTTCTTAGTGCCACATCAGCTTCCGGAATGAGTCGTGATTATAATCATCTCCTTCGTATATTTTATTAAAATAAAAATAAAAAAGGATGTTTCTTCAGAGTGAATGTTGATCTAAAAATAATTACTTAAAGACAAGAAACAATTATTAACTTTTAGAAATTACTAATTTATTTAGTAATACTAATAGATTTGTAATCAACTCACCATATCATAAAATAATGGGATAATGTAAATGTTACTTTGTAAGATCTACCAAAAAATATATATTTTTTCCAAACATGATCTACAAAAATATTAAATAACCATATTTTCAATATGTCTCAAAATTTAACTCCACTTTAATTGATTACATTTCATTATATATACTGCTTACAAAATACATTATGTGATAGCTCTTTTATTGGTATAGAAAAAGGTTATGGTATTTTACATGTTTTAAAAACATGAAAATATGTCAAATATACCTAACTTAATAATTAAGGGGTCAAATCGGGCATAGAAAATGACTAGATTTGAGTCACCATAAAAACAAAATACTACAGTATTGTAATGTTAGAAAATGACTAGATTTGAGTCACCATAAAAACAAAATACTACAATATTGTAATGTTCGTTGAAGGCATGGTACTTCGATTGGTCTAGTATTGAGTTTACTTCCCGATATTCATTAGTTAAAGTTGTCTTAAGGTCATTTAAGGATTTAATAGACTATTAAATAAGGGAATAATTATGCTTTAGGGGCAATTGGGCCTCATATTTAATAAAAGCTTATCAAACTACTAAAATTCACAATAAAGCTACATATTTTGAGAAGATAAAAATGCCCATAACCCCAACCCCTCTCTCCCACCACACTCGCCTCCCCCAGCCAACCAGGTTTTTTTTTTTTTTTTCTTCTGGTTTTCATAGAAAATACCCTCTATTCTCATTCTTTAAAATAAATTAAATTTTATGATTTTTAATATGTTATTTTTTTAATTTAATTAATACCCTCTATTTGTTATTTTTTGAAAATTATAAATATTATAAATAAAAATTATTATGAATATATATTATATTTATAACACAAAACAAAAATCTAATAAAACATAAAATACAATGAATAAATAAAATTTTAGTTAATTATATTTTCAAAATAATTGAAAATAAGATACTATTTTACAAAATTAATTAAAAATAATATCATTTAATTTATTTTAAGCCCGAAGGAAAAATGGAGGATGGTTTCCTTAAGATTAGCTCAGGATAAGGACAATCACGATTATAAAATAAATTACATATTATGGATTTTTTTTTTTTTTTTTGATATATATGATGGATTCCAAAGTCATTGATTAACAATAATCGTATAGTTGCATCATAGGATTAAAAGAAATATTTCTAAAACGGAATCAAGTAGTTAAGCAAGAGAAATGAAGGCAAAGGTAAATAGGACAAGTGTTTTATGATATAAAAATATATGAGATGAGGGTGGGGACAAAATCCACCTCAAAGGATTGTAAAAGTGAGACAAGCACAGTCTTGGATAAGTGCACCACATCATATGGGGACAAAAGAAAAAAAAAAAAAGGCCACATTCACTGCTTTTAGGTGGTAGGTGATTGGATCAAAGAAAAAGCCCCTTTAGGGTTTGGCCCCTCTTTTTTAGAGGCGTATCGATAATCACTTATGAAATAATTCTTTTAAAATATATTTAAATGATAAGTTATTATTTAGTATATTTTTTAAAATCATTCTGATAATGACTCTACATTTTCTGCTAACCCAAATAATTTAAAAAAGTGACTTATTATATATAGAAAGAGATGGAGAAAAAAAGGTAGAGAGGAAATTTGGGGAAATTAAAATGAACATAAAGCGTTTGAATGATTGGATAAGTAGGAAATAGAGTGGAATAAGTGGGTTAGAGAATTTTTTTGTGTTTGATACTTCAAAGTGGTACAAAAAAGAAGAAATAGAGAGTGAGTTGGAGATGCTTTTAGGGTTTTCTTGTGTTCAAAATGGGGTTTGAATCTTGCATCAAGTTGGGGAGGGGTTTTTTTTTTTTTTCTCTAAAATTTTTAAATTATAACGGATGTCCCTTGATAATGTCATTTGGGAGTCTTTATTAATGTCATTTTTGATATCATATAGAGTTACAAAAACCTAATCTTATTTAAAAAAAATTTACATAAACCCATTATTATCAAAAAAAAAAAAACCCATTTAAGGAGTCATGAAGCCCTATCTTCCTCCAAGTCTTTGGAGGGAAGAGGAGGATGAAACATGCTGAAAACCCTGTAGGCAGAGATGAGAGCTAAAAGAAGGAAGCAAGAAAGAGCCAAAGCATGAAGAGCCAGAGCCAAATTCAGCCTACTGCAAAACTTCCCATATGAAGCACAAGCCTCACTCCATGTCACACCCCTATCGCCTTTGTAAGCCAAATACAATATCTCCAACACTGCAGCCCCTGATGTGACCATTAAATATGCTATCACCTGCTCCAAATACAGTATCAAAACTATCAGCTTTCTCAACAACCAACCATAACTCAACTCTCAACTATTGTCTTTTCAAGAATTCTAATAACTCTGGGTTTAGTTCTTCTAATAGATACTCGCAACTTTAATAATTATTGTTATGTTTAAACCCGAAAAGTACTCACTTTAATAATTATTGTTATGTTTAAATACGAAAAGTACTAACGAAAAATAAAATAGAGATAAAAAATGAAAGAAAACATAAGTTTTGAGGAAGATAAAAAATAAATTTAAACTTAATAAGTTAATATTATATGTTTATGGAGTCTCATTTTATTTGTTTGTTTTTATTATCTAAGGATTGTAAAATCAAATACAAAAAAATCACTTTTCGGGTTCCAAAAAGTCTCTTAGTACAGAGAAAATCATAAAACAGATATGTGTAATCCAAGAAACAAAATTTGGGAAATTCCCAGAAGGCAAGAGGGGGATTGGGGAATTTTGATGACTAAGGAAACGTTATTTGAAGTTTTTAACCACTCCAGAAGGTTAGAGCATGTGATGGATGGGCCCCAACAAGAAACTCCCAAAAAGCATATAAAGCCAAAAGCCAAGATGGAAATTCAAAAAAGCAAAAGGGTATTGAGAGCCCCTTCCAAAATTGGGCTTCCTTCCTGAGACTTCACCCTCCATTGTTTCCCTTGAAATAAATGATTTGATTACAGATCCAACTAAAAAAATATTCTCGATTGTAAATAATAAGATTAAAAAAAAAAAAAGAAACTTCTGGATGTTAAAATGGAGAAAAAGAAGCCAAAGATTCAGTAGTTCTTGAAGAGTTCTTGTCATAAATGAGAATACCCAGAAAGGGATTGAAGGAAAATAATCAACCTGGTCTGAGACAAAGAAGAGCCATGCTTTATTAACTACACATCTGACCCAAGAAGCAACCACAGCAACAAGTGCATAACCAGCAGAAATCCCACTGATATAAACCATGTACCTGCAACAATTAATTCCAATCACCTACCTGAATCAAACAGCCTTTTGAGAATTCTGAAAGCATGAAAACTTAGTGTTTCTTACTTGAGCCCAGTGAGATTGCTGTAATCAATCTTCCCATAGATGCTATTATCCTGTTGATTTGTTACAGTAAGCCATATGGTAGCAACACTCAGAGGAATCACACAGAGTCTGAGAGAACAATCAATGACTTTTAGGGTGTTGGGTGCTGTTTCTGCAAGATTGCTCATGTTTGGAAGCTGAGAAAAACCCAGTCCGGGCAAGAACTGAGGTTGAAGAAAAAGAAGAGGGAGGGGAAATTAAGAATGTAGGTGAATTGAAATGGGGTTGGTGGGAAGAGTGATAAGCAGTGGGTTTCGCTTTTTTCAGTGTGGAAATCACACTGAGGGTTCAGTTTTTTTTTGGTATTGCCTAGTGGGACTTGTATGATTGATTCCACTGTCCACATGGCTCGTAGGAATCTTTTTTTGGCCTCTTGAAAATCTGGTTTTGGTTTCTTCATTTCAAAAGCAACACAACTTTATATCATTACATGGGGGATGAGGTTCTTGACCTGAACGAGGTGGCGGTTGAGTAGGTAGACATCCTTTGAGAAAAGAGGGTTTCACTAACGTCACTGATTTCAAATGGGACACCATACTTTACTGAGATTTCCCATTTTCTCATGGAAAGTCTTGGCCTCATGGAATTCACAGCTACAAACCAACAATGGAGGTAACCTGAGTTGTCTAGAGGGGCGTTTTCTGGTTATCCTTGGCCTAAAATGACCCATTTCATACCTTTTCTATCAATTGATTTATTAAATAGTGGTTATTCTATATAGATACGAGTTTTCTTTCGTTTTTTTGGTAATATCCTTGTCTCGTTGCAACGTTTTATTTGTTTTCTTGAGTAAGAGGTTATTTCATGTAGATATGAGTTTTTTTTTTTTTTTTTTTTCTTATTGTTGTCGTCTCATTGTAACGTTTTATTTGTGTGTGGATAATTCTAAAGAATAAAACATATTCGATCAGACAAAAACAATAAATCAAATTATGATTATCAATATGTTACAAAGCTATAATCATAGGAAATTCTAGTCACTTTAGTATTATTAAATTTATGAGCTTTAAATCGATTTATTATGTTATTAACCTGAGTATTTTTTCATTATCAATAATTTTTAGCAATTTGGTATCTGTGTTTCTATCGATATATTGTTAGTTTGAATTAATAAAATTACTTTCCCTTTAATAAAAGGAATTGATTGGGCTAAAATTATTTTTCCTTTAACAATTATTTTTCTTAAGGTCCCTTTATGCTTGGGCTACTTTGATTCCGGAACTTCCCGAAAAATAATAAAGAAATTAAAAAAGTTTCTTAAAAAAGTGTAGTTTGAAAAATAATTCTAAATATAATATAGTTTTTTCCACATCAGCAAGACATGTAATATTCAAGTTTGAAAAAGTGGGTTTTTGGGTTTTGAGAGTCGAAAAGTGAGAGTATGTCTTTTGAAGAATGGCTTTATGAAAATTAGCCGAAAGTGTCTTTTAAGGAAATGTTTCAAAACAGGATCAAATTTTAAAATTATAAAAATGTCTCTTGAAAACTTGACTTTTGATATTGATTTCAAAACTTTTAAAATTATGAAAGTGTCTTTTTAAAAGATATTTTTAGTGTTCATTTCAAAACTTTCAAAATTATAAAGGTGTAACTGAAGCCATTTTAGTATAACATTCAAGAGGCAGCACGGCTTAAATCCAAAATTTTTAAAATGATAGAAAGTGTCTCTTCAAAAGACACTTTCAGTGTGATTTCAAAGCTTTTGGAAATTATGGGTGTTTTGAAGCATTACTGCAATAAGCGAATTTTAAACAATTCTTCAACAACTTTTCACAAAATTCAAAATTGGAAGTGTCTTTTGAAGAACAACTAACTTAAATTCAAAATTTTTTAAATTTATAGAAAGTGTATATTCAAAACATTTTTTAGTGTTAATTATTTGAAATTATAAAAATTGTCTTTTAAACCTTTTAATATAACATTTAACAAATTTAAATATGAACTTAAATTGAAATTTTAAAAATTATAGAAAGTGTCTCTTAGGGATTTTCGTTTCTAAGTTTTTAAAAGTGTTTGCTTGAGAACCAATTTTTAGGTTAAATTTAAAATTTTGAAAGTGTTTATTGATATTAATAGCTTATAGTGTAAAATTTTCAAAATTTTGAAAGTCTGTACGAAAAGATCTTTAAAAAGTTTCTCCAAAGAATATATTTTACATGGCAATGAATAGTTGAAATATTTCTAAACCTATATTATTAGAGGAATTTTTTATATTTTTTACACTAAATGTCTAAAAAGCCCCTATGATTCCTGTATACTTCTTTTTTAAGATACATTTTGTGTATTCTTTTGCTTGTTTGGTGGGCTGGCAAGTTTCCTGTTTTTGCTTGGCTGCTCGTTTCTCTCTTCTTTAATACATTTCTTCCTTTGCCTATTAAAAAAAAAAAAATCTTCTGGAGTGAGTTAATTGGGTCAATATACAAAAATTACAAAGCGTAGATTTGTATAGTGAAGCTTAAGCTTCAAGAAAAGAGATCATTAAAAGATGGAATCTTCATCATCATCTTACCAGCAATCATGAAAAGGAGATAGAAACCATCAATACAATACAAATATTCACTAAGTTATGGAGTATAAGGCAGCAAATGCTTGCCTAATTATAGGTACTCATTATGGAGTTCTTGGTAGACTTACAGCATGGTCCCCCCACCCCCAAAGGATTTAAAGAATGGCTGGTTACAGACTCTAGCATCTCTCTTGGATTCTTATAAGGGTCTTCCTCCTCTGCTAAAATGGAGCAGAATCCCAGCAATAAGACCCTTCCCCCTGATATTCCCGTCTCTCCTCCGGCTGAACTGCTTTTTATATTACATACATTTCTCTATAACCAGATTCATAAAGCAGACTCTTAATGCGTCCTCCTGAGCTTGGAAGAGAGTTTTTCATCAGAAGACTGCACTCCACACAGCATTCTCACCTTCCCCGCACCGCCGGTGAACCTCGCTGATCCTTTCAGAAGATCGGCAAATCCCGCTGCAGCTCCAATCAAATGAAGCAACACAGATGTTGCCTGCCTGAGCTTTCCATTCACAATCTGCGGTAAAATAAATTGGCATCCCAAAATGTTTAGTTGAACAGTACTGTCATTGCCAGATTATACTCCCTCCTACCTACCAAAGCATCACCTCTTTTCCTACTTAATTGTTGATTTTTCTCTATATCATTTCATTTACTTGCTATGAAAACAACATGGTTGTGAGTGTACTAACTATAGGAATATATGATCCCAGTCATCAAGGAAAATTATCTCTAGGTCTTGAAAATGTCCAAACTTGAATCTGGGGAGCCAGGATGGAATCCTATGAAAAAAGTTTGATGCTTGGGCAAAGGTTGATCTTTGGCTGTCTTGATGACAGAGAATCCTGTGTTGGTATCACAAGAAAAATGATTACTAGGACTATCAGTAGAAAATTTGTGATCCCTGGTAACATGATCCCACATGGGATTCACTTGGGCAAGAGATTAAGTTGGCCATATAAACCCAACAATCAATTCTATAAGTTCAGTTCTGTTTTGCTCCAAAGTAACGTCTGATTAAACTTTCAGAAAGAATTGTATCAGATCATCATTGCTTTCCATCTAGATTACCAGCATAAATGAATTATCCTAGGGTTTTCTTGTTTCAAATTCTTGGCAAATTGGCAATCCTCTTCCAATCATGATGGATAATCCACCGCTTTTACTTCACAGAAAGTGAAAGGAAATCTTAGCAATTACATGTTCTCCTTTTTCTTAGAGAGCGGAACAGCTCGATTTATGTAATATGACACCATGATTTTGACTGATTGGTAATTCTAACCAACACCACAACAATTGAAGAGGGGCTAAAAGCCCTGATTCATAACTCTGCAGAGGCTATAAAGTAGTCTGTGCCAGTCAAACCTCAGTTAACTCCGTTTAGTAAAAAGAAATGTTATAACATTACCTGGTGGGGTACCACAACACAGTCGCCGGTCATCAATATGCTCTACGTCCAAACCAAGAAACCAAGATCCCAGTGAAACATCTTCATTAGCATACTTGTGAAGCACATGCCTGATAACCAATATGAGAGTGTGAAGGTCAGGGCAGAAGATTTTTAGCAGGATAATTAGTCACTTTTTCTAAAAATGACATTTGGAAACTTACTGGTTAATTGATATATAAGTAGCCAGATCTTTTGAAATAGCATATAGCTGCCCAGTAGCATGACGGAAATACTTGTTACCCTCCTCACCAAATTTCCAGTATTCAGGTTCATGGTATCTGACTCCCCTGTTCGTAAGGGAGAAACATAAACATTTTAGAATCTCTTGAAATCCATCTGAAAGAAGATGAATTATAAGAATATGTGTCTTACTTTTGAGCTAGGACAGGTCCAGACTTCATGCATCCAATGTAAATCCTAGGCTTTGACCGATGCCTTGCTAAGGTTGCTCCCAGTGTTGCTGCCTCAACATAAAAGATGAACCCCATATGAAAAGGATAAAGGAAACAATAGCATTCATTTCTACTTGGTCATGTATGATACTTTTCAGTGGCAAGAATCACCTAGAATCAGATCAAAACCAGTATAATAGCAAGGATTTAGAAACTCTTTATACGGATTTATGATTACATAAGGCTATTTCTGAATTACGAGAACATAATTCCAACCATAACTACAGAGTTCAATAGGACCATCAAGTTATGATCTATGGCCATAAAGCCAGTGGTTTACATCCTATATCATTCATAAGGCAGACATCCTGATATAAATGTTTAGACTTCCTTTTTAACAATGCCAAGTTAAAAAAAAAAAAAAAATTTAGGCTTCAAAATTTGAATGCTGAATGTTTCCCACTAAAGAGTCTTACAAAAATATGGGATAAATTACTGAGAAAATAATTCAAATGATGCTATATAAATAAGAGGCGAGGGGGAAGATTAGTCAACAAGAGCATCTTTTTACCTATATTTACATGGACATCATCATCTACTTTGACATAGAAATCTGCATCCCACAAAGCAACGGCAGTGGCGAAGTATGTCTTTGTCTTTGCAGACAATTCAAGGTACCCCTCAACATGTTCCTGCTCTCAATGAAGTATTAAAGGAGGTCAATCACTCTTCAGATCAACAAAGTGAAGGAGACACAGAATATAAGCGAGGATGTGTGTTGTGTATACTAGAGTATTAAGAGAAACTGATGAAGAGGAACAAGTAGAAAAGCAATACCAGCCTCAAAAAGTCACCATGCCTTCTGTCCTCTGCTTCAATAGCTCGATCAAGAATACCACCTGATGTAGCACTTTACACAGAATAGAGAATCAGAATATATATATAAATATATATATATATATATATATATATATATATATATATATATATATATATATATATATATATATATATATATATATATTTTGATAGGTAGAATCAGAAAATATATATATATATGTGAAGATTCCATCCCATTATAGTCATCATAACCAGCAAGCAATATATCAAGACAGAACAGATGTAGACAATAGAAGATGGATGGTTTTAGTGTCTGTGCAACCTAATAGATTGGCTTTGATACCCAATCAAACTACAAAAATTAAAATTAAAATATAATAGAGATGGGTGGGGGTTGGATGGACAGGAGTTTCAAAACCAGGAGGAATGATAACATTTTGCTAAAAGTACAGGAAAATGTTTATTCAGGTGCACCTAAAACCAGAGTTTTATTCCGAAGGTTCTTGTTTCTTGCTCCATCCAAAGCTGAGTCAGCTATTAGATTGCCACATGGGTGATTCCCTTGCAACATATGGAAAGAGCACCTTCAAGAAAATAGATTATCTATTTTTTCTGTCACTCTTACTCCAGTTGGTTTCAGACAACTTCAGCGAATCACTAATACAAGTGAGAAAAACCGTTGCAGTATCATGCCAACTTACTCCTTACTTTTTCTTACTGTCAGTGTTTGAAAGCATGGAATGACATGAGATGTGATGCAAAATGTGAAAATGTTCCTCCGAACCAAATTTTAGATTTTTTTTTAAAGAAAGCACTATCATATTTGTCAAGGTCAGGACGCATCCATGAAATTAATTTAGTATTGAAATGACAGTGTTATTTCTTTTCAGGTTTCTTTTATTAAGGAATTCTCCAGGTTTTCAAAAAAGCATACAGCCTATTGTTTTACCATGGACATGGGAATTAACAACATAGCATCAAACAGGATTATAATAGAGGACACAGCCATTTATATTATTACATGTAACAACTAGACTAGAGACTTTTCAGTTTACATTTCATAAATCCCTGACAAACTTTTGCTTCTTTCTTATACTGAATTCTTTGTGGGTTACAGAACAATTAAGCTTGTTTTTTAAATTGAAAACTCTCATGCATGATTCTGCCTATCGTGACAGAGTGGAAGCATGCATAACAATACTAAGCATCTCTGAATTTGTTTGAAGATCACTTATCAACTCAGTTTTTCAGGTAATTGTTATTCAAAATCTCAAATGATTTATCTGCCATTTGGTGATTACACTTATATTTCAGACTGCCAGAAATTCTAAAAGAGGCATCAGTTCCCTAAGATCATACCTCAACATATGAAGCCAACCATGTTTCATTTATTTCATAGATTATAAAATTTAAACACATCCACATTAATTCTGCATGTTGCGTGAACGCAATAGTCCAGTTTGGAAAAGGTTTCAAACATACATACAACATTTAAAAGAAAAAAAATCTTAGCTCACTAAGGTAGCCCAGCCTACTTTTTGTATCCAACTCACTAGGAACTCTAAGGTTATATGATAAGACAGATCATGCTTTTCAATGGCCATTATGACTCCTTAGGATTGTTGGAAATTTAAACCGACAAGCTCTGAGGGAGGAGAAAATGACAACCAATGGGTTTCGGCCGAACACACAGACATACCCAATCATAAGCACAAAAAGTGCAGCTATAGGTGTTTCCATCACATATCAGTTCTGAATTAACTGAAATGCATTCAAATTTTTTTATATATAATAGTAGAAAAAGAAATGAAACAAAGATTTAAGAAAGAAAAAACTTCCATTTTTCATTAAGAATCCAAAACATGGAAAAGCCATTTAAATGTCCACCTAAAAGGCTGTTCAAAGGAGATTTTGACAATGCCAGCAAAGGTAAACGAGAAAAGTTCCTAAAAGGGTTTCTAACATGATGAGTGGCATCCCTTCTATCAGGTATACCTGAAGGCAAACAATTTACCATATTCAGTAGACATTAAAGATGAATTGTCACTTGGGCTAGCAGGCCCCTAAATTAATAATTAATATTCATTACTAGCTTTCTTTTAACTGATCAGAAACTCATCAATGGCATAACTGAGATGGCAGGGATAAGATAAACAAGAATTTCTGTAATCCTCTTAACATAAAGGCTACAAATTCAAATTAACTATTCCATAAAATGTCAAGAGGGGGAATTAGTTGAATTCAAATTAACTACCCACCTGTGACCTATTACAAAGCGAACTATGATGCCCTTCTCTTCCTCAAGCTTCTTTCTTCTGTCACCTATTTTTCACAAAGAAAAAGGTTGTCATAAATAATTATCACAAACAGCCAAAAAAAAGTGGAAAGAAGGTAGAGGATCAATTCATGAACCTTGTAGCATCCAAGTAGCACGAACAGAATCTCTCCGCTTTCGACTACTAAAAGCAGTATTGATGCCAATAACCATTAAATATTTTCTTCTCCCACTTGATTTAGTAATTGGTAAATCTTCTGATATGGGAGACCCATTAAGTATAGACTCCTGTGCAGCTCTTGCAGCTGCTAATTCCATCTCCAAATTCGAAATTGTTTTATCAAGTGTTCTGCATTTAGAATTACAGTCATGTGTTTGCATTCCAATAAACTCTAGTGAGCTCCAAACACAATAAGCTGTAGTAATAGCTTACTGTATAGCATAATGAGTCCTAGAAACTTCTCCTAGAATGTCCTTGGATTTTTGCTTTACATCCTTCTGAAATCAAAAGCACCAAACAGATTAAGAGCATGAAAATAATTAAGGCAAAGTATTATTTATTTGCCTATTATGCCATTATTAGTAATGAACCTATAAAATTTCCCAGGAACTAGGACACTGAAACACACCGTAGTTGGCGCACAACCTTCTGAAACTAATTTCGGTTCTTCATCTTCAGTTCTCATTGTACTTGATATATCCTTAGCTTCAGGCAATGTCCACATTCTATTACCAACATGTTGTGATTAGTATAAATGTCTTATATGAAGAATTTCATGTATTAACACATTAACTCACTCACATCTAACATAGATACAAACAAAAAGCATCATAAAGAAATAAAGTGTGGGGAATTGAACAATGACAAAAAGGATGATGACCAAGAGGAAAAACATAGAAGAATCAAAAAGCTGTACAACCAATCAAAACTTAACCCCGATAATCAAATTACAAAATGTTTACAATTTTTTTTATAATTAACATATCAATAATTGAGAATAGTAACTGCATTACCATTACAACAATCTGCTTTCAACTCGGATCCAACCCTGTCAGAAACTGTAACATCCAAATGTCGGTAATCAACGTATAAAAACTTAGATTTGAGTCCTTAACATGAAATTCAGATCTGTCCCGATCTTTTTCAAGTGAATAAATTACACCTACTGCCATAACCAAGCTTTAACATGACGCAATTGTAGTCACTCCCAACCATCATCACAGCAATACAATTCCCTAAAACTGGTGTCCAGACATCGATTGGGCACATGATTAGGAAGAATCGTCAAAACCCATTTCGGAAGACACATTATCGATAAAGAATTTCAATAAATTTTGGCCACACAACCACAAGATTGACAAACCAACACCCACCCAATTCATCAAATTACACACATTGGCATAACAATCCACAACAAAATGCAACAAAACAGCTGAAAACCGAAATTCATTCTCAGAAAAATCTTGGATTAAGAAAACACCTGTCGGAGAAGAGCATCCCAGCACAAAAACAACCAATACAGAACAGAAGAGTCCATTTTCTGGACACAACACTCTTCGAACTTGGCTCTATTCCTCTGCTCTTCCAAGACATTGTGCACTTATTCTATTTTTCCACCAATCAACAGCTGAATTCAAGCAATACCCACTACGATTCCGGAGTCAAATCAATCAGAAAACGCAGAAACAGATCCAGAATACCTTGCAGGACAAAGCTCCACCCACCGACCCAATTGACTTTGCAGAGGAGAGAGAAAGAGAGAGAGTGATCAGAACAGAGGGAAGAAAAAAAAAAGGGCTACCTTTTTCGGGTTACCTTTTGATTTATGATCCTCTCTGTCTGATTCTCTCCTCCCTCCTAAACCTTCTCTCTCTTTCTCGCTCGCTTTATCTTTCTAAAACTCTCTCGCAAGTCGCAACCGAAGCTGGTACAGCGTGTAGAATTGAGAAGAGACGACTCAACAAATGATGAGTTTAAATTACTGAACTACCCTCAATAAAATTCAGTATTTAATGACGTTGTACTATGGTTTTATTGGGAAATTTGTGATTCAAAAAATGTATAAAAAATATAAAATACAAGGTTTAATATTGGTTCATAACAAATGATTATATTTTAATTATGATAATACTTAAATATTATTTTAATAAATTATAGATATTATCTTAAAATTCAAAATATCATAATAAAGAATAATATCAGATAATATATATAATTTATTAAGATATTATCTAATTATTATCTAGCTACAACATAATTATTTTTTTTATAAAACCATATTAAATCATGTATTTTATATTTATATGTCTTATTTGAAATTATTTTTAAATTAATAGATTGAACCATAAGTTTCTTTTTTCTTTTTTCTTTTTTATTATTATTTTATTTAATTATTTATTTTAGTGAGGGTGGTGGGGGTTGCAAAGGTGTTCAATGATTTGTAGCAGAAGCTAATTCTCAGTGGAAGATTGTGTGTACAGATGGGTCACGTGCAAGGAACATGATTCACATAATATACATAATATAGGTTACTATTGTTGTTATTATTAGGTCAAAAGCCAACTTCAATTTAGGTGCATTGGCTGTTGGGAGATTTACACCGTACTAGACCCATGCCAGCATTTTGTTTCGGATGGTCATCATTATAATATAGGATTTAATTGAAAATAATTTTCAAAGAAACAAAAAACATCTTCGTATTTCTCATATAGTATCATTTAAATGAAGTAACTACACGTAGAACCACTTAAGGTTTAGGGAGCATGCCCATCTTATCCAAATGATGTGGTAGTCGTAAAAGTAAGGCGTAAGAAGAAGGGGGTCTTATATTCGAATCCTAATAGGAATAATTTATTATATTATAATTAAAATATTTAAATTTATAAAATAAAAATAAAAAAGTTTGAGAACTTCCTGTGAAATTTTCACTTATAAACCAGCTACTCTTTACCCCCTCTAAAAACCACTTGTTGTTCAACCATCGAGCTATTGTTTGTAAAACCCGAGAAAAATTGATTATTTACAAAATGATAAACAGTGGTGTCGAATAGTATAGAATTGAAAACACAGAATTTTAAGATTTTGGATAATGAAAATGGCTTACGCCGTTGGATTTGTCTCATGAAACACAGTTACTTAGAAAAAATTCGCCGAATTAAAGCACATTGGATTTTAAATGTTTTTGAGATGAGTAGATGTTGTTGACTCATGTGCGCGATATTGTTCTGAAAATATCGAAAGTTGGGAAATGAATTGAGTTAAGTTCATGGGATATGATTTGAACTGAAATTGAGACGAAATGAGTAGCTTTGGGCCAAAATCGGATCCGAGTGAGGGTAGACACATGGCACAATGTAGGCTACACATTTAACTTAAACTTAACTTATAACAAAAGAGGAATGAGAGCGAAAAGAGGCCATTTTCTGGTTTGGTAGTGAGTGAGAAAGGAAAAGGGATCGAGAAACTGGCTTCCAAGATACGGAGTTAGGTGATTGGTTTTCGTCGGGCGAAAATGAGTTAAATGCATGACGAGGGGTATGCGTGAATACCTAAAAAGAAGGATTTCGTCGAATATCCGAGAAAGGAGATTTCAAGAGATCGAAGTTTTCGAGTTTAGGAAACTTCCTACCCGTGTGTCTACGCTCTAAGGGGTAGGGAATTTTTCCTATTTAGTTTATTTTCCATCTTTGGGCTAGGAAAAGAGGGTTTTTCATTTAAGGGTCTGTTTGGCCAAGAAAAACTGGATTTTCGAGTTTTCCTTGATGTTTCTTCATGTTTTCTCCTAGGCGAAGGCAGGAATCTTCTCATGGAAGATTGGTTCTTCGCTTAGGCGAGGGCATGTTTGCATAGGCGAGCTCGAGGACAAAAATTGAGGAGTCTTTGGTCTGCCTAGGCGAGCCCGGTGACCATCATTGTGGCATGTTATGGCTTGTTTGGGGTTGATTTCGAGGCCCGGTTTGTGATTGTTGTGGCTTGCTTTGAGGGCCATTGTATGACTTGATTGAGAGTGTCATTGCTTGACTAAGAGTGACATGTTTGGATGTCAATATGTGTGTTATAATGTATTGACATGTAGTGAGTTTATATGTGCAAATGGTCGTGATATGACTTGATTGTGAGTATGTCACTACTTGATAACATAGTGACTTGTTTAGATGTCAATATGAGTATTCTAATGTATTGACATGTGATGAATTTGCTTGATTATGTGTGTGTCATTGCTTGAACATAAAATGACATGTTGCATGTGAATGTTGATATATGCTTATATGATATATTGTCATGAATGAAATGATGTATGAAAGTTATATACAGGTGATGTGATTGTCCATAACACTTAGTAAGTGGTGTGAATTGTGTTGTCTATGTAGCATTCATCATACATGTGGCATGATATAACATGCAATGACATATTGAATTGCATATGCATGAGGACATCGCATTAAATGGGTGTAAGTGCATGGTTGATGAATCGACACTGCGTTTGGTGTTTGATTGGGTGGGCTCGGTTAAATGGGACAACGTCCAACAGAGTCTCATGGTCGAATAAAATGGTAAAGAAAATATGTGTCGGGTATTAGCAAGTAAGGATAGATCCCTCTCGGGTGAAAGACTCGTCAATTATGGTTAGACATAGTCCCTAGTGGTGAAATGTCATAAAAGTGTCTAGGTTTGCGAAGTCTGTGGTATGACACCAAAAATTTGCTATCCACAAAAAGGCACATGGTTTTGAATATAAAGTGATCATTGAGGTGTATCATCTTAAAAGCTTTTGGTTTATAAATAAATAAAATTTGTCTTGAAAATGATAATTGAATGTCATCTAGAATGACGGTTTATCACACATAGGCTTAGGCATTGTGTGATAGAGTCGGTGAGGACTCGGATGTGATGAGAGTCTGTAATGACTCGAACCATGGTACATGCTTGAGTTGCATCTCATTTCATGACATGACATGTAGGATTCCATTTAGAATTGACATGTTCTTTATTGGAATGTGAAGGTGAAATGTTGAGTAAACATTATATGTGATCTTAGGTGGGGAGTAGCCCTTGTAGGAGGCATTCTCTACTTAGCGTGACTCACCCTTTATGGGACAACATTTCAAGTGCAGGGTGTGCACAATGGATGACGCTTGGTTGAGGCCGTGATCATGAAGAAGGCCGACATGTGGCCTTAGTAAATCATTTTGTAAAAAGTGCTTGGAACAAATTAGTTATAGCATGTGTTTTGTATAAAAGAATTGTAATTAAATTTTTTTGGACTATTTCCATTATAGTCGGGTATGTAATAATGGTAAGAGAGTCGTGATAGAACTCTTATGGATTGTTTTAAATGTAACATTCACATATTTTTTACTTAAATATGGATAAATGGATCTCGGTAAAAGGGATGTATCGAGGTGGTACTGAGTAACTTGGTATCCACAAGTATTTGATCTGGGTTTAGTGTCAGGCTTAGGTGTGATGACTGAGATAGTATTTGCATGAGGTTGATGGTTGTAAAAACTGGACCCCGAGTTCACGGGGCCTCATTGTCCACTTTATTAACAAAAGTAGGATAAAATGCATAAATGCCCTTAAGGTTTTCACATATATCCCATTTTGCTCTGAAACTTTTTTTTATCCTAAGATACCCTTAACGTTTACAACCGTAGCTCATTTATGCTCCTCCATTTAAAAATTAGTCACAATCATATTGGAAACTTTGACACGTGTGGGGTGTTGAATTTCGAGGTATGGGTAAGCTACGGTAGTAAACGAGAGACATCTTAGGACCAAAAACAAGTGTGGAGGCAAAGTAGGACATACACGAAAATGTTATGAGCATTTATGCTTATATCTTCTTTGGCAAAAAAGTATTTCATAAAGTGACCCATTATTTCTAGGGAGTCGCTTGGTTGGAGCTGAAGTTGAGGAATGATAAGCATTCACGATCAACTCTTATGAAGTGCTTAGTCAAGGTTGTGTCTGACTCACGATAGGCGAGATTGGGCTAATAAAGAACCAGATTGGGAAAAAACTACAGGTAGTTTTTTAAAGTGTTCGTGAAAATATTCAAAATTCCATAATCTCCTTATGATCCACTTCTATTTTTATCCGATGGAATGACATCCTATGGTTTTTGCATTTTGGTTTTTCTTTGTTTTGATTTTTTTCTCAGGCGTGTACATGAAATAATAATAAACAATTCAAAGATATGGTGGAAGAAGATAAAACAAAATTATCTATTAAAAGGGAATAATATTTTTTTAAGTAAAAATATTCTTTTATCAACTTTGAATTCCTATTTCATCTTAAATTATAATTTCAATCAATATACAAAAGAAGAAGATATCAAAATAAAATATTTTAAAATATTAGTCTTTACATAAAAATAACTATATAAGTGAGAATATTTGAAGTAAAAAAATGTCGTTTATAATTTAAAATTTTTTGTTTTTATTTTGCTTTAATTTATTTTTATTATGAACCTAAAGACTATCCATATTTTAAATTAAAGATTATCTATTTTAAAAAATGAATAATATTAAGATTTAAAAAAAAAACATATAACATCAATTTTTTTAAGTAACCTCTTTCATTCTTTTTTTATTTTTATTTTTTTATCTCAAAGTATTTTTAAATAAACAAAACTGATAATTCAAAATAACATTATATATATATATATATATATATATATATATATATATATATATATATATATATATATACCTTTAGGAATTCAATTATTCTTTAAGGTATATTTTGAATAATATTTTTCCTTTGTTTATGGTTATAATTTTAAATTTCATATTTTGGTAATTTATTTGTGGTCATTTTATATATATATATATATATATATATATATATATATATATATATATATATATATATATATATATATATATATATATATATATATATATACGTGTCCTTATATATAACATAATGTTATATTAGTAAATTAGCATGTCATTATTTTTTTAATCATTTCACTTTCTGCGACGATGATTAATAATCATTGTAATTTCATTACCAATTATTAGATACTAGACTAGCCATACCCAAATAAGGTTTAAATCTCTATGGATCACTCTAGTGTAGCATCCTTTGTCTATGATAACAACAAGGGCTAGGACAAGTAATATAGGAATATTCACCAAATACATCTTTTAACCTAATCTTGGTCTTGGGAATTTATTCATAATAAATAAATGAAAGAAGATTTCATCAAATGTGGTGGATATGCATTATATTTTAAGGACTTTTACTGAAAAAATATGAGTTTAAAAATAATATTTAGAAATTTTAGATTATTTAGAAATGTTTTAAATAATTTTTAAATGACATAAGATAAATAGATAGTTTTTGTATTGGAATTTGTACTTTTTTTTTTATAGAGGTTTGTGTTTTTAAAATAAAAAATGACAAATTTCTAAGATGAAGCATAAAAATTTCGAAAAAACACATCTTGTGTTTGGTTTTCGTTTGACTTCCGAAAACTTTGAAGGAAATGCAAGAAAAGAAATAGAAGGAAAATTTTAAATATATATGTTTAAATTCAATAATCATTTCTATTTTTTTTTTCAAATTTATTTTACTTATTCTCTTTTATTATATTTAATAGAACATGGTGATAAGATATAATTATGTTTATTTTTAAAAAAAATTATACAAAATATAATTGGGTTTTATTAAAAATATCTCATACTTTTTAAAAATATTTTTTTGAATACATAATTGTTTAAAATCTTAAAACTATGATATTGTGCACCAAGCTATTATAAGGTATTAATCATCTAAAATTTTAGAAATGAGACAAAATTTTTTAGATTTAACCCTAATATTATTTTCATCAAATAAAATATAATAAAAAATTTCAAATTTTCATACGGAAGGAAGGAAATAGTTATTATCTCTTTCAATGAGTTGATAAGACCATGCAATAGAAAAATGAAAAGTAAAGTAAAAATAAAGACAAGTATGGGGAGTCCATAGACATTCAAGTGATAAAACGTTTATCACTTGAATAAGGAGGGGAGAGTCTAAGTGAAGGAGGTTGTAGGGAGTCCATCATGTCTCATTCAAGTGATAAAACGTTTATCACTTGAATAAGAAGGGGAGAGTCTAAGTGAAGGAAGTTTACAACCTTAAAACTAAAATGTATTAAAAAAAAGAAGTAGAAAAAAAAAACCAACAATGGATAAACCAAGTCACCTTTAATCAAAATCAAGAAAATAAGTTAACAATTAATAAATTGGACCTCGTCACAGGCAAAATGGACATCACCCAACCTTTCCCTAACACTTATCATATTGAATTTGAAATATTTGGTTAAAATACATCAAATATATTTAAATTTATGAATCTAACATTTTTCATGTTTTTTTCTTAAAAAATAACCTTTTTCGGACAAAAATATCATTTTTATTTAATGTATTTATATTGTTTTTTAAAAGAAGAAGTTATTTTACAAGAAAACAAGAATGACATTTTTATCAAAATCAAACTAAAAATTAATGAATATTTAGATTTTGAATTTTGGATTTTCTTAAGTTCATTCAATCAAATGGTTGATTGAATTTCTACATTTTTGGCATCTACAAATTAGAATTAATTTGTAACGCATTTTTAGTGGGACAGGTTGGACTAGCACAATAACTAGACAAATCATGCTAACCCTACTTCTATCATAGGGCACATGGATTGAAGATGTAAAGATAAGTGGGTGGGGCAACAGGATTAGACAATGCCCAACTCATATTTCTCATCATTTTGAAAAGATGGGGGTTGGGCCATGCTCATATATAATAGCCAGTTGTTGCTTGTCCCTAATTCTTTGGAAGAGAGAATATGAGTTGGTAGAAAATTCAAAATTGGATGAGAAATCAATCATATTAGATGGACATGTGCCCCCATTTTGGCTAGTGATTCATGTAAGATTTTCATTATGTGGGGTTTATTAATTGAACTTAATTGGATTTATTTGATCTAATAAAGTGAGATTATAAAGGATTCTTATTAATTTAATATGGGGTTGGCAAGTGTATTGGGGTACAGTGCGGCGAGCCCGTAATAGAGAGTGAGTGGTCGAGGCTTTCCCGATAAATAAAGGCTCAAGTCCCTCCCAAATCCTAAGTGATACGTATTTTCATTCTCACATACAGTTCGAGGAGAAAACTTTCTCTACGTCGTGAAGAGCATTCTCATTGAGCCGGTGTCGATAATGCTGGGGGTAAGGAGAAGATCTTGAGATCGTTCTTTGCGAGGTCTTCATGGAGTTCCGCATCAAACGATTATGGATTCGTCGAATTATGCAATTTACAGTTTTTCTCCATTATTATGCTTTGTATTCTTACATGGTGATGTCTAAGGTTGATTTAAAGCGTGTCAACGGTTGAACATAGAGCCAACCATGGATTAGGAATTCAAAATGAATTGGAGAATTTTATTTTGGGTTTCTTCAAATGCGGCTTTGTCCGATTGATTTTCGTAAATTCAAACATGAATTTTTTTGTGTTGGAATCTACTCGGCCGAAGACGATCGGTCGGTGGGTGGCATGTCGCCGAAGGAGGTCGGACGCGCCCTCACGCGCCGCCACGCGCATTGAGCACTACGGCGCGTGAAGGACCGCGCGGATCTGAAAACCAACGGGTTTCTTGACGTCATGCGGCGTCGGCGATAATCGGTGGCGGAGCTGGTCAAACCGGTTATGCCCGATCCGTTTTCGACGGTCGGCCGGATGCTGCGTCATGATAGCGTCATCATGGCGGTCAGACGACGTTTGGGCAGACCCGTTGACCGACCGGTCAGCGGCCGGCGGGATTTTGACCGGACGGTCAACGCGGGCGATTTTACGGAGCCGGTCAGCGGTCAACCCGGTGCAGCCGACGGTCAGCGGTTGACGGTCAGCGATCCAGACTGTGACATGCGGCGCCCGCGCACTTCCACACGTGGGCCTTGGTGGCGTGAGGCGCGTGTGAGGTTGTTTTTGGGCAATTTTGATATCTACAAACTCGTATCGAAATTCTCTACAATGTGGTATATTTATTTTACATGTTTGAAACTTTTACAGATATGAAAATGCGTATAGAACCCTATATAGGCTTAGAAATTAGGGTATTTTTACGTATTTTTGTATTTCTCTATGGTTTGGAATACATATGGTAGCTAACATCCTTTCGCACATAGGATGTAGAGTGTAATTCATTGACTATTAATGAATTAAACAGTATAATTGGCATTACATATATATATATATTGAATGTGATACATAAAGTCAATATCCCTGGTATGAGAGATTTTCAAGGATTCAATTGGGTTGTGACCGCGAGTGGCACACTTGATTGAGTTTGAAATATCGGTCTCATATTGTGAGGTGGGATGTCTCCTTGTTTTATTACGTGATCATACTCCCAAGGGTGATCTGTGTTAGTTCATGGAGGATACATGTATGGCATGTGCTTGAGAAATGGCTGATGCTTAGTGGTTGTCACCTTTGAAGGTGGTGATTTCATGAAAGATTATTAGAATATGTTCTCATGGCCATTTGTCATGGAGAGTGTGCTGGCTTGCATGTCATATTTTTACGCCTTGAAGGTGATTATGTGATGATGTATGTAATTTCTCTCTGTATGAGTATTCACATGATCTTGATGGGTATTGTTTTTGTTTGTTTTTTAAATTGATTTTTTACGTGACGGAAATTCCATTTCAATTGGTCATATTAGAATTGAATTTTAAGAAATGGAAGGACTTTCTGTTGGAATGGGCGGGGATGTTCACATTGCTTCTTACAAGGATAAGCCGGCAGATATCACAACCACTAGTATTGAAGTTGAGAAAACGGACTATGCTACAGGAAGACTATTCGGTTGCTTATTGACAATGAAAGAAATCCGTACAAAGAACACTTAAAAGTGGTTTTACCAGTTATTTGTACAACTAAGAAATGATGGCGACCATAGAGGCTAAGTAATTTCATCTAATCAGGGATTGGAACACTTCTCCAAAAAGCTCTTCAACATGAAGTATGATAGATGCTAGCTGAGGTTAGAGATTATGTCCTCAGGATGGTAGACCTAAAGACGAAGCTTCAAGCTCTTAATGTTACCATTCCTGATGCTTGCATTGTGCATCAAGCCCTAAACACCCTTCCACCTGATTTTGGGATTATAAAGACAAACTACAATTCCCAAGATGAGACTTGGTCAGTTAATGACTTAATAGCAAGGGTGGTGGCAGAAGAAGAGAAACTTAAGAAGGAGAAAGAGCATATGGCCTTATATGCTGCTAGTTCCCATAAGAGGAAAAATGAAGTTCAAAAGTCGTACCCTTATGAGGTGCTCGAGGAAACTGGGGTCAATCGACAATATAGGTCCAAAGAGGCATTCTTGAAAAAGGATGGTGATCGCTGCTTCTTTGCGAGAAGAAGGTCACATAAGAAAGAGTGTGCAAAATTTAAAGCTTGGATGTCAACGTGGGCTTACGAGGTAATGATTCTTTTAACGCGTTTGTGAATCCAACCTATCTGAACACCATCCGGTTCTTGGTGGCTCGATAGTGGAGCAATCATGTTGCGTTACCATACGAGGATTCATAAATCGGAGGAAACGAGCAAGGATGAATCAATCGCGTGAAACAGCGAAGGCTGATGTCATGTTCGTGGGAGATGTAATCTTAATTCTAGATTCTGGTTTTAAATTGATGTTGAAAGACACTTTTTATGTACCTTCCTTTAGACGGAATTTAGTTTCCGTATCGTGTTTGGATTCATATGATTACTCTTTTGAAATTAAAAGCAATGTTATTTCAATATTTCTTAATTCAAATAGGTTGGGTCTTTGTCATATGTCAGCAGTTATACAGATTAAGTTTATCTCCCAATGACATATAAGTAATATCTGACTGGGATTTGTTTCTAAGAGACCATTACCTAAGGAAGAGTCTTATGCATTGTGGCATAACGGCTTAGCCATATCTCTAAGGATAGAGTAGAAAAGGCTGTTAAGGCCAACATCTACTGCTCTTAAAATGACTTAGAGATATCGTGGAACTGTGTAGAAGGTAAATAGCCAAGATAAGAAAGAAAGCGCGATCGTAGTTACAACTTGTTGGAAGTCATTCTTTGATATAAGTGGACCTTATCACGGCAACCTTGTGTGAAATTTTTATTTCATCTTACATTTTATTGATATTTATTACCGAATATAGTTATTTGTGCGATTAAAGAAAGTAAAGTCTCTTGACAAGTTCAAGATTTTTCGGACTGAAGTCGAGAAACAGTTGGGAAAAGTCATAAAGGTTGTTAGAATCGTAGGGTGGAAGTATTATGGCAAGCATGGCGATGCCGGACGTAAGGGCCATTAGCGAATACTTGGGGATACGGGATAGTGGCACGGAGTTTACTATGCAGGAGTCTGAGCAAAATGGTGTGGCCAGGCTTGTAATCCTTAGCTCTTATGAAATGGTAAGGAGTATGATTAGTAGGACAAATTTACCTGGTTTTCTGTGGGGTGAAACTTTGAAAACAGCTTTGTACATTCTAAATCGTGTACCTACAAAAGCTGTTCCGTTGACTCCTTTTGAGTTATGGACTGGGCGTAAGCCTAGCTTAAACCATCTTAAGGTTTGGGGATGTCCTGCAGAAGTGAAGTTGTATAATCCAACATTAAGTAAGTTGGACTCCCGGAACCACTCGATGTTACTTTGTATCTTACCCGGAACATTCGAAGGGATATCGGTTCTATAATCCCGATGGAGCCTGAAATTGTGGAATCTGAGGGCAATTGCGTTTTGGGAGTTTGATGTGGCTGAAGTGGGCTCACGAGACTATTGAGGATGATGATACGGTGGGTAATGTGGTATCTTTATCTCTCCAGTCTGAGATAATTGTGGGAGACTCCCACACACCATATTGAACTGTTGGGACTCGGGATCCTGTTGTTGAGAGACTGACTCTAATGAGGATTCATCAAGGCTCTCGGGTGCAGGATGTGGCTAATGCCTCCGGTAAGGGAGATCCACTAGGGAGGCGATCGGCTATAGCCTTGGGACTATTTAATTAAATATGGGAGAGCAAAGACTACGATACTCGGTTATGTTGATCGATAACTTATGAGGAAGCTGTTTCTTGTCCTCAGTCAGAACTGTGGTTGGATGCAATGAGAGATGAAATTCAATCTATGAGGCATAATGGAGTTTGAACTTATTGGATTACACGAAAGTCATAGACCCGTTAGTACTTGAAAATGGGTGTATAAGACTAAAGGGGCCAATAAAGGAAAGATTGAGAAGTTCAGAAAAGCCGGACTGGTAGCGAAAGGTTTCACTCGGAGAGAAGGAGTGATAGACTATGGAAACAACCTTTTCTCCGGTCTCTTCTAAAAGATTCTTCAGGAGTGATCATGGCATTAGTTGCTCATTTCGATGTGGAGTTACACGGATGGATGTTAAAGCGGCCTTTCTCAATGGAGACCTTAATGAAGAAGTCTATGTAGCGCGGCAGAAGGTTTTGTGGCAAATGATTCGAAGTGCGGCATGTGGACTGAAGAATTATTTATGGTCTCAAGCAAAGCACGAACAATGGTGCCAAAAAGTTTCTATGGTATTTGTTGCTTCATATGGTTTTGTTGAGAACAAAGTGATCATGCATATCGCAGATCGAGTGGGAGAAGTAATTTTTCCTAATACTCTATGTGGATGATATCACAGCACAGCCGGTGACCTAGGTTTCTTGCGTGAGAGACAAGCGGATGTGTCGAAACTTTGATATAGGACACTTGGTGAGGCGTCTTTTGTCACGGGCATTGATTCGCAGATGCGTTCTTGAGACTATTGGGTTTATCTCGAGGGCATATGTTGATCGTATTTTAGAAAGATTCAACATGCAACAATAAGCCGGGTATAATGCACGTAAAGGTGATAAGTTGAGTCTATCACAATGTCCTCATTCGGATATAGAAAGCCCGAATGAAGAATGTACCTTATCTTTAGTGCACTTGGGAGTATTATGTATGCTTTCGAAGTATGCAGGCGGATGTGCGTTTGCAGCCTTTGGGGACTTCCTAGGCGGATATCGGTCAAATCCGAGGACCACGATCATTGGGTTCTTTGAGAAGGTTATGAGGTACTTAAAGAAGGTAAGGCCATATGTTGATTTGAAACGTATTTAGGGACCTCACGGTACGGTTGGGTGTTGGGTCGAACTGCGCTATCGGGATGAAAAGAGTCAACAACGGGTTACATCTTTAAGTTAGCGGAGGTGCGATATCATGGAAAGAAGTGAGAAAGCAAATCCAATTGCATCCTCACCGCTGCAAGCGGGTTTGTGGCATGCTTTTCGGCCCTTTACTCGGGCAATTTGGCTCAGAAACCCCTCATTAAGGAGTTAGCAGGTATTTGATTTTTGTGGATAGGCGAATACGATTGTATTGTGACAATAACTCTGCCCGGTGTTGTTTATGCTGCCAAGCCAGGTCTCAAGGGGTCTAAGCACATGGAGGTCATGCGACTATAAAGGAAAAAAGTTCTAAAAGCGGTGGCGTTACGCGGTGCACATATCAACGAATGACTATGATTGCGAATCCGCTAGCTGGCGCCATATACTTGTATTTGATTGACATGTCATTAACTGGGCTTAGGGTATCATGGGATCTTGTAAATTAGTGGGAGCTATTAAGTTTTATGTTGCTCTTGAAGGTTGAATCGAATTTCGATTTACATTTTGTAATAATTGAATTTGTATAAACTCTTTTGCATTGATAAGGTATTTGAATGTAGTTTATCGAGATTGAGTACATATAGAAATTGTTGAAAAACTCGAGGCACATTGTGTAAACGCAGTACAGGCTATAGGGCGATTCTTGGCATTAGCCTTAACAGCATGTTTTGTTACACATAAAGAGAGTAGGTGCTATCAAGGTAACACATATACGATTCGTTGGAACCATGATGGATATTCTCTGGTGACACACTAGGTTTTGTGGCTTAAAGGAGAAGAATTTGGACTAACAAATGGATAACACGCGAAGTATCACTCATTATGAGGTATTGTCCATTTAACACGCTGCCATATTGAATCCATATCGATGGGTTAAACACTGCTGATATGGAAGGGCTTGCGTGAGTACATGCAATTATAGCCATGTGATTCGGTGTTCGAGACTTATGGGATGGAATTGACTATTCAAATAATCTAGATCAATATGAAGGTCTTGTAGTTGGTGCTGTTTAGTTAATATGTAGTGGGAGAATGTAGGAATTTTCATTATGTGGGGTTTATTAATTGAACTTAATTGGACTATTTGATCTAATAAGAGTGAGATTATAAAGGATTCTTATTAATTTAATATGGGGGTGTGGCAAGTGTGTGAAGTGAAATGCGGTCAGGCTCGTAATGAGAGGGCGAGTGGTCGAACTCAGTAAATAAGGCTCAGTCCCTCCCGAACCTAAGTGATACATTATTTTCATTCTCACATACAGTTCGGAAAAACTTTCTGATGCGTGAAGGCATTCTCATTGAGCCAGTGTCAATAATCGCAGGGAGTAAGGAAGATCTTGAGATCAGTTCTTTGCGAGGTCTTCATCGATTCCGCATCAAAGCCAATTATGATTCCAAATCAGGTATGCAATTTACGGTTTTATAATTTATTGTGCTTTGTATTCTAACATGGTGATCTAGGTTGATTTAAAACATGTAACAATTCATCTGTCTGATAGTGAAGTTATCAAGTAATCCTGAATAAGGAAGTGTTTTTTATTTTATTTATTTTTTTGGGTGATTTGATTAAAAGACTCTTTCAAACATGAAATTTGGAAATCTAAGGTATGTTCAGTTCATGTTCTTAAAAATTATTTTTCATAACAGTTTTTAAAAGTATTGAGAACATCATTTTGGTGTTTTCTGAAAAATGTTAAAAAATTTGGAGGGACAAAGCATATTGATAAAGTATGTGTTGTTGGAAATAAGATGCAAATGTCAATCATTAATGTTGATAAATTAAACCATATATATATATATATATATATATATATATATATATATATATATATATATATATATATATATATATAAACTGGAAAAAGTTTGAATAAAATCAAATTGACATAAAAATTTGAGTCCTCTATAACTTGCACTAATTTCAAATTTTATTTAAAATCTATCTCACAATTCTTTTTTTTTAAAGAGATAAATTTATTGATTCAAGTTAGTAACAAAATCGATAGAAATATAGAATCGATTATAGAAATACCGTTTCTAGAAAAATATTTTAAACAAAAATAATGTAAAACTTACTCTTAATATAAAAAATACTAAGAGGTGTAAAGAAGGTACTTCTTTTACTTAAGTGAAGGTCCAAACCACATAAAAACCCTAGCCACTCTTCTCTTTTTTTCTCCATTCGTGTTCTCTTGTAGCCTATTTTCCTCAAGCAAAGAGGGTATTTTTTGGTCATTCTTGACCTGAAATCTCCCTTCTTCATATTTTTCTTTCATTTTCTTGCTTAATAAAGTGGTTTTTCCACGAAGATTTTGATGGAGCATGGAGTAGGCCCATATCTAGGCCTATACGAGATAGGAAGCCCAAATCTAATGATGATTTTTATTATTATTATTTATTTATTTAATCGTACTTTTTAGCTCAAGCCCAAGTCCATATCTGTTAGGGTTTTTTGTTGATGCCTATAAATAGCACCTTATGTTATTGTTTTTGGGATAGACTTGATATGATATTGAAAACTTGAGAACTTTGTTCCATTTATTTTGTTGCTTTCTTTTAATTTTATTATTCTTTGTAGCCAAGCTACATCAATTTGGTATCAAAGCCTAACTTCGATATGAGATCAAGTTATTTCTATTTGTTTCAAGTTCTTGTTCTGTTTCTTTCAAATTGTCAGTTGATTTTCTCTCTTATGTCCCTGAAATCTAAATTCTCAAAAGCCTAAAAATCTAGAGAGAGAAAAAGTGCAATTATTCAACATAGATCTGCGAGAACTGACCTTCCCCCATTACCACTGGTATTGCATTCTGCAAAATCACAGTACAAATTGTGACCCCAGTGAAATCTCATTTTTGTAACCTCATAATCGCACCAATAAACAACCATAAACAAGAATCTATTAAAGAACCCAAAAACAAAGTATAGGGTCTGATACTCCGCCGTTGCCATGACGTTGTAGTCAGAGTGACACTGGTTGAATGAGAGAGGATCCACGACTGATTCTTAACGGCAATCCGCCTTCCTTCAAGATCATCACAACTACATCAATTGCACGATTTAGACGGCGATTAAATCGGGGAATGACTATTAGAAGCGGAAGCATGAGTGAGGATCTTGTTGGGAATTAAGCCCCGAATAAGAAAACTAGAGTTTGAATTAAGTTGGACCATTGAGCTTTATATGGGCTGTTATAGCCCCAGTATGTAAATTGGATTACGTGTGCTTCACGAATCGGAAATCAAGTTAAATAACAGTGACTGCGGAATACATGTCTCACATCTTGAGACATGTACCGCAGTAAAGCGTACGCCTTGGGCCCATACATCAATATAATTAAGAATACATCAAGTATATACCATAGTTGAGTTATTACATTACTCTTAACTTGAACATATATCAAAGTTCAGAGTTATAATACATGTTTTACAAAGAAAATGTCAAAGCCACGATCCGACTCCCAGCAGCGGACTCTGGTAGGCGTCGTCCTCTTGTACACTCCACTTTGTGCACGAAATAATGATCCCTCGATAGGGTGAGCAGTACTTGATAGTAATTCCTACATAGGTTACTCCCATCCTAAAGTGCATATGTAATGACAAGCAGGAAACACACTCAAAGAAACAAATACATGATCCTACTTGAATGTCTTCATGCTCAATCCCATGTCATAAAGTCCTCACCTACCCCCTACTTTATACCTAAGCCAAATGTGAGAAAAATACAGTTTTCAAAACAAAAGGTTTTTGTTTCCGAAAACTTTCTACCGAGTTTCGGTAAATATATTGGAAAACCCTCTGAGGTGAATTGCTGGAAAATCCTCCGAAACAGTCATGGGTCTGCCTCCGAGATGAATTGTTGGGCAACTCTCCAAGGCAATTCTTCGAAAAATCTTCATTGAAATTCCTTTCACGACCATTTTCATTTTTCTTTCAATTTCATGTCATGCACTCACACCTATCGTTCTAGGGTGCCCCGGTGCATATGGAATGCATTATGCCATTTCCAAACAATTCATGCTAATATATTTTACATGCATATATTAACAAAAATTAATTCACCTTTGTCATGTCATTTTAATTCACAATAATGCTTATCAAAATTGAAACTCACATGAGCTAATTAACAAATCAAGCAATTGTTTTGAATCACCAGACAACATAAAATCACACAACATATCACGTGAGCAGGAAATTCTAGGCTGAAAGCCTTGCTGTTCCACGACCACCATAGGAGTTTCTCACCTGCAATTCCCAATCGTTGGAACTGAAAAACTGCGGCCATTGGGCTGAATCCATATCCATTCACATGGCTCTTGGCAAAGAATAAAGCAAAGTAGGAAAAGATCCTACCTCTTGAGTTGTCGAACTCCATGAAAATCGGGTGTGTGGCGTGGCCTTGCGATAGAACAAAGCTACCTTCTTGTGAAGAAGGCAGACGGTCAGAAAGCCGAGGAAATCTGAGAGAGTCACTCTTTCTCTCTCTATTGAGTTCTCCCACCTACTTCACGCTTTGTTCCAATGGAGAAGAAGAAGTCCCTTTTTGTCTTTATTTTAAATATTTTTACATTAATTAAAATGTCCTTTAGTTTGCTTTTTAAAAGCTTTTTTGACATTTGGCTTAATCAGCCATTCATCTCCATCCTCTCTCTAATCATGCGGTGTCACGGCATGGGTACCGCCAGTAGGTAACTTTTGCCACATCACATGTCTCTCCTGAGTTGTCATATGGCACTCGACACTGGTGCCTCGGCAACGTCGAAGTGTATCTCGAATTTGATGAGGTCGACGTGGTAAGGCTATATTTGAGGCGATTCTAACGGTGAAGTTCGTTTCGTCATCCAGATCTAGAAATTTGAGATTTTGAGAAATTTACCATTTTCTGATTTTTTGAGAGAGTAAATTTTCTTTCAGGTTCACAGTTGTGGCCACTAAACCACATTATAGATCTCCAACTTATATTTAGGTTTAGAATATACGGCAAAAAAACTATTTTCAGAGGAAGAGAATTTCTTTGTCTCAGATTTGAAAAACAAAAGGCCTTGGATTACTCTTGGAGCCCACACTCTACAGTCAAGACCTGCAAATCGGTTATTGCTTGGAAGATTCACGGATCAGTTCCATTCCGGTTAATATGTAATTTTATTTTTTGCTTCCGTTGCACTCTTAAATAGATTTAAGATGGATGTTGTTATGAACCAAAACACACATACAAATTTATGACACTATTACCAAGGACTGTGTCTAATCCCGACAACGGCACAAAAACACATTACTTAGGACCAAAGAACACATACAAATTTATGAAACTATTACCAAAAGGACTATTGTCCTACAATCCCGACGACGGCGCGAAAACTTGTTATCCTTATACTATATAAACACTTTGATCTCTTAAGAGTAAATCATTTTCAAAGTTTGGTTTTGAGTGTGTTCCTACTGTAGTGCAATTCGACAAGTAATAAAATGGATTTAAGTCGGATATCGATCCCACGAGAGATCTCAAAATTTTTAAATCTTCCACCACGACTACTCAATTTCCATCTTATTTGGACCACGAAAGGATAGTAGGATCCGATAAAAAGTCTTTGAAAATTAAGCGAACAAGAAAATGGCTGAACTATCAACAGCTGGAAGATAAAGAATAAAGAATAGTTAATTTCTAATAAAAGAAATGAATCTTGAATAGTTACATCAGCCAGAGGACACATCAATAGAAAGCATGAGTTATAATGAACTATCAGATTCACGTAGTTAATTCGATAAAATTTCTTGATGATCTCAAGTTTCAAAATCTTATCAGGCGTTGTAGTGCGGCTGGATCTCCAGCTCCACATTTCATTATCTAATTTATGACCACGATTCTCTCGAATCTGAGGTGAATATGCACCCAAGGGACTTCCTTAATGCAGGTATTTTTCTTTTGCAATACTTCATACCCATTTTATGAATTTATCAAACCTTAGCTCCCGAGTTATCGGTCGAAACAAGGATATACAGCTTCAGTTATACTCCTCGAAATTAGAATAGATCAACCTTTTCCTTGATTAGATCGCATTAACACGGGATTGGCCTCACTATCGAATTGAGGTGAACTCTTTGCTTGTTTAAATAGATAACTCATTCAGCTCGTTCTTGATTTCCAAGTGAGAAGGATTTATCTAAGTGAACTTACAAAGCTCGAAAAGATCCACACTAATAGCGGGTTAGTATACCTTGAATACATTACTCGGGAATGTCTTCCCACAATGTCTTTCAGAGGACCTCCTTGAAATCGAGCAATGCGCAATTCTTAACGGAGTATAAGCGTGTGAGATCCCAGAGACAATCAACCCAAAACCGAAGTAAATTCATTAACGAAATTAACAAAGGCTGCTTGAAACATTCTGAAAGATAAATTCGAGCTATAAACGTTCATAATGGTACGATTTCTCAATTACTGAACCACGATACAACATTCTCGATCATAAGAATAACTACAATTTGAAAGCGAAACAATCGAATTCAAAATTTAATGCGAACTTCGAAACATTCGGTAGTAATTTGAAAAGTGAAATGTGCATTCGACCCATTTCAATGATAACATCCAGTTCGAAAATACAACGAAAATAAAAAATACGAGGCATAATACGCTCTAAAGCAGCGGAAAATAAAATTAAGGAAAAGAAAAGAAAGAAAAGAAAAATAAAGAAAATGGCTTTCGGTATCGGACCTCTAAATGTGGCCGCATTTGCTTTAATAGAGGTGGATAGGCTGCGTGTTTATAGGGTTCCTCAATTGGGGCCCTAATCCCGATATGTAACTCTTTGTGGGTTTCAAAAATGGTTTGGCGAATTCAACTGTTCAGAAGTTAGACTTCGAGTTTCCTTGTGGCGACATCATTGATGTCGCGACATCGCACTCCACGTCGCGACCTCGACTTACTCTATGTAACCTTGGTTGGTCATTCTTGATGTCGCTTATCAATATCTTGTCGCGACATCTTCTCCGTCTTGGCGGGTTTCAATTGTTCTCTCGATGTCGCGGCGTCGATATCTTGTCGCGACACCGGCTCAAGTCATCTGATCTTCAAGCGATGTCGCGGATGTCGCGACATCAATCTCTTATCAGCGACATCATCTTAAGAACCGTAGGCTGGTTTGGTTGCTCATGTTGTCGCGACATCAATATCTTGTCGCGACATCTCTTTCTCAGCTCTGTAACCTTCAACGACGAGGTTCGTGTCGCGACCTCGATCCCATGTCGCGACATCGACATAACAATCTTCTCTTGATGGTTTTGATGTCGTGGCTTATTCTCTTGTCGTGACATCGAGTTCATTTCCCGCCGACAAATCTAGCTGGTTCACGATGTCGCGACATCGATCTCGCGTCAGCGACATCGACGAGTTCGGCCCATCGGTCAAACCTCATAGCAAAGGTGTTTCTATTGTCGGGATTTCTTATCCTAGTCGCGACATCAACTCTTGTCGCGACCTCGAGAATCTTTATCGGCGTCGTTCTCTTAGCTCTGGACCCTTGGTTGCTTATATCACGGTACTTCTGCATCGCGACGCATCAAATTCCCTTCAATTCTCTTGGTGTCGCGACTACTCGGAACATTTGTCTGATTGGCTGCATCGATAAAATCGTTGGTGTTTCGTTTACGCTCTTGCCATTCGGCGCACTTTTCCTCCAGCAATACTTGTGTTTTTCTACTTTCTTTCTCTTCCTGCTAATAACAATTTGGTGAGTTTTTTCATATTTACGTATATTAATTATTCATTTCTAGATGAAATCAAGCAGAAAAATGGACTAAAAATAGATGACTTTTAAACTCGTAGGATGTCAGGGATTCCCGACATACGAGTATCGAGCGGGTTTCCTAGATTCTAGATTTGAGATCTTGAGATTTCATAGGTTAATAAAATGAAAAATCCAATTTTTATTTGATACACGCCAACATATCTTCTCTCGAGAATCCCAAATTCAGTTACAAGATCTTGAAGTTTCATAGGTTAATAAAAATGAAAAATCATTTTTATTTGATATCCGATTTATTATTTGTTCTGTGTTTGCGAGCAGTAGAAATCTTATGTAAATAAAAAAAAAAAATGCGACCTTTGTTGAAATTTTCAAAACCTAACTATTGGGGTTTGAAAGTTTTTGAAAAGCTGTAGTAATCTAGAATTTTGAATATCTTAGATAAATGAATTTTATTTATTTTGGATTATTTTTGTTTTCTTAAGTTTTTTTGTGAAAAATCTAGATAAATTAATTTAATTAATTTTTTGTGATGAGGAGGAAATAAATTATATTTTAATAAGACTTATCCTCTAAAGGATAAATGTTAAGTAGATATATAATTTAATTTATATTACTAGGAATTAAATTATATTTTAACAAGAATTATTCTTTAATGGATAATTATTAAACAGATATATAATTTAATTTATTTATAAAATGATGGGTTTAATTAAGATGTGTTCTTTGTTTTAAAATTTATTTTAAATTATTGAATTAAAGTAAACAACATGTTAAGAAGAAAATTTATAAGTGGTATGTTTTATAGTGCTTATTCTAAATTAGTTTGACTATAGAAATTTGCTAAATTAGAGAAATTTAGAGATCAAATTTGGTTGAATTTAAGAATAAGCAGACAATGACATAATATTCCAAACACTCTAGTTTTTAAAATAATTGAGTGGGAGAAGGCTTAGCAAGCCTACGACCTTCTACTAAACAAGTCTTGGGATTCATGTTTGGATTAGCCTAAAGTTGGACAAATGTGAGGATCTTAGTTAAGAGACTCCCTTATGGTTAGTTAATAAATATTTTAGTGGGGGAACAATTAGCCTTTAAAGTAAAGGGCTTTTGCAAGAAATATTGAAACTAAGATCGGAGTGGTACGCTACACTTAACTTAAAAAAATAATAAACTATATATAAAATAGTCCCTATTTATTTCTCAAGAGGCTAAAGTTTATAGGGAATTGAGGCAGGAAGTGATCACCTAGTCAGAAAGGATGACGTGACTTTTGGAATGATTAGATTATATATCTTATTAACTTTGAGAAGCCTGACCCCTGCCAAGTAGGATAACAAGTTCTGTGAAAGTTAATTTGATACGTACTAATAATGTGTAATTTTGGAGTGTTATATTATATGCTATCGATTGCAAATTGTATATATAATTATACATATCTTTTGCTAGTAATAGACACATGCGTGAACACCAATTTGATTCTCAGAATAAATATGTCTGCCTTCAATCCATTAGCATCAATCATTTCGAACAACAGGTTAGATGGAACCAACTATGTGAGTTGGAAGAGGAATCTAAACATTGTCTTAACTTGTGAGGGTATAATTTGGGTGACCTTAGAGTCACTTCATGTAGCACCCACAGAGGGCTTAACACTTGAAGAGAGAGCTGACTATGAGGCATAGAGGAAGGATGATGAGAAAGCAAGGATGTATATCTTAGCTTCTCTCAATGAAGTCTTTGCAAAGTCGACATCAATCCCATAAGAGAATTACCTCAGTGTAATGCTCTTGAGTCTTCAGGAGATGTTTGGAGTTCAAAGTAGATCAGCTAAGAAAATGGTAATGGGCGAGATAATGAACCTTTAGAATGTACGAAGGTACTCCCGGTGTGAGTCATATGATAAAAATGATCGGACTCTTTAATGGCTAGGAGACCTAGATTGCTAGCATCTATTATTTGGGAAACACAAAATAACATGGTCCTTGAGACATTGCCTCCTTCCTTCAATCATTTCAAGTTAAATTATTCTATGAATAAATTAGAATGGTCTTTGACTGAACCAATGCGACAACTTCAAATAGCTAAGACAATTGTAAAGGGCCAGCCAAATGTTAATTTTGTGTCAGGTGAATCCTCTAAGCCTCCCAAAGGGAAGAAAAGGAATAAAGCAAATCAGTTAGGTGTTCATGCTAAACCTAAGATTGCTAAGAAAGCTAGACCTTTTGATCCTAATAGGAAACCAAAAGGAAAGTGCTTCAAGTGCAGACAAAAGGGACATTGGAAGAAGGACTGCCCTAAGTTAAAGGGACAATTAGGTAACTTCTCTACTGCAGTCATTGAGTCTTGTTTTGTGGTTGATTCTGCCAATTCTTGGTGGATAGATTTAGAAGCCATTGACCATATTTGTAACTCTTTACAGGGTTTTAGGGTGACAAGAAGTCTCAATGAAGGATAGATGCAGTTAAAGATGGCTTCCTCAGCTTCCATCTTAGTCATAGCTGTAGGGGATCTTAGTCTTAGTTTTTCAAATAATTCAGTCTTAGTTTTGCATGATTGTTTATTTGTGCCAGACTCTAGAAAGAATTTAATTTCATTTTCTAAATTATGTAATGACAGTTATTCAGTTTATTTTAATAAAACTTATGTTTATATTATGAAAGAAAATAAAGTTGTTACATGTGGCACATTGGTGAATTATCTATATCATATTGATTGTGTTGTTATTCAAGTTGATAATGTGGAAAAATCATTGAAAAGAAAATAGTCTGAAGTATCCCGACCCAGGCTTCAGTTATGGCAGCAAGGCTTGAGTCACATAAATTTAGAAAGAATACAAAAGAGACTAGTGAGTTGTGGGCCATTAGCCACTGACCGGAGCAGCTACTATGTCAAAATTGTATTCAATGTAAAATGACTAAGAGATCATTTACTGCCAAAGGAGTTAGAGCTTAGGGATGTCTAAATTTGATACACTCAGATGTGTGTGGGCTGTTTAGTGTTCATGTAAGAGGTGGCTATGAGTATTTCATCACTTTTACTGACGACTACTCAAGATATGGATATGTGTACCTAATGAAGAAGAAATATGAGGCCTTGGATAAATTCAAGGAATTTAAGGCTGAGTCAGAAAAACAATTAGGGAGACACATTAAATCACTTCGTTTTGATCGAGGTGGTGAGTACATGTCTATTGAATTTGTTTCTTTCCTCAAGGAGCATGAGATTTTATCTTAGTTTAGTGCTCCAGGAACTCTACAACAAAATGGAGTGGTGGAAAGAAGAAATCGAACTCTATTAGACATGGTAAGGTCAATGATGAGTCTTTCCACATTACCTTTATCCTTTTGGGAATATGCCCTAGAGACAGCAGCTTACATTCTGAATATGGTGCCATCCAAGTCAGTACCAAAGACACCCATGGAAATGTGGATAGGTCGGAAACTTATTTTAAGTCATGTCGCAGCATAAGGGTTGTCTGCGCTTATGTGTTAAAACTGACCATCCTAACAAGTTGGATGCGAGAAATTCGAGTGTGTTGGTTTATTGGATATCCAAAAGGTACAAAGGGTTATAATTTTTACAATAAATCTGACATTAAGGTATTTGTGAGTACAAATGCTAAGTTCATGGAAGAAGAATACATCATGAATCACATAATTAGGGATATGAATGAATGAACGAAAAAGACTAAATTCCCTAGCATCCAAGATAATGTTGTTCTTGTTGATCCACAACCACTAATACCTGATACTGATACACCAAATATGCCTCGTCGTAGTGGGAGGGTCATTAGACCACACAATTAGCTCCACATAGATGGAGATCATCTTTAGCGATCCAGAGTCACATGAAGATGATCCCATAAGTTACTATGAAGCAATTAATGATAAGGATTTCAGTTTTTGGAAAGAGGCTATGAAATCAGAATTTGAATCCATGTATTCTAATAATGTGTGGACTCTTGGGATTTACCCCAAGGGGTTAAACCCATTGGTTGTAAATGGGTGTACAACAGAAAGAAAGGAATAGATGGAAAGGTTGAGACATATAAAGTCAGACTGGTGGCAAAAAGTTATAGTAAAAAATTAGGTTTTGATTATGAGGAAACTTTTTCTGAAATATGGAAAATGGATGTCAAGACAGCCTTCCTTAATGGCTATCTTGAAGAGAACATCTATATGATGCAACGAGATAGTTTCATAACGAAGGTCGAACACGTAGTATGCAAGTTGCATAAGTCCATATATGGACTTAATGGACTTAAGCAAGCATCGAGATCATGGAACAAATGTTTTGATCAAGTAATCAAATCTTTTGGTTTTGATCAAAATGAAGAGGAACCTTGTGTATATACAAAGATGCAGGATGATATAGTGGTTTTCCTGATTTTATATGTGGACGACATTTTGTTGATTGGAAACGACTTTGAGATGTTGTTAAGGTAAGATCAGGTTGCTACTCAATTTCCAGAATGAAGGATTTGGGACCGGCGCAATATGTTCTAGGTATTAAGATAATCTGAGACAGAGAAAAAATAAGATTGTTGCACTTTCGAAAATTACATTGATAGTATATTGTCCCCAGAGTACAACATACGAGATTCGAAAGGATTTTATAGCTTTTAGATATGTCAATCTTTCTCGAGGACCAGTGTCACATGGCGGTTGAAGAGAAAGAATACATGAAGACAGTACCATATGCTTCAGCAGTTGGTAGTCTTATGTATGTGATGTTATGTACTAGACCAGATATATGCTATTCAGTTGAAATAGTGAGTAAGTATCAGTCTAATCCGGGTAGGGAACATTAGACCGCTGTGAAACATATTCCAGTACTTGGGAGAGCGAGGGGATTATATGCTAGTTTATCATGGCAATGAGTTGGCCCCTATAGGATATGCGGTTGACTTTCGGTCGGATGCAAGTTGAGAAATCCACCTACGGATATGTTTTACATTAGGTGGAAGCGGTACATTAGTTGGAGCGTATCAAGCGATCAATATGTATTCTTGTGATTCGGCCCTATGGAAGGCGAATATGTGGCGACTTGACCGGTAGGAAGCAGTATGGCTTAGGAAATTCCTTATAGAATTAGGAGTCTTAACTAAGGTTGTTGATCCTATGATACTATACTGTGATAATAGTGGGGCTGTTGCTCAAGCAAAAGAACCAAGTAATCATAGGAAAGGAAAGCATAGTGAAAGAAAGTATCACCAAGTACGAGATATTGTTCAAAAGGGAGATATTATAGTAGAAAAGATTGCATCTGAGGTTAACCTAGCAGATCCTTTTACAAAAGCACTTAAGACTAAAGTGTTTGACTCTCATGTATACAACATAGGTCTCAGATGTGCTCTCTAGGTTTTGGTTTCCATGGTTATAATGTAATTAGTTTGCATTAATAAAATTGGTGTTTCAGTTACTTCATATTATTGTGTTAATTCCAGGCTGGTTTAAGCACATTGTGCATGCGGGTATGTGACCTTTCGGCTCTCGGTCGGCCGGTTGGCGGGTCGAGCCGGATCCGGGATGCCACTGTTGTGATGCCCCCGATTAGGGCTCTCATTGACTGTTCTTTCTCGGAGTTGAACTTGTACTGTGGGTATGCAATTTAAGTAATAGCAAAAATCATTTATGAGCAAGAATACACCCACTTGGGTGGTTATCAAAATCTATAGACATATCTTGAGTCCCATTTACTTATAAATGTAGAATTGCTATTGAATATATTTTGTAGCAGCGGAATACAAAAATATAATCATATACATAAATTGGGTTACATCTTATCTGAACACTTATACATATGTCTATATAATCTGAAACATCGAGAGATGTGGCTTGTATTTGGTGAGCACCTATCTCTGAGATGGCCCGTGCTGCTGGTGTGGAGTGTCTTGTCCTCCAGCCTCTCTTCGGTACTGCGCAGTTAGACACCACACTAAGCTACATAGTGGGAACATAAGCATGGACAACCACCTATGGTGACCCTCACAAGCTTATACATATGCATTTCATATATCTATACATATTCATATAACTTTTATTACTTATCATCACTTATTCCTATTGCATGTCAATCTTTTCCGTTACATGTTCTATGTCTTTGGCATATCTCTACTCCCATACTTTTCTTGCCATTTGTTTCTATGCTTTGCTATTCCATATTCATTCTATAATTTATTGCTTTCATGTTACATTACATATTCTTTCATATACTTTTGTACTTTCTGCCTCTATACTTCATGTGTTCATCTTTCATGCTATAGCTTATTGCTTTTCATGTTCTATTACATATTCTTTCATATACTTTTGTACTTTTATATACTTTCTATACTTTTCATGTCCTCTTATACTGTATTTCTTATTCTTGTAACGGTATACTATCATCGCATAGCAGTGCTATGCTTCTCCTATCATATCATATACTTTATACATTTCCTTTACCTATACTTTTCATTTTCTTTTATGTTTATACCTGCAAATACCTTAGAAGCGGATACGGGAAATAACTGATTGTACCCGAAGGTACTATCATTGTACGAGACAGTGATCTCTATCTGTATGTACCTGAAGGTACTATCACTATGCGAGACAGTGATCTCTATATGACCCAAACGGGGCCGTATTATGTGATCCAAACGGGATCTATGTAATCGACCCAAACGGGGCCTCGATATCTATAAACTCTATATCGCAACAACTGTATTTTCCCTATAGGCATGCCCATTTATCCATCTACGGTCGGACCACGAGCGATCCAGTTTATTACATTTACGTACATATCATAGCATGAATAACTATTGTTATCATGATTGCTTATGCAATATATACTATCATTACTTTAATTTGTATTCGTTCTCATATCTGTAGCTTCATATTATGGTTCTCATATTTATCTATAATACATATATTCCTATATTTTTATCATGCATGCATTTACACATTCATATATTCATATATATACCTATCATTCGTGTAAATGTACTCATTCCTGTGCTTTGTCATCTTTTACTTATCCACATGGTTCTTAACATTTATGGGTTCTATCATGTTCCTGGCATGTTTCCATCTATTCATTTCGTTATGTCTATCATATATTCATATCATGTCATCTACTTGTAACATCTTATATCTTGGTAACTTATATCTTCATGCTGTCGGACTATCATATCTTATGATACTTATCACGTTTTACTTGTGCTGTCGGGCTTTGTCCTATCTCCACGTGAGATGCGAACATAGACTTCTTCTTTGATGATACCCTTAGGTACCCGCCATTGTCGAACTATTTATTTTTTTATCTTTTCTTATTCAGATACACACATATAAACATTCGCTTGCTTGGACCGGAGATAAAATGCATGAGACTCGGTACAATATCTACCCGAAGGTACAGTACGGTATGGAACATAGACGTGTCTGCCCACGTAATAGAAGTGTCGAAACACTAGCAGGAGTGCCGAAGCACTAATCATATATGTCTTGTCATTCAATATCCGGTCTTAGGCAGTCATACAATTATACGTGTTCTCTGAGCTTATCATTTTATTCTTTTCTTCTATACTCCTCTACATATCAAATCTACGTATATTTCTATTTCTTGTTCATATCTATCTCTTTTCTTATCATGTATTCCAATTGACTTTAACCAAGCGATTAGTACACTTGGTACAACAATCAAATTTTTAGATGTGGATACCGAATGCCATTAAATAGAATATGGTTAGATTCTAGACTCAATGAGCTTTCCATAGAGTCGAAACGCCCCAACGGAGTCTATGAAGGAGTTATGCAAATTACAGAAGCCATGAAGAAATCGGTAAATTGTAGCGATGCTTGATAGCCACTAGTTTTTGTCATTTAGGACTTATTATAAGCTGATATTGTATTAATCTATATATGGATGGATTCTAGACTCAAAGGGCTTTCCATAAGTCGAGAACACCAAAAAATAGGATTTGGGCGAAGGTTATGGCCGTCGAGTTGGAGGATTTGAAAGTGTGCGAGGGCTACGCAGTGCGTGCAAACCCACGCAGTGCGTACGAGGATACGGCAAATTTGAGCCCGGCCACATGATGGCGTGGCTTCCCACTGCAACGGAGTGCAGGAGAGCTCCTTAGCGGCCTCAGGGCACACATGATTACAACCGAAACCATCCTGGAACAGCCCTTATCCACCGGCCACATTATCCTTCCAATTGATGCCACAAAAACATGCCACAAACACGGCACAAAACATGCCAAAAACACGGCATAAAACCATCCTACAATCAATCCCCAAAACTCACTCTAAAATTCTCTAAACACTTCTTATGGACTATAATCAACTCAAGGGACTTCCTTGATACATATCTTAAGCACCTGTTTTCCTAAACCCGAACACGCTCAATTCTAGGGTACGAGTGGTTTCCCCTCAAAAACCCTAGAAAAGAACATCCATACCTATCTTTACATATCTTCTACCAATTAGGGTTTCATTAAACCTAAAATTCATCAAAGAAGGGGGTTAGGGTTAGGTTTCTACAAGAATCCATACAGCCCAAACATGTATCCATACATTTGAGACAAATTCTACACTTGAATCCATTCTATGCCATACAAAAACTAAACTTCCTTACCAAAAATCATAGAAATCTTTACAAATTCCATACCTTTCTTCTTGGCTTCTCCTTCTTCTTCCTCTTCTTCTATCTTCTTCCCTTCTTCACGGTTTGCTCTCTTTTGGAGACCAAACAAAAATAAGATATTTTTGATCTCCCACTCTTTTTATACTTAATCTTTCTATTTATTGAACATAGGTCCTCAAGTTCCTTTCTTTTTGCAACTCAACTTATGCTATTTTCTAATTTAGCTCACACTCTTCTTATCTTATGACTTTCATATCCTTTTTTCCAAATTACAAATTTGCCCTTGTATCTTGTACAAATTTCGAGTTTCTCAATTTCCATGTTTCGCATTTAAATTACGAAACATTCAAATTATGCCTACAAAATACCCTAAACATGTCGAAAACAACTAGGGTATATTTTGGGGTGTTACAGGGTATGTGTGAATGCACAGAGGACATAGATATGAGTTCCTTGTGTTTGAGGTTGTTCACGACGATTCATGGATGTTGGCAATCCATAAGTAGTCGTGGTATGATATTTTCCTAGTTATTGGGAGTAGTTTGTCACAACTACTAGAGTGGGTCTCTAGGATATCATACCAGTATGTACTTGGTACATATTGAACGGGGCTTAGGAGTGCAAATAGTCATATACTATATTTGGACGGTTTTGCCCTTAGCTACTATCTCACATGGGTTCTTAACCCTGAGGGTCAGCTGGAGAGTCAGGGAGCACGCTTATCATTTCATAGCTCCTTGTGACCATCTATTAGTGATAGTCACCTCAGAGCGATCTGATGACTTCGCTTCTAGCTCATAGATTCTCGCTTGACCCATATGGGAACCATGATGACCCTAATTATAGGGCAATATACAACCTGAGGTAGCTTAAAAGGTGATTGATCATAGTTGTCCCTGGCCAAGGTGGCCCCACTTGAGTTTGGGGCGGACGTAACATTTATGATCAAGTCAAATGTTAAGCTTGTAGCCTTAAGATAAAATAGTAATTTCAATATTTTATAGTATAATGTTTGAAATTACTAGTATCAATCCATGGGGAGGTGGTGTGAGTGGATTAGTGTGGCTTCGTAATCTTCCACAATGATTCGAATGAGAAGCTACCTTGGAGTGCAGCTTGGTCTACTATAGTGGCCCCATCGACCAACTGCGGAGTTATGTCTCGATTGATTCCACTCCGAGCCAAAATTGAAAGTACTAGGTCCCCGGCAAACTCATTTGTAAGTGGGCCGCGTTATGAGCAAAGATGATCCATATGAGCTTCTCTCAAGCTCGCTTGGGTGGCTAAGTGGAAGAATGTTAGAATTAAGCTCAAATAAGAAAGCTAGAGTTTGAATTAAGTTGGATCATTGAACTTATATGGGCTAATTATAGGCCCAAGTATGTAAGTGGATTCAATGACCCACTAAATCCTATTATAAATATAACTTATATTTAGGTTTAGGGTAACACAAAAAAAAAAAACTATTTTCAAAGGAAGAGAATTTCTCTGTCCCAGATCTGAAAAACAAAAGGCCTTGGATTGCTCTTGGAGCCCACACTCTACGGTCAAGACTTGCAAATCGCTTATTGCTTGGAAGATTCATGGATCAGTTCCATTCCGGTTAGTATGTAATTTTATTTTTTGCTTTCATTGCATATGAAATCATAGATTTTTGGATGGATGTCCCGGGATTCCAACATCCTTGTCATCCTTAGTGAGATGATGATTGCGAGCCACCTCGTCTGTCCCCTAAAGCCTCGAAATCCCCCTAAAACCAGCAAAAGGATCACCAAAATCAGAGAAAGAAGCATTGCATCTTCCCTGCATTTTCACTGCTTCAATTCTAGAAAGATATTATATTGGAGAGGTGTCGATTGAAAAAAAAAAAACTTTTTGAGAATCTCTAAATTCCCAAAGTTTCTTAGTAGCCAAACAAGGGGTTAATCACGTGCAACCAAATCTATGAACATCCTAACAATTCTCATTGAATCCACAAGGGTTTTCAGGTTTTTCTACCGAGAGAGAAAGCTTGGAACTTGGAAGATTTTGGAGTTTTCAAATTTGAATCTATCTGCGACTGGAGAGTTTTCTTGATCGGTAGTTGGGTCTTGTTGTGGAACCCGATCTGTTGCTTTTCAAAATTGCATCCAGTTTTTCCAAATCGTTGTTTTGGTCCTTCAAAGTCATGGGGACTTCTCATTTGATCATTGTTTTAGACATACAATCAATTTGCCTTCATCCAAGAATTGCACACTTTATTTTGATTCCCTTGCAACCACGCTAAGGAATTGTAGGTGTCCTAAAGGTTATTCAACGAGGTACATTTTCTTTTACTTTGAAAACTTAGTTAATATTTGTGATATTTAAGTATGTTTTGTTTGTTTATTTTTAGGTTCCAGTTTATTTGATAGAGCATAAAGAGTATTAAAAAAAAATGAAAAATCCTTTTGATTTTAATTATTCTTTCATGACTCGTGCAATCTGTGATATATAATCACATTACATTTTTTAGATTTATGTTTGTTGCATTAGCATATAGTTTATAAATTTCCTTACTTAGTGAAATTTTAAATTCTATCTCAACATGTCAACCACTAAAAGTGATACTGTTGAACCTTCTTCTTCACCTCACATAAAAGATCAAACTGAGAGACTTAATAATTTTGACTTAAGACTACAAGCTTTATCTCAAGATCTAAATGATAGTCTAGTTTGTATTACTTGTCATCATGATGCAAATAAAGCACAATTTGAATTAGTCACTACATCGGTAAGTAATTTAAATTCAATGTGTGGTCAATTGACTCAACATTAATTTGCTCTCGAACAACAAACTCATGCAATGAATCGAAAAATGGATTTGCTTTTAAAACATTTGGGTAAACATGAGATAGGTGAAATTGTTGATGAAACTGTTAGAAAACACGTTGGGTCACCACACATTAGGGGTTTAAGTCCTTCTGGAGGTTCACATCAATTTGATGAATTCACAAATGGTTTGCATGACAATCTGGGTAAAATGAACTTGGATAGGAATTCAATTGCTCAACCTCACACGAGGTTACCCAAAATAGGAGACCTTCAGTTCAACCTAGGTGATCGGTTTCGACCTGCGAATGTCAAATTCCCATTAGATTACCAACCATCAAGGCAAAATTATCCACCAAATCAGGTGTAAGAAGATGTTGCTCCTCAGCGATACCATCCTAGGGTTAATGGTAATTAGGGTAGAGGTTAAGATAGACAGGTTAGACAACCTCAAAGGGACATAAAAAAAAGTCAAGGTTAGTGCTCCTGAATTTGATGGTAGAATGAATCATAATGTTTTCTCTGATTGGTTAGTTGCTATCAAGGAATATTTTGATTGGTATGAAATGATTGATAGTGAACGGATTATATTTGCTAAAATGAAATTAACTAATTCAACTAAGATGTACTGGCAGAATGTGTTGCAAGACATGATTCATCTGGGTGAACCACCCATCACCTAATGGACTGTTATGAAAGCAAAGTTGCAAGAAAAATACATTCTTCCATCATATAAGAGTCAATTGTTCTCCAACATGATTAATATAAAACAAATGACTCTTAGTGTAGCTGAATATTCTATTAAATTTGAGGAAGCTAGGCTTAGGTGTAGTGAATTCCATGATGAAGATCAATTTGTTGGCTGCACTCATTTTGTTAATGGTCTCATGTTCGACATTCAAATGATGGTTAAATTGCATGCTCCACACACTATAGAGGATGCATATCAAAAACCCTTTGAAGTCGAGAAGTTCACTGTAATTTCTCCTTTTGCACACACACAAGTCAATCCAAGTCACAAACGTCGACAAACTGCATTACAGTCTAATAACATTAGGAGCCAAGAGTCTAGCTTGCGTAACTCACTTCATGTTACTTCTCCTATTGAGTCTAAGGCTAGTAATTCATCGACTGTCTGTCATAAGTGTCATCACAAGGGTCATATTGCATCTCATTATCCCCAACGTACATTGGCATTAGATGTTGAACAGAGTAGTTTGGAGGATGAGGATGACCAAATTGTTGATCCTTTAGATTATTTTGGTGATAAAGATGATCTTCATGAAGATTGTGTGGGACATGATGTGTGTCAGTGTGGTTAGATGTGTGCCATCTACAACCGCGTAAATGATAATTGGAAGTGTACTAGTATTTTTCATACAGTCATACATAGTAGAATTAAGAAATGTAAGTTAATAATTGATGGAGGTAGTTCAATGAATGTGGTTTTGGTGATGTTGTTAAATTGTTAACCCGACAGAGAACCACATCCAAATCCTTTTAGAGTATTTCAGTGAACGAATTACTATTCTGGTCATTCAAATGTCGCTAAAAGGTGTCTAGTCTTTATTCAAATGGGGGATTATAAGGATGAAACTATTGTGATGTGCTACCCAAGAATGTTGCAAATTTTCTCTTAGGTCGCCCTTGGCTTTGTAATCTTAATGTTACCAATTTTGGTAAAGATAACATTTATTCATTTAAGTATAAGGATAAGAACATTATTTTGAGAACTACTAAGCCTAAAGGTTGAAATGGTAAACTTGACATCTCTAAACTTCTTGAACAGAATTTGCATATTTTAAAATGTAAGAAGTTTGAGAGAGAGGGAATTGGGACTGGTATGTGCTTAGCGTTAGTGGCAAAAGAAGTTCCATCTTATTCTTCGATTGTCGATATTCCTTTGGAAGTGAAGAGTTTTCTAGATGATTTTATTGATATGGTGCCCAATGAGTTGCTTGGTGCACTCCTACCTTTAAGAGACATCCAACATACTATAGATTTAGTTCCAAGTTCTCAACTGCCTAACCTTCCATATTATAGGATGAATCATAAAGAGAGAGAGGAGTTGAATAGGCAAATAGGACTTTTCGAGAGAGAATTTGTTAGGCATAGTCTTAGAAGACATGATTCTATTTTGGTTGTTGTTGATAAGTTTTCTAAGATGACACATTTTATTCCATGTAACAAAACCAATGATGCTTCACATGTTGCTAAATTATTTTTTAGAGAAGTTGTTAAATTGCATAGTTTGTCTTCCACCATTGTATTTGATAGGGATGTAAAATTTGTTAGCTATTTTTGGAAAACTCATTGGAAATTGTTTGACACTACTTTGAAATTTTCATCTGCTTTTCATCCTCAAACTGATGGTCAAACTGAGGTTGTTAATCGTAGTTTGGGTGATATGCTTAGGTGTTTAGTTAGGGTAAAACAAAGTGTTTGGGATTTAATTTTGTCAACAACTGAGTTTGCTTATAACAATTTTATTAACCATTCAATTGGTAAAAGTCATTTTCAATTTGTTAATGGCTACTCACTCCGCACACCCATTGATCTTATTCCTTTACCACCTCATATGCGTGTGTCTAAACCTACATAAAACTTTGCAAAACACATCCATAACTTACATACTGAGATTAGGCGAAATATTTCTCTAAGTAATGAAGAGTATAAACTAGCCGTTGATGTGCATCGTAGATCTAAAAAATTTAATGTTGGTGAATATGTCATGGTTTGCATTCGTCCTGAAAGAATTCCATAAACGCTTTCAAAAAAAACTTTATGCAAGAGCCATGGGCCCTTATTCTATCATTTGTAAATTGGGATATAGTGCATATCTTCTTGATTTGCCTAATGACATGGATATTAGCCTTGTTTTCAATGTAGAAGATTTGCTACCTTACCGAGGCACTTTTGAGCCTTCTATTTTGCCTTCTAATGTGCCTGCAGGTGAAGTTAACAAAGGTGCACCTAATGTGCCTCTGCTAGCGCATTCTGGCGAGACATGATATTATCTCATGATGAGTTTCCAGGACTTTAAAGATGGTGGTTTTCGCCGCTTTCCTGTCAAATCTAAGATAATCGTCCTCCGATTGTGACGCTACTGGATACAAGCATTTAATGATCTGGCTATTCTTTACTCATTTGTCGTTGATTGCTACTTTCCTCTCACTTTCGTAGGCCGAAGCTTCTCAACCCGGCTTTAATAACGACATTTTTCGAAAGTAGCCTATATCTAGGCCTAGACTTGCATGTAGCTCTAAGTCCACTCGATGATTTTTTTATTATTATTAGTTATTTATTTAATCGTATTTTTTGGCCCAAGCCCAAGTCCATATCTGTTAGGGTTTTCTGTTGGTGCATATAAATAGCACCTTATGTTATTGTTTTTGGGATGATATGATATTGAAAACTCGAGAACTTCGTTTTGTTTATTTTGTCAATTTCTTTTAATTTTATTATTCTTTGTAGCCGAGCTATATCAGATTTAGGTTTTATCTTGCTTTTTTGTGTTATTGTCGGCTTGTTACGACATGGTGTAATTCGTTGTCTTGTCAAGGATGCTTTATCTACGCTGTGCGATTCAAATAAAGTAGAAACTGATCCGATCAATAAAGATATCAAATTTTACTATCAAGATACAAGAACTGAGTCGCAAATATATTCTAGCTTCACATGTTATCAAATTTGTAGGTTTTATCCCAATTTATTATGCTATTAACCTCGATATTGTTTCATCTTGTATGGTTTTTAATTATCTGTATCTTAGATCTATTGATTTATTACAAGTTTGAATCAATAATATTAATTTTCTTTTAAAAAAAAGGATACTCCTTTTACTTTTAAACTTCAATTTTATATTTTTCTAAATAATCTCGTACATTAACCATCTTTGTTTTTTTTTTTTTAATATACTCTAGTTTTAAGGTAGTAAATTATCTTCATTGAGACTCGAATTTGAGACTCCCTCTTTATACCTGTTTTAACGTTGAATGCCCTATTACTTGCATTAGGCATGATGAGCTACATTAACAATGTTAAAATATTTATACTACAATAATTATGAAATATAATTTAACAAAACACGTGTGACTGACAATACATGTCTAAAACATCGTAATACAATTATCCATTTGACCAACTTCAATTTAAATCTTGTTTTGTAAGGTTTCCATATTTCAATATCTTTGAATTTGAAGCTAAAACTAAATAAAAAATAACACGTGTATGTTGCAAATGCCTGTTGAGATACATGTAGTATAATTGTCCATTTAGATAAGTCAATTCAGACTTTGTTTTGGAAGGATTTTATATATTATTGTCTTTGAATTTGAAGCTACCACTAAAATCAACATAACATGTACGATTAACAAATGCATGTTAAAAACATGTAATTTATTAGGGCTTGTTTACAGTTTTTTTGAATATTGTTCATTTTTATGAAAAATAAGGAGAATAAGATAAAGAAAAAAAACATGTTTGGTTTAAATTTTTTTTGTTTTAGAAAATACGAAGAACAAAAAATACACTAAGGGCCAATTTGGTAATATTTTCTAAAAGTGTTTCTAGGTCTAAAAACACTTTTAAGTGCTTTTAGGACAAAAACGACATTTGGTAATATTTTTCAAAAGCGCTTTTAAAACCTTGAAAAAAACACTTTGATTGTTTTTTTTAGAAGCATTTGGGAGGTATTTTTATGTTCTGAAAAATGCGAAAAAATACTGAAAACACTAAGTGTCTGCCAGTTTGGTAGTACTTCCTAAAAGTGTTTTTAGGCCTAAAATTTTTAGGACAAAAACGACGTTTGGTAATATTTTTCAAGAGCGCTTTTAAAAACTCCTTGAAAAAAAAAACTTGGGAGTGTTTTGAGAATCACTTCGGAAGTGGTTTTTTTTTTTTTTTAACAAATACTTTAAATTTTTTTGGGTATTCCTAAAATACCTATTTGTTTTTCCTTAAAAATCTATTTATTTTTCCTTAAAATATATATTTATTTTATTTTAAAAAATCCGGATAATATGATATACTTTTTTTTGACAATTAAAATTTTTTTTACAATGTAGTAAATTGTCTCCATTGGAACTCTAACCTTAATACCATTCCTTCTTAAACGTCTTATCTTTTTTTAAACTTTGAATGTTCTATCAACTGAGTTAGACATGTGGACAAATAATATGATATACTTTTAAAAATTTAAATAATTCAAATATTTTAAAAAAATTATAATCATAAAAAATTATTTTATAAAAATAATTATTTTATGTTTTTTATTAAATTTTTTTTTGCATATGTGTCTATTAATTAATTCAAATATTTTTGTAATCATAAAAATAATTATTTTATGTTTTTATTAATACAAATGTGTATGTATGTTCATTTATTAATTCAAATATTTTTGTAAATATTTTTTAAAAATGTCTATGATCATAAAATTAATTATATTATATTTTTTATTAATACAAATATTTATATACAGTTATTCATTAATTCTAATCTTTTTGTATTTAAATTTTTATAATCATTAAAAAAGTGATTTTAGGTTTTATTAATAATTTTTTTTATGTATTTATATGTTTTTGTAATATAAATTTTGATTAATTATGATTTCCTATTTTTGTAATTAAATTTTAAATGTCATTTTTTTTTATTGAATGATATAAAAGTGTTTTTATACTTATGTGACATGTTATAAAAAACACTATTAGAATAACTTTTTGAAATTCCCACAAAAATATTTATAATAGAAGCACTACTAGAGAAAACATTTTGATTAGAACTGAGTGCTTTTTAAAAGCGTTTCTAGGCCAAAAAATACTTTTAAGTGTTTTTTGGAAAAAAACAAAAGTGTTTTCTAATTTTTTGAAAAACGCTTTGGAAACTTAAAAAAAAAAAAAAACACTTTGAGTGTTTTTTCGAGAAGCACTTGGGAGATCTTTATTTTTATTTATTTTAAAAAAAAAGCACTTTTAAAGTTTTTGGATATACCTAAAATACCTATTTATTTATCCTTAAATATCCATTTTTCCTTAAAATATCTATTTATTTTATTTAAATTTTTTGAATAATATGATATACTTTTAAAAATTAAAAAAAATTCAATATTTTGTAAATATTTAAAAAAAAAAATCTATAATCAAAAAATAATTATTTTATAAAAATAGTTATTTTAAGTTTTTATTATTACAAATGGTTAGCTCATCATGTCTAACTTAAGTGGTAGATCATTAACCCTTAAAACAGGCATAAGGGCATAGGGACCTAGGGGTCCTGCTCAGGAATAATGCGATAATTTTACTACTTTGAAACTAGAGTGTATTCAAAATAATAATAATAATAATACAAATGTTTAAATATGTTCATTCATAATTTAAATATTTTTGTAAATATTTTAAAAAATATTTATAATCATAAAAATAATTATTTTATGTTTTTATTAATACAAATATTTATATATGTTAATTAATTAATTCAAATATTTTTCTAAATATTTTAAAATTTTTATAACCATAAAATAGTTATTTTAGGTTTTATTAATATACATTTTTATATTTATTTATATATTTTTGTAATAAAATTTTTTATTTTATTATGATATCCTATTTTTGTAATTAAATTAGATGTCATTTTTTTTTGTAATTTTAATGATATAAAATCGTTTTTATACATATGCGATATGTTATAAAAAAAACACTAGTAAAATAGCTTTTTCAAATTTCTAAAAAAAACGTTTTTGATAGAAAAGCTACTAGAAAAAGTGTTTTGGCTAGGAACATTATTACAAGAAGCAATGTCAAACTAGTCCTAAATTCAAATAGCAATAATAGTTTTCAGAAAATACCAAAAAGTGTTCTTTGTGTTTTCAAGAACATTTTTTAAAAACAAGAACCAAACATGTTCTTAATTGTCCATTTCAATATCCCAATCTATTGTATTTGATGGTTTCCATACTTATTTTTTTTATATATTTATTCATTTGGCATTACAATATTATAGTATTCCATTCTCATGAATGCTCGAACTTGGTTCTTCTTGTGTCTCGCCCAACCCTTAACCATTAAGCCACTCATTGGCGATTGTTCCCACACTTCGTTATCTTTGGATTTTGATGGAAGCTTTTCACCAGATATGTCGAGTCAGCTGGGTTGATCCGTCGATCCTCGCGATGTTATCCGGCAAGAAAACAATAGAGACAAGGTGACTCCTACGGAGTGCGGCCGCCTCCGACGCCTTAAGTCGCTTTATTCTCGCGAAAGAAAATGATCAATTGCCTTGGGCGCCGAGTTCACCAGACACTCGTGGGAAGAATGGATCTAAGATTTATGTAAAGTGGAAATAATGGTTACTTTCCTGTTAGATTAAGGATACTGGGTGATTCTCCCATCGGTGATAAGTTTACTTTCCTTTATCACATCGACCGTTAAGGGATAATGGAGAGCCAAGATCACGAAGATCCTTTCTTTCTTAATCCAAGGGCGCTGATAATGGAGACTGGCACTTTTCCTTTCACACGAAGCCTTGGCCGCCATCACTCGATTACCCGGCATGGTGGTTTCACCTGGCTCAGTCTGTACTTTGGCACAGGATCTCACCGCACGAGCTTTATCGGGTTTGTGCTCAATCAGAATCGCTTCAAAAATACCCTAGAATTTTTATAATAATTTTATATATATTCCGGGCGACTGAAGCCAACCTGGGTTTTTCAGTGGAAATTTGATAAAATCATGGAAATGTAAATTGAAAGTGTGAGCATATGATTTAATATTATATGCTAAAATGAGAAAATTGATCGAACCCGGAAATAACCCAAGTGAAAAAGGGAAAATGTGGAAATTTGTAAAATGAGGAAATTTGTAAAATGAGGACCTAAGGGTCAATTGTTATAAAGAATAAATGTCTAGGTGAATTTATGATAAATGAATGGCCAAAGTGGAATAATTGGAGACTTAAATGAAAAATGGGTTAAAGGCAAAATAAGGCCTTATGAAAATAAAGAATTGAAGACCAAAAAAGAGAAAATGAGAAATGAGAATAGAGTGGAAGGCCAAACATGGCCTCACTTGGTGGATTTTAAAAGACCAAAAGTGGTCTTTGGGAGCTCATTTGTTGAGCAAACCCGTTTTTGAGAGAATGGGAGGAGAAAAGGGGGAGAAAGGTTAGGGTTTGCAAGAAGGAGTGGTTTTGGTTGGGTTTGCTTCCTATTTCTTCCTCCTAAGGGATCAAGCAACCTACAAGAGGAGATTTGAAGAGATAAGGTAAGAAAAATCAAACCCTAACTTCCTCTCTTATGTTCTTGATTGGGGGAAAAAGCCCTAACTTGGGAGAAAAGGGTTTTATCGATTCTTAAAAACCACCTGGGAGTTGTTCGGGGTGGATTTTTTTATATGGGATGAATTACAGTTAAGGTTTGTGGAAGAAAACGGGTGAAAATGCCAAAATCCAACGCTTTCAGTAAACCCGTGAATCGGTACGGTGATCAAAGAGTGGTACCTGCATCTACGATGCAAAGGCGCGGTATCGGCACCACTAAACCGTACCGCGATCACCGCGCTGAGGAATCGGTACCGGTACTGGGCCAGTGGTACCTGCATCACTACTTCCCCGCAACCTTAATTTGGCATATTTTTGCACCGTTAAGTCCCGTATTCGCACACGATCGCTTAGGAACCCTAAGAAACGACACGGGAGTTCGTCTTACGTGACTTTAGTGTCTTAACCCAAAATCGTTAACAAAGACAAATTGTCATTCATTAAAAAAATATGATAATTGTTTATCCACTAAGAGTGGCGGATTATTATCGGGATTGTGTGGACCCGTGATGATCGCCTAACCTAGGATCGAGATCGAAGAGAAGGAAACTAGATCCGACAACTTCGGTTTGTTCTCTGACTCTATTCTTATTTCAAGTATTTTTGTAGTTTACCAAGTAACTATGAAATGAGTACATGAATGAGTATATGAAATGAGTACATGAATGAGTATATGAAATGAGTACATAAATGAGTATATGAAATGAGTATATGAAATAAGTACATAGATTGAGTATATCTTTGTAAAGATAATACGAAAGTGAATATGGAATATGGAATTGAAATGTGATATTTGGAAGTCGAATGAATTGAATGATATATCGAATGAACCGCCTGACGGATGCATCAATCGGCATCCGTCACGAAGGCACCCCGAAATTGTCCAATGTCTCACTTGGCGGGATGCACCAATCGGCATCCATCATGATGGCGTATGACATTTAAGTGATACCACATGTCGGGGTGCACCAAAAGACATCCATCATGATGGGAGACCAAATTGTTAAATGTGTAGGCACATTACCGAATGATAATAAGGACGAGATTCATCAAATGGAATCCGTTAGAAATGTGATTTGAATAATCAAAGTGAAATAACAAACATTGACGACTGTAAATGGGAATTTATATATACGCTTAAATCTCATAAATTGAATTGTGAATTGAATTGATGCATTGAAATTGCATGTTGTGATATAATAAATGATTTGTAAAAGGAAAGCATGCGAAAATGAATAGCATGAGTATATGTTGATATATATATATAGGCAATGTTAAATGCATGCCAAGTTAATTTGAATATTGGAATAGAACTGTATAGAACCACTAAACATAAAAATGCTTAGCGTGTCGTTTTATCTATGCGCAGGTTTCGAATAGACAGGAAGGAAGACAAGATCGCGGAAGCGCAGAAATATAGAAGCAAGTTAAGACGTATATACATACCCCGCCCATGCATATCATTTCCTTTTTTAACATGGAATATTTTGTGAACAAATAGTTGAACTCTAAAGGAGTGTTTTGTTTTGTATATCATTTTGAAAGGGCATAGAATGCCTTCACTGTAATTGCATTTGATGAAATGTAAATGTTTGTGGGCCTACCATATGAGAACGCTTCTGAGATATCGAAAACCTAAAGAGAAATAACAAATAAAATGTTTTGATAAGATAATCAAAACGCCGAGTAAACCGGCCCGGCTAGGATCCGCTCTTCTCGGCCGAGTCGGATTCGTCGACACTTTGAAAAAGAAAATGTAAATAAAATGTAAATAAAAAGAATTAAACGAGCGCCCCCGAGAGCCTTGGTCGACCGCCAATCGTCGGCCGAGCTCTGAGGTCGCTACATCAACTCCTTCATAAGCGGATGTCGGGCTTGCGTTCCTGACTTTCGCGCTGACCTGCATACATATTGTTTTCTACGCCATCGGGCCAAGTTTCACTCAGGTCGCAAGCTTAAAGTAAAGGGTCAATCGTTGGATCTACTGTAGCCTTCCACGTGGCTAGCCAGGGATTGTTTGATATGGGCTTTGTCGCCCTCAAGACATCTTGTGATAATGATGGCGCTCTTTCGATTTTCGCGCCTCAAGCTTGACCGGTTGCTCCATATCTCAGAAACATTCCATATAACGATTTTTCCACTTCTTCACCCGTTTGAAGTGTCTTTGATCGAACCGCTTGTGGTGCTTTTTGTCGCTCGCCTCCTAGGGCTGTTTTCCTCGCTTCCCTCCTGGGCCGGCATAGCTCTTCTTCGCCATTTTTCTTTCCCTCGCTTTGAATCATGCGTCGTTAGTGGCGTACCGGGTCAGGGGTTCCGCCTTTCGCCGCTTTGTTCGTTCTCTCCGTCGCTTAATCATGCGTGCTTCCTCTGGGTCTTCTCAGTGTAGGCCTCAAGGTGATGTGGTGGTAGGGGCCGGGCAGAGTCCGAGTAGGGATGACCATGGCGACAGATTCCGTCACCGTGGTCGTCTGGGTCCTTCCAAAGAGCATCTTCAGCCCACCATGCAAGGGCAAGGAAGATTAGCGAGATTAGGTATCCCCACAGGGTCTCGACTTTGAGGGTCGTCGTGGAGGCAATACGGGATGCCAAGGGTCCTAACCAGCTCGAGCCTTCTCGTATGCTAAAAATCTTTGCCACTGCTATGGATCCTCCCCTTCCCGAGTAAATCCTGGGTGTCCCGATCTTCACGTCTTATGTTGTTCCCGTTCCCAAGATGGTCTTCTTCTTTGAGGCGACCTTTGAGAACGGTCTCCGCTTCCCTTTGCACCCCTTCATCAAAAGCGTCCTACACCATTTCAATGTATGCCCGTCCCAAATTTCCCACCCTTTGGGGCATCTCTGCCTACTTTCCGGTTTTTAAAGGATGCGGCCCTGGTCCCTAAGATAGCCATTACCGGATCTCTTTAGCGTGAAAGAGGCCTCAAAGGCTTCAGATATTTCCAAAAAAAAAAAAAAAAAAAAAGCCGAGCCACCGCTGCACTCCATCACTTCCGACCTCTTCCTCCTACAAGCATTAGAAAGAGCGCTTATTTTTCGGTTTGGTCGACATTGGGAATACAACCCCGCCGATCAAGGTGGATACGCCGGGATTCCGACAAGCATGGACTACCCCCGAACTCACGTGAGTTTTCTCTGCTTATGCTAGTGTGGGTCGACTTTTTAAAGGTCTTACTATTTTTCGACTTCGCTTTGTCAAGGCTGGCTTTTAGGTATTTGTCCCGACCTTACTTCGAGGGATAGGGAAGTAAAGTACATTGGGCAAGTGTCACCCACAGGTGTATTCGATCCGATCAGTCGGATATTCCCAGCTTCTTCGGGGTGTGAGAGCCCCCTTCTCGTTTCCTTATTTGAGATCTCCCTCCGCCCCGGCGCTATGGAAATTTCTTCCCCGAGGGGCCTCTCGCCGTGAAGCCAATCCTCGTGAAGAACTTCGTGCCCATGTTGAGTTGCCGGGTGAAGAAGAGGAGAAGCGTAAAGCGTGAGGAGTGCCTCAGATCCCCCCGAGAGCCAGCCTCCCGCCGGTAAGACCTAAAGCTGGAGAATTTGTCGCCATCGTCATTAAGGAGTGGGGATCACACGCCTGCCTGGGGGTGAGGGGGTGGGCGAAGCATTCTCTTCGCCAAGGTCCTGGGGGATGGGGTGTGCGCAGCCGTCGCTTCATCCTCTCACGCAGTAGCTGCGGTTCTTCGAGAAGGCGAGCCTCTTCAAAGTTCTTCCTATCTTTATCCGAGCCTCGACACAAAAATCCCACGCCTTCCTCCGACACGGAGATGTGGGAAATGACGCTTTGGAGCCGAGGGGAGGGACTCCGCTCGGCTAATTAACGCTGAGCTACCGTCTGGGTCGCTTTCATCTATCCTTCGGGGACTCGATCTCAAGTGATGCCTCAGGCATCAAGGAGGCTTTCAGCCCACCGCCTGTGGAGCCGCCTCGCACGCCCAGCGCCTTCTCTTATCCGTCCCACCCGTTTGTGTTATCAAGTATCCGCTAACTCCATCTTGCTCCTCGGGCAAAGATGACTACTTATACAAAGAGCCCGCGAGGGAGCTTCAGCTCGACCGAGAGCTCGCATACAAAAGCATACAAGCTAAAGTCGCCTCCCGACCTTCGAGAAGGTCACGAGCTTACGAGCTCAATACAAAGTTGACCGAGGATGTTGTAGAAGCATAACCGACCAAGCACACTCGACCGCAAAGGCGAGCCGAAGACAGAGAAGCAAGGCCATGAGGACTCCAAGTGGCTGCGGCGATAAGCCGCGGTGGTTATGAAGAGAGTTTTAAGCCGCAGTTGTTATGCACCAAAGCGCGGCTTTTAGATCGCCCACCGAGGCTTCCGGCCGAGAGCCGTGGAGTGCTTCGCTAAGGAGTGTACGCGCATGCGTGGGGACTCCCAAAGGCGTGAGGTTATGGCGCCAGCCAGTGGATGGAGTAATACAGTTGGTGGACGAGGCTTAAGGCACTCCATGGGCCTCCGATGCATTTGCTTCTCCGGGGCGTAGCCGCCAAGGCTTTTCCCGGCCTGACTTCAATTTTCAAGTTCCCGATGAAGAGGAGGCGAAGAACTGCTTCTAAGGACGAGGCAGTCCCGGGTGTTCTCCTCCGACACCCCTAACACTGCTCCTCCTTCCCGGGTGATCGAGGTTCCCGCGAGGCCGGCCCTCCCTCGCCCCGTGCAGGGCTTCGCCTCCCCGACCAGACCCGCCGGGAGGCCCGCACTCACCGAGGTCGCCTCAGCCCCACTCCTCAAACATTTGTGCCCCTTTGTATGATCTTGCTCATTTCGCTAACTTCGAGCCTCTAAGCTCGACATCCGTTAACGCTAACATTGGTTTTGCTATTCTACGGATATCCTTCCCTTCTACCTTCGTTTTCCGCCTTCTTTATGACTTATGTTTCGAGAGGTTTCCGTCATCCAATCTTAAATGGCCCGGCTCCTACCGAGATACGCGCCTTGATTGTCCGGGAGCTTACTAGCTCCTCATCAAATCAGCCATATGGCCCCCGGGTTACTCGGGCCTTCGAGTCAAGTAGATTCTTAAGAACTAAGTTACATGGCCCCCTTTGAAATCAGCCACATGGCCCTTTGAAGCCGAGCCACGTGACTCCCTAGTCGAGCCACGTGGGTCTCTCTTTGAAGCCGAGCCATGGCTCATTTGAAGCCGAGCTACAAGGCTCTGATGAGCCGTAGCGCTCCCTTTATATCCGAGCCCGTCCCGACCGAGCTACGTAGTTCTCACGAGCCGTGCGGCTCTTCGACATCTCCACCTTTCACTCCCGATCCGAGCTACTTGTACTTTAGTCGAAGCCACCCGGGCTCTTTGAACCGAGCTACATGGCTCCTCGCTACTCGCCTTCTAGTCAAGTAGGTTCAAGAATCGAGCCACGGCCCTCAAACCGAGCTACAAGCGCTCTTCGACACTGAGCTACAAGGCTCTTAAACCGAGCTACAAGGCTCTTTGAAATCGAGCCATGCATTCCGCTACCGCCTTCGGGGCTGTGTTAGTTCAAGAACTCGCCACATGGCTCCCTTGAAACTGAGCCAGCGCGCTCTTTCATCTTTCTTCTCTTGGGAAATCGCGTGTGACTTTAAAGCTAGTACATGGAGAATCGGAACGGATGGCGTGACTTCCCAAGGCGTCAAGCTTCTCTATAAATTCTCGCCTTCCGGTTAAGCATTATGTTATCCGCCGCTTTGATTTTCCTTCCTATCTTCGTCAGCGCTGGAGTTCGAACATGATGAAGCTTCAAGATTTGATTGTCATGGCGCGAAGCCTGTATGATGGTCCTAGGCCGTCCTTTGGTTTCGTGGTTTTGTCGTTTGTTGGAGTTGTGTTTTTCCCTAATCCCTTCCTTGTGGGTGTTGTGTTGTTCCCTAGTCCTGCCCCTTGATGGAACCAAGGATCAAAATATCTATTTGAAGATATGATAAAGCTATAAAATATATCGGTAATTAGATTTTACGAATATCGGTAAAATATATAGGGGTGGATATTTTGCACAAAAAATATCGGTTCGATTAAATTTTTTCATATTTTAAATACATATGAATGTGGAAGTGAGAAATGATTCATATCTTAGATAAGATGATTAAAATCAAATGGATTAGTAATTATTAAATTAAATATGTTATATTTAATATATTATTCAGATATTATTATGTTAAAAAGAGATATTATTTATTTGTTTTTACGTATTATTATAAATATGTAGATAACGGAATTCAAACTCTTATATATTATAATTTTATATTTTTATATGATATTATTTTATTTCTTTTCCTTTTCAAATTAATATTTGATTTAAAAAAATGTCCATAAGTTATAATGTAAAATAAAAAAATAAAATAAAATGATATAATAAGATGGTGGTAGGGATTATGAACAAATAAATAATAATAAGATAATACTAAAAAAAGTTCACGAAACATACTATAACAAGAGTCAAATCAGTTGTAGCTTAGTGTTGGAGGTGCCGCTTCCAGGCATATTGAGTGGGTTCGAAACCCCACAAGAAGCATTTTTGAAGTTTTGGAACCAAGAAGAACAAAAGGAAAAAGCCGAGGGGAAAATCATTTGGGGAAATGTGGGAAAAGATGATGAGAAGAATGGGAAAAATGTGGAGTATGTCGAAATTTCGATTGGAATATCTTATCGATCTCCACCGATAGCCATCCGGCTGAAATTTAGAAATTTTGTTCCACTGGTTAGGCGGACCCGAGGAACATATTCGGGAAGGCGAAGCGGGTTAAGAATTTTTTAAGTCCATTTCCTCCATTATTCCTTTCCTCCCCTCTTTTCTCCTTCTCCTTCTTTTTCTCTTTCTTATGGTTATCGCCTTGACTTGGTGTTGGCCGATCATTATCTTCGAGGAGATGTAGAGGAAACGGTGATGTAAGTGACTGCCGATTGTAATTTTAAGGGATGTGAGAATGCTTTGCGATTTATGGTACTACGAGACTCAGCGAAATAAAGTACGAGTCTTTTGGAAAGCGTCGTACTATCGATGTTTGTTTGTTTTTCTATTTTTTAAGGCCTCTTGACCAGAGACTCCTCATCCTCTTTTCCCTTCCTTTTTGCTTGATCTACGAGAGTGTGTCAGGGGCATGAGAGCACAGGCTTATTATTAAAAGTAAAATTGTGAATTTCTTATTAAAAGCGAAAAGCTACAATCAGGGGGGTCTATTGGCTGTAAGAATCGCTGAGGTGCTCAGCGTTCCCGAGGCATGCGACAAGGTTTTCCCTTTTATGTTTGGTTCGTAGTTGCCAGTCGAACTGATATTCGCGATACCACGTAGAGGTCCTTCCAGGTTGAGTCGTAGCTTTCGGGTGTGTGGGGTTTTCCTTGGCTGGAAGGAGTTTTTAGAGACTAAGGTCGCGGACTTAAAACTCCTGGGCCTGACCAGCCCGGTCGTAATATTTTGCTATCTTTACGCCAATAGTCCTCGACAGCCTTTTTTGAAACCACTCACGTTTTCTTCTAAAGAATTCGAGGTTCGACGGAGGCGTATCTCCTTGTGTTCGGTATTTGCGAACTCAACTCTTGGTGATTTTAGCCCAACCTCGACGAGAGCTACCGCTTTAGTGTAAAATGCTAGAGCAAATGGGGTTTCTTGAGTTGCTGATTTGCGTGTAGTTTTGTATGCCCATAATACCTCGGGGAGATATTTTACCCATTTTCCCTTTAGATTTTCCAGCTTAGTCTTTAACGTTGCCTTGAGAGTCCTTATAGTGACTTCTATTTGTCCGTTGGATTGCGGATGAGTTGGGGATGAGTAGTAATTCTTGATTCCGAGCTCGATGCAGAAATCTCTGAACTTAGGATTGTCGAACTGTTTCCCATTATCGGATATCAAAGCTCTAGGGATTCCAAACCTGCATATTATGGAACACCAAACAAAGTTACTCACCTTTTGCTCAGTGATTGTCGCTAATGGCTCAGCCTTGGCCCACTTGGTGAAGTAATCCACTCCTACAACAATAAACTTGCACTGGTCCTTCCCAATGGGTAGGGACTAACCATATGTCTAGCCCCACTTATTGAAAGGCGAGGGCTTGTGATCGGAGGTCGGCGGCTCGGAAGGGAGGTGAGAGATATGGGCATGCTCTTAACAGATCTTGCATTTTTTAGCCCGGCTTCGTGGCGTCACGGCATTGTAGGCGATAATATCCTGTCTCCAAGGTGATCTTTGCGGCCCAGCGAGGGACCTAACTTTCGAACCATGGTTGCCACAGATACCTTCATGTACCTCTCTAAGCACATAATTGGCATCTTCCTTTCTTACGCACTTAAGGATGGGTGTAGAAAAGCCTAGTTTATAAAGGGTCCCCCAATGAATGGTGAATCTAGCTGACCTCGTCCTGAGCTTGGAGGCCTCCTTTGGATTGCTTGGCAATATTCCGTCCACTAAGTAATCCTAGATGGGGTCCATCTAGCTCGGCTTGGACATTACCGGGGACACTTCTTCATTATCAACGTTCACCGAGGGTTATAGGAGGTGCTCGACCCGGTACCGATCTATCCCTAGATCCTAAAGTGATGTTGTTCTAAGATTTCGAGGGCATGCAGCGGTCTTCTTGCAGGACATGTACGACTTGAAGACACGTATGAACTTTTAAACAATTCGCACCTTTTGGGAGTAAAGGGATCATTTTTCACCCAGCCATTAAGGAGTCCTCTATCTGTTTCACCACCAACTAGGAATCACTACATACCTCCAGTTGATCAGCTTCCATAGAGTAGGCAAGATTAAGCCCGGCTATGACAACTTCGTACTCGGCCTCATTATTGGAGGCTTGAAATCCGGATCTGAGTGCGTATTCCACGTCAATCCCGTCCGGGGAGGTCAGAATCAGACCCGCACCACTTTGCGGGTGGCGAAGCGTGTCTGGGACAACCTCTAGATGGGCAAGTCGGGCCTGGTGAGTAATTTAGGTGGGCTTTGTCGAGTGGCCCGAAGGGGTGGGTTCCATGATGAGGCTCTATCAAAACATGCCCTTTGACCTCTGTCCTTGGCTTATATCTGATGTCGAACTCGCTCAACTCTATGGCTCATTTTATCAGTCTTCTCGAGGTCTCTAGCTTGTGCAATGTTTGTTTCATTGGGTGTTCTATTGGGATTTTAATGAGCACAGGAATATATGGTCAAAGCACTCACTGCGGTGATGTGCTGCAAATGCTAGGATTAATTTCTCCATCTTTGGATACCTTTCCTCCGCTCCTCTCAGAGCTCAGCTGCAGTAATAGACCGGTTGTTGTATTTTATCTCGCTCTTTGACCAAGGCGAGTTGCTAGTTGAGGCGAAGACGACGAAATAAAGGGTGAGAGTTCTCCCTGCATGGGAGCTTACCGGGCGGGAGGAGAGCTCGAAGTAAGTTTTTAAGCCTGTGAAACGCCTCTTCGTGGGTGTCTAAGCGGAAAGCGAACTGAGAAAGAATGGTGGCACTTGTCGCTGGATCTAGATAAGCGTCGAAGCGACATTACTCAGTCAAACGTTAGCGAGATTTCTTTGGTGTTTTGAAAGTGGTTTCATGTCTATGCGACTTTTATCTTATGCGGATTTGCCTCTATTCCTCATTATTGACTATGAAACGAGAGTACTCGGAGGACCAGAAGGCAGCCACACACACTTGGATTGGGTTTAACTTCATGTTATAATTTTTTAAGGACACAGGCGACTTAACTGGGTGGCCTCACGTGGGCTCGGCTTTTAGCGACTTCCACCCGACGCATGTCATCTGTGTATATACCTTCATGGATGCTCGATATGTACGAAGAGCATTTTGTTCACTTTAGCCCCTCACGATAAGGTGGCCCCCGACGTTCTTCAACGAGAAAGGCATCACCTGACGAAACAATGGTATTTTTGCCGGATCACCGAGCGAGGATATTACTGCTTGGTCACTGAGATACATTACGATGCGGTTATATCGAGAAAGGGACCAGCGGCGGAAACTGGCGACCGGTAGTGGCACGTCCAATATAGTCGATCAGGAGTAGGAGCTGCCAGTACCATTTTAGTTTGCCTTTGACGAGGACTACATTAGCCAACGATTGATATGTATTCTACTTCTCGGATAGCTTTGAGGCGGGGTTTGTTAACTTCTTCATTGATCGCCTTGCTGCAGGGGCGAGCTTCTTCTTTTTTGTTTGACGGGTTTGAAGAAGGAGGCATTTGGCTCGGCCCGGCTGTGTGTGATTACTCTTTTGGGTTAATTCCCCCATATCCTCCTAACTTCCGGCCCGAATACTTCCATATTACGTTTTTGGAAAGTGGATAAGGAGATATGGCGTCTTTGGCCAATTAGGATTTGAGGTAAATGATGAGTGCCTAAACCACTCATGCCATACCCGCGTATGTTTTATGGTTTTAACGTTATTTTACGGGATTCATCCTTGCATTTATAGCCCGATATCTGATTGCATTTTTGTGTGAATAGAAGGTAGAGAGCAGCGGGCGGAGTTTTGGGATAATTTTAGGAGCAGGAGAGAGAAGAAAGGAGGAGAGCTTTTTCAAGGTGGCATCAAGCGTCGCTGACGTCAATCGATTCACGCACTCCGCCATCATTAAAAGCAAAAGGGACCAGAAAAGGGGGGAATCGAACGAACAAGGGCACGGAAAGCAGAGCAACAACGACCCAGATCAGCGGAGAAGAGACCTACTTTTGTATTTTCTTCTTTTTTGATAAAACTGCTGATGTTTTATAGATTGAATACGTGTGTAATTAAACGTCCGGTATGACCACGATTTCTATATCTGAGGTTTGTTGAACACGTGCGTGCATGGACAAAGATTTGGATTTTTATTATTCGAGTTATTTATGACTTGTTAGTATGCAACTCTATATCTGCTGATTTATATACATGTGATGTCGGCCAACATTGGCATGTTTTCTTGAACACTCAGGATCGAGAGATGAGGATGCCCGGGGATTGAATAGGCGACCCTCGGTCGATTCGGGTAAATAGAATATCCCAATTCCAGGGTGGCGATTAAGGATTTAGGAAACGATTAAGCGTTTGAACATTGGGGGTGCAGAGGCAGAAATACACTGACCACGCTGGCGAGATAAAGTACGGATACACCTCGAGAGAGGGTATCTTGTAGAGCAAGATCACCAGTCATCAACAAAGTCGGATGACGTGAATGGCAATTCCCTGCAGGTATTAATCCATGTCAAAGTGGCGGGAGACATAGCCTAGTCTCCCACAATACGATAATTTACTAAGATAAATTAGTTTAGTTTAATTTCACACATTAGTTAATTTGTCACTCATAGCTTATGTCCGGATAATATTAAGGCTAAGTCCCGATGATCAGCGCCTCCCGTGGATCGATATCACGTGCCAGGCTGCTGTATTACTTGTCCTGACGCGTCGCCGCATAGGCGTACATTTACATCCGCGCTCGCGACTACTCCGATCGAAAACGAATCGTTAGGGCTGGTGAATCGAGATTGTATTGGTTCTGGTTATGAGGGCATAGGTCGGATGCTTTTCGTGTCTCGTGTCGAGCTCGTCAATATGAATGTTGCCCGACGGCTTTTTGTTCATTGATCTTGAGTAGCACTCCATGGCTATGCGTTGATCTCCTCGAACCATTCTACGGCTTCGCGTGAATTTGATAACCATATGATAGGCGAAAGGGACGACCCTTATGACATTGAGGAGGAGATTTACGATAGTATGTATGTTATAAGGCGTGGGGTATCTACTATGAGGAACATATCGCCAGATTATGGCACGTGCGGGGATCTCCCAAAGTGAGCATAATTTATTGACCCCGAGGGGTGGCCCTTATCCGGAATCCTGTTGGGTGGAAAATTGGCAGTTCAATTTCTCCACCAAAGCCATTTTATTGAAAGTGACATGAAGATGATGTAGAATTTGAGCTTCCATTGTGACCGGGACCACAATGTCTGTTTTGTTGGCTCTAGCGACCCTTACTACCCGATGGATCGTGTGGGGATCTTTGGCCGGCCTTCCATGTAGGAGTCCGAAAAAGGTTATGGTAGTGTCGGTAGAGGGAGTTTGGATATTGCTTGTGTTCAGGTGTCTCCCCACGGTCGATGCTGCGTGGAGGAGGAGAGATGAGGCCTTTTGGGCGAGATGGACTCCCCTCCGCGGCTTCCCTCGGAGATCACTGGATTCCTCCCAAGGGTTCTTTGGTGTTGAAATTTGGAGGTATTTGGTGACCTTGAGGAGTGATGGGGGGCGTTGCTGCTTGGAGCCTTACGAGGCCGTGGCTAAGATCCCACGTCGGATCATGTATTCAATTTCCTTCATCAGTTGGATGCAATCATTTGTTCGGTGTCTATGATCCCTATAGATTCATAGCTGCCAAAGTTGAGTCTCTCTTTCCATTTGGAGTGCGTCTTCATACGAGATGGCCACCTTAAAACATTCGTGTATCCACTTTGTGGGGACTGTGACATACAGGAGGCTATAAAGAGGGGGTGGTGTTGGGGTGGATATCGTTCTTGCGACTTTCAGAGATACAAGCGGGTGGGCCCCAAAGCGGTCCTAACATTGCCTCGTATCTTTGGAGCAGTTCTCTGTTCTCTTTTGTCCTCGTGAGGATCTATCCACTGTCTCCTCGTCTCTTGGGACCGTTCTCACTTTTTTAAGCCCCTGCTTTTCTCACCCCGAGCGAAAGAGTTTTCCCAGCTTAGATGAAGGACTTCCATATAAGGTGATATTTCTCTACTTTAGCGAGAGCACCTCGGCCATGCACGAGGGTTCTTTAAGAAGGATGAAGCTTTGTCGGGTCTTTTCGTACTGCGCCTAACTTGGCCGATGAAAGCGGTGATAGCAGAGCCTCGCTACGGGATGTCTACCTTTAATGACTGCGCATTAAACCTCTAGCGTAGGACCTCGAGGTTCTCTACGTGGGCTTGCTTTATATCGATAAGTGATATCTTGGCTGTATGCGTCTCGCGTGCTCGGAGTAGTGGGAGGCGAGCCGGAATGCGGATAACTATAAGGATGAGATTAACGATGGCGGGAGTCTATTGAACCAGGCTAATGTCGGGCCTTTTAGCATGATGGTGAAGGCTCTACATCTCACGGGGTCCTGGTATCTGTGTAGCTCCATTTGATTCTTGTAGTATTGAATTGGTCTGAGGATCTTCGTTCTATTGAGGTTGATCACGAAGAGCATTACGAACCCAGTTGGCGAGGAGAGGAAGTGTAGTGACCATGAGCGGGGGATTATGTTTGTTGCACTAAGCGTCGATGGGGCCCCGGGCTCGTCCTTTTCTTATTTCCTTCATGTGTTGAGCTCTTGTTGGATGTCTCGAGCTTGGCGCTCCCAGTGATCGTTCCCAGCGCTCTCACTGTGGTAAGGGATGGGTCCATTGCTACGTTGTTTACCCGACATCCCCTCGTTGTGATCCTCCCCAGGGGTTTGAGGATCAATGCTCCTTGGCTTGTGGTTCCCTGCTTCTCAGTCGACGTCTCGAGGAACGTCGCGGTGTTGCTATTCTTCCTGAGGGCGTTGCATTTGTCTGGTGAGTTCCTCCCGAGGAGTCTCTGGAAATAGCGGTTGGTGGGAGCCCAGTGCCTCACCGTCTAAATGAAGTATTAACTTTATGAAGATTTGAAATGCATTTGGTGGGTATCACCCAGGTGCTTCAGATCTTGCATCCCTAGGGGGTTGGCGTGACTCACCGCTCTATGTTTGGTCGATACCATCAATCGAGAAATTAAAGTTTTATTTGTAAGGAAACGATCGTTCTCCCACGGACTGGCAAGCAGATCGTTGCCCCTTTTCTCTTTGGTAGAGTGAGCTGGGCTTGGGGTTGGGTGGTGGTACGATGTAGATCCTAGCGATGTGTTATTTGCAAAACCAATAGAGCATAGTAGGCATACGGGTGGGGGAATGCCGGCACGCCTCTCCCATGCTGAAAGTCGATTTATCTTGAAAGGAAAGAAAATGATCAATTGCCTTGGGCGTGAGTTCCGCTGCATTCTTTTTGTACCTTTAGATGGATGGGTATTTGCAAAGGGAAATAGTGGTTCTTTCGCTTGTTTGAATGGTGATACGTTATCTCTCTACAAATTGGGTGAAGAGTTTTCTTTTACTCATCGTGGACCGTAGTAAAGGGGTATAAGCGGGAGGAACTGCGTGATAAAATGTAGCGGAATCCTTGCTCTAATTACCAAGTAGGCGCGAGATCATATGATTTGGGCACTTTTCGCTCATACGAGTTTTTGGGCGTATATATCGTGATTACGACATGGTGGTTTCAATTCTGGGCCTGGACCCCGTGTACTTTGGCATGGGTAGGATCTCACTGTGGGTCGAGCTTCTTTATTGGGTCTGTGCCTCAACTCCCTTCATAGGACGGATGTTTGGGCTTGCGCTCTGGACCTGTGCACATATTGTTTTCTACCCCATCTAATTTAAAATTAAAGACTAAATCAAGGTTTTAAAGTAAGAAATGTCTTATGTATAAAGTAAAACAAACAAATAAATAAATAATAGTATTATAATAATTAAAAAATTTGGCAGGTAAAATGTATAAAATGAAAGAAAAATAAGATACTTCTCATCCCAATTATTGAATCTATTTAACCTGATATTTTTTCAAAATTTTCATCTTAATTCATGTTTAGGGTAAATTTAATTTTATATTTGACAACGAATTTAAAAGTAAAATTTTAAAAATAATACAATTACAGTGTCGTTTGAATTTTATGTTTGAGAAATATATTTCAATTTTTTTTTTAAATATATAAGTATGACATCTTTTGTTTCATTTAATTTGTATATTTGGGATTAAATGTAAGAAAAAAATTGATATAATAGAACTAAGTATTGAAACTAATTTATAATAATTTGTACAAATTTTGATCCTTTTTTTGTTTCATCAAATATTTCATCCATTTTTTTTTAAAAAATTTACATGTTGTATAAGAAAAAAAAAGGTTATGAGGATATAGACATGCAATAAGTAAAGAATTATGGGAATATTATATTGGACAATTTACAACATGAAATTTTTTATTTATTATATTAAAGAAAAATACTTCTGTCTATGATTATGTTAACATAAAATATAAGTAGAATAAGGTCTTGGTTGAGTTGGGATAAGTAAAGTCTCAACCTAAGCCCAACACAATCTTATTGGTAACAACCATATACACGGTATTATTTGTCGCTATTTTTGTTACCAATTACCAAATCTCCCTAGTGACTAAGCTATTGAAGATAAAATATGTCTCTAAGTTTGGCGAGCAAAATATACAAGAATTCAATTAGGTTGGATATGTAGGGGAAATAGGGCTTATAAGTCTCATTTTTTCTCAACTTTTTTTTTGTTAGCCTCGTTTTCTTAAATAAGAAGAGGTGATTTTTTTTGTTATTTTGGCCCGCAAATCGCGCCAAATGCAGCTGTTAATAGTTTTTTAATCAATAAAGGAAGTGGTTACTTATCATTAGTGGTTAATTATTCAGGATCTAGGATTTGCTCACCACCTGCATGTTTATTGATTATCTTTTGCTGGCATTGCCATAACATTTTAGTTTTATTATTTTACTTTATAGCATTTTGCTGTATAATTTTTTAATTTTTTTATTCGATATTTTATTGGTTTAAGTGACCAAAAGCCAGGAGTTTTTAAAGAGAAAAATTTGCATAATAGTGGATTAATTGCACCCATGTATTAAGCCTAATAGTTTAATGATATGTTTAGAGTATAACACAAGTTAAAATAAAACAGGAATTAATACAAGAGTCAAGGTTAAATTGGTAAAATATCAAAACGAGGACCCAAAGGTCATAAATGAAGAATAGTATATGCCAAAGTAGAAATCTGATAAATTGTTATGGAAATGAAATAGAAATGAAGGACTTTAATGCAAAAATGAAAAAAGAAAGCCAAAAAGGGGAAGGCTAAACAAGGCCTTATACAATATGAGAATAAGACCAAATTTGGTCTAGTGAAATGAAATCATTTCTCATTTGGGCAAAAGGGGATCTAGGGGACGTTCTTGAGAGAGGGGGAGAAGCCATCTTTAGACTCTACTTGTTCTTGAAGAGGAAGGAAGAAGGAAAGCTAGAGGGAGTGTGCGCAAGAGCCCTTGGATCTTTGTCCTAAGTTTGGCTAGCAGTTCACCGTTTGCTTGTTGGAACCCTTCTAACTCCCTCTTTGTTGTGTTTGGATTGGTAAAACAAACGCAGTTAGTATATATATGTTTGAAGTTAGAAGTTAATGACAAATTTATGTTTTTGATTAGATTGATTTTGGGGAATTTTTGTATAAAGGAAATGTTGGGGTTTTAGATGAGATGTTGTTAAAAATTTTCTAAAACCCATGTTTTTGTTTGACCATAACTTGGCCATTATTTATCCAAATTGAGTTATTTAAAATTCTGGGTAAACTAGACTTCTAGGAGAACAATTTTTCTTGAAATAAGTGTATTCAAATTTGGATCTCATTTGAATTACATTCGTAAGTGAAGCTTCTATTTTCGAGATAAATTCTAATTACATTTTGGTATTTTGAAACATTTAGGCCATAAGTTGATTTTCACTCATCCAAATTGAGTGATTCAAATTTTTAGGTAAACTAGACTTCTAGGAGAACAAATTTCCTTGAAATAAGTGTATTCAAATTTGGACCTTATTGAACCCAAAAATTCGTCAAAGTGAACTTATGTTTTCGGGCAAATTCTGGTTCTGTTTTGAAAATAGAGTAGTCCCGGTTGTTTAGGACATATATTGAGTTTCAGTACTCCGAATTGGATGATTCCAATTTTTGAATAAAATAGATTTATAGAGGAACAATAGACTTGAAGGAAGTTGGGTAAAATATGGCTTATTTGTTCATAGAAAATTTTACACAAGTGAAAATATAATGGGTAGAAAGTGAAGCCTAACCAAAAACACTAGTATGACTAGGATTTTTCTTTTGTTGTTCTCGATTTGTGACGCTATTTGCATGGAGTGGTTTGAGAAGCTGATGATGATAGAAACCTGACCCTAGTTGGGATTCCAATGATAGGAGTGGGAGAATAAACAGCTGCCCACTGTTTGTTTTTCATACTTATATTGCTTGTTTTCAAGTTTTGTGTTTGTTTGTCAAACAAATCTGCGGAATATTTGCTATGAAATTTGCTTTTGGTTGAACAGGTTAAATGCAGCTTCTATTTGAACTATAAATGAATTTGTTTGAGTGTTGGTTAACTGATTTATAAATGAATTATGTAGTGGCAAACATGACGGGATTCACATATGTACCAACAAATCCGTCGAGAATGTTAATTGTATTGTGGAAATGTGAAAATGATATTGTAAATGACTAATTATTAATGCCCTTAAGAGAATGTTAATCGTCATATTCGAGTTAGGGATAGATTGGTATACCAATAAGGGTCAATGTAAGCGATCGCTGCGACGAGAGCCGTTATTGTGGCATAGATTCGTAGCTAACGGGACAAATGGCCCAGGGTTATTAAATGTCTATAAACGTGGCGGTTTTCGCGTACTTTGTGATTCATTTATCTGCTTTTGAGAATTTCGATTAGGTCGTTTAGAACTTGAAATGATTAATAATTGTGTGTGGATGTGTTAATTGAATTGTGTGTGAAAAAATTAATAAAACATAGGGCACTCTGAGTAAATTATTGTATTTCTATATTTGAAGGGACTAAGGAAATGAAAGTATGTTAAATTACTATAAAATGGTATATTTATAAATATTGCATGAATCACATGAGTAGTATGTTAAAAGGTTGTTTGGAAAAATATGTTGAATTTTTTTGAGATGATTAAGTGATTCATATAGCAAAAGTTAATTGTTGTGCATATATATGTGGTGTAATTGTTTGAAATGAGAATATAAATGGAAAGAACCATTAAGCATGAAAATGATTAGTGCGTGAACTCAGTGTAGAAGTAAATAGTGGTAGGACCAAGGCTATGAGCTAGGTGAATTCAATCGAATCGTGCGAGATATAAGTAAATGTCCGTCTCATGCATACACTTCATTCCATGCATGATTTCATGTGACTACTTTGTATCAAAAAGTTGTAAAGATCTTTATAAGAAGATTATATTTTCGATTTTATGCGCCAAATGCACTTTACATTGTGAATTTTAAAAATGGGAGGTGAACTACGAAAAATATTTTGTAAGAAAATGATTTGGAAAGGGCATGGAAATACTGGATTTTGTGTATAAATATTGTACTAAAGTATAGTTATGGGCCCTCTTGAAAAGATATAATGCATACTTCTAATAGTAATAAATGTGAATAAGTAGTGATATCATATTCACATATATAAATTTGATTAAATTGATATTAAATATCCTATCGAAAATGTAAGACCCTGAATTTATAGTTTCCATGAATAGTAAATTTCGTTTTGATGATTGATATTGAAATTGTGTGATCAAATGAATAGTAATTTCGAAAAACAAGCCCGCTTGGGTCAAGAAAGCTGAAATAGACGAAATTATGTTAAGGGGTGAAAATGTAATTTTTTTGAAAAAGGGCAAAAAACGCTAATTTGTAACAAAAAATACTGAATTTTCTAGATCTCGGATGACATAAAAGCAGGACTTCCAGCGTTGAATTCGTCTCGCGAAATCTAGTTACGTCGAATTTCGTTGAATTAAAGACCGATTGAATTTTCATGAAATTCGAGGCGGCGACCACAGCGAGATTTTTAGAAAAAATCCAGAAAAATGTCCAAATATTTAAAGATGTTCCATTTAAGATATGAATGAGTGATCGAAGCGCAGGGATGAAATAAATTGTTTTGAAAGCAGCAGGCAGAATAAATGACATGTGACCTGCGACATGGAGCGTGTCCCACACTATATATAGTCACTAAAAAATGAAAATATCTCATTTGGTCTCAGCCAAACCGTAAGAGAGAGAGTAAGAGAGAGAGAGAGAGAGAATAGCAATCTTCTCTCTTCGATTCACGGGATTTCATCGGTCGAACTCTAAACCAGTCCAGGAATTAAAGGCGATCTGCATTTCTGAGACTCTTTGGCCCATTAGATGCAGAATCCTGGTCTGCCAAGGTCTGGGTTCGGGGTTTTCATGGAAACCGAGAAGGTGGTAAATAGGAAATCACCCCATTTGAGGAAGTAGGGTTTTCTCCTACTAAGTTTAATTCTGTCTAAGGGCATGTGTGTCCAAGGAGATCACATCGATTTTTCTCCGCCCATGACTATATTTTGGCCACCAACTTGGCGTCGCTAAATGAATTGAGTGATTCAAATTACTAAATAAACTAGGCTGATAAAGAGAACATTTATATTGAAATAGGTCTATCGATCCTGCGGCATTGGGCTGAATGTATTCAAAAGTGGAGCTATGTTCGGGCGGTTTTTACTGTATGTTTTAAGACTCGTAGTATATTTTGGCGGCAGCGACCGTCGACTCATCAGGTGGTGATTCAAATTGATGGATAAATTAGGCCCGATAGGCGAACAAATCTCGCGAAAATAGGTCAATCAAATTCCGAACCATTTGGACTGAAATGCACATTCAAGGAGCTATGTTATTCGAGCCATTTCTGGTGCTGTTTTGAAAATCAAACGGCCTCCCGGTTGTTTAGGATATATCTTGAGTTTCGGTGATCCGGTGGAAGTGATTCAGGTTTGGATAAGAACCCTAAGAACCGTATCTCAAAATGAGTACAAAGAACAAGTGTCCAAATTATGGATTAAGACGCCCTGGTATCGGTGCTTCACTGTTTCTAGTGTAACGAGTAAATTGACGATTTGAATGAAAAGGCAATAACTTCTTGAAGTCCGAACTCCATTTTGAAAGGGTGTTCTTGGACTTTTTTTGCTGGAAACTCATTAGGTGGGATTTCTATCCATATTCATAGCAAGTATAAGGATGATCAGAACATGGCTGAAAATTTATGTTTTACTTTTAGTACGAGTTATGAGTTATGTCGATGTGGTCTTTTGGTTTTTGGCATGACCATTTCATGGCATGTTGTGGGCTATTGTATGGGTAGTAATTTCCATGAGTTAGCATAAGAAAATCGCATGAGAGCTCAAAATAGGTTGAGTTCAATTGATTTTAATCAAATTGGAAGTAATTAAATACTTAAAAGTTAGCTGAAAGTATAGTATAATTAATGGTTTAATTGAACATGATTAAGGTATGAATGTTAATGGATTTATAGTTAATGTGACTTGTGTAGGAGGAAGGTATTGATAAAGGACAAGGGTAAGGTGAGAGAGTTTTTTGTTTTTGAGTAACCAAAATAACGAGGTACGAGAAAATGTTTGCCTCATATATATATATATATATATATATATATATATATATATATATATATATATATATATATATATATATATATATATATATATATATATTAATGTTTACCAATGCCATATGTTTTCATATCATGTTATAAATGTTCAAATGAAAAAAGAAATGTGGCTTCTTGACTTTAAAAATTATGTTACAGAAAATATGGCTTGGAGGTATAGTTTCCACATAGTTTTGTAACATGTGTTAGAAAAATCTTGAATGATTGCCAGTTTCCATAGTTTTACTTAGCTTACCAGTTTATGGTTTCTATATGAAATATGAAATATTTATGAATGTATATTTTTATATATACATGTTTATATGGCCCAGATCCATGATTACCCTATGTTACAAAGATAAAGTTTAAAGAAAAGTAGGCCAAGCCCTTTCTGGCGTGCATGATACATGTGAGAAAGGGTTAGGATTTTTAGAGAGAGGGAAGGGGAAGGCGGTACATATTGCCGCACTACCGTAGTAAAAATCACGAAAAAAGCCTGCGTTTATGAGGAGGTTCCTTTTTAGGCCATGAGTAATCGTAAGATGTTTCCTGTAGGTTCTTCATGGGCGGCGATGATTCTGGTGTAACGCAATTTCTCGAAGAGTTCCTTTAAGCCATAGGTGATGCAGGGTATTTGTTTCTCCAGGGGTTCTTTCTTGGATGCGGGTGATTCGCCGACATGGTTAGAAGTATTGGATGCAATGATTCAAAAGAAAAAGAAAGTATATTGAAAAGATATGTTGATACAAGTGTTTTACACATTGTATTTGATCTATATGAAAAAGAAAGTAAAATAAATGTTTATTGAAAGGATATGTTTATACAATTGTATTTGACCTGTATGGAAAAGAAAGTAAAATAAATGTTTATAGAAATGAGATCTCTATACAATTGTTTTACACGTTGTATTTGAACAGAAAGGAAAAGAATGCAAAGTAAATGTTTATAGAAATGAGATCTACATACAATTGAGCACATAGTGTATTTGGCTTATGCTCCCAAACATTATTTTCTATAAAGCCCCGTACTCTCATGAGCTCCTTTAGCTCACCTTTTTTTCAAATGTTTTTACTAAAATGTTTTTCGGGCGGGGCGCGTGCCGGTTCGAGGAGCATCCTCACGGACCGGTGACACTCACTTCTCCGCGTGACGAGCCACCTTTTTGAAAATGTATAGTTTTTATTGTAAAAATAACTACTTGTACACCTTTATTTTGTAATGTATATAAGTTTAAAAGATTGTTTTATATATCTATAGTGGTAGAAAATGATTTTAAAGTTTGATTTGAAGTGGATTTGTGGTGGACTTGATGTCCCATTGTTGGTTGGAGTAAATTAAATTGTTTTATTGCAGTGTTGTAAATTGGGACATGTCCGAGCTTGAGAGGAAAACTACGCTCGATTTTCTATAAGGGTTTAATGTTTTAAAAAAAAAAAAAAAAATTGTCCCACCATGTTTCTGAGATTTAATGGGAAACGTAGCGTAGCCCTCAAGTAGTTGACTCCCACAGTTCACTTTTAAAGGTTTAAACGAAATAGAAAGGTTTTTTTTTTGGAAGATGTCATGAGACACCCGAAATTTGAGGGTTAGAAAGGAAGCTTCAGGTTAGGTCACTTCAGCGATATATGAAATGTGTTTTTATAGATAAAATAGTTTGTGGGTCAGTACGATATTGAGCGGAAGTGGATCAGTTGGGTTTGGGGCGTGACAATTTATTTTGGTATTGTTGAGGCTTGGTTTGGCGGAGTTCTGAATTGACTTTGAATTATGTGTGACATGCATTGCATTTTCATATAAAAGATGACGTGACTCTAATGTGGATCTTGTCGGTCTTAATAGGTTAATCATGGAAAGTTCGGGTACCGATAGGGTCGGAGGCGACTCGGAGTAGCCGAATAACCTAATGAAGTATTGGATGGTGGGCGGCATCAATGCTCAGTCCGATCGTAGTGGGACATTTGGGTGCGTTGTCATCTATAAAATAGCTCAAATATTTCAAGGCGACACAACCAGCCCCGAGTTATTCCTCGATGGACAACGATTGAGAGAAATAAAGCGGGAAATCACAGGCCCATGGATTTTCTTGGAAAGAAAGATGATGAGCCTTCCATGGCGGAAGATTGGCTCGAAAGAACAGAGAGAATGTTTTGACAAATGCATTGCACACTAGAGGAAAATTTAGAGTGTGCGATCTCACTCCTACAGGATGACGCTTACTAGTGGTGGGTCATGCGACGAGTACACCAGAAAATATTGCAGGATTTTCATAGCAGAATTCAGAAAGCAATACGTGGGTCGAATCTATCTTAGCAATATGAGAAGAGAGTTCCATAATTTGAAGCAGAAGTAGATGAGTGTGACAAAGTATCATAGGGAATTCACCCGGTTGAGAAAATATGCTCCAAAGATGCTAGTTATAGAGGAAGAAAAGTGTCGTAAGTTTGAGGATGGCCTAAATGACTATATTTGGGCCTATGTCATAGGATTCACCGATGATGATTATTCTAAGATTGTGACATGTGCTTTAAATGTTGAAAGGGTGAAGAAAGAAGAGTATATGACACTAAAGAAGAAGGTAGAGTAAGAAAAAACCTTAGTCGGTCGAGTTAGTATCGACACTTAGGGAATAAGAATTTAGAGGTCCACAGGGTTCTAGTCAGCCTACACTATAGAGACCAATACAAACTACAGATAGTAAGACTATTCTACCAACACCATCAGTAGTTAGTGCCCCAGGAGATTCTTCTAGAGGACCAGCTCCTCCTTATTGCACACATTATGGGAGGAGACATAAAAGAGATTGTTGGAGACTAATAGGTGCTTGTTTGGTTTGTGGATCTAATGAGAGCACAAAAGTAAGGGTGCCTAGAGCCCATTCTTTCACGACACTCCAGTTGGGGGTATAGGCGTAGCAACACCCGAGAAGGGTAAGGACGACAAGAGTGTTTACTCAGAGTGACTCGAGACAAGAATGGCTTGCATGGAGCTCACTTGGGGACCAGATAGGATATTTCTAAGTAACTCTAGCTGAGCACTTCTGGCCTGAAAATGATTGAATAAAGATGCTACTGGATGTGATAGTTGATAATTTCAATATCTTTTAATAAATATTTTTAAAAATTGTTTCTAAAAATACTTTTTCAACGAATTCTTATTTTTTTAAATCATCATATTTGTAGAGAATATTTATATCTTAAAACTATTTTTTACTATGTTTTTAAAAATACTTTCCAAACAATATTCTTATAAAAGCATATTTTAATAATATTTTTAAAAATGATTATAAAAATAAATTTCATTAACATTTTTTTGAAAACTATTATATAATGTTTTACAATATAATTATAAATATAGTATTTTATTTTTAATAATTGTACATGTTTTCATAAAAAAAAATTAAAGTAGTTAGTTTTCTAGTTATGAAAAATATATGTTGCTTTATTATTATTGAAAATATAAAATATATTTTGTAAAGAAAAAATAACAGTTATCATAATGATTTCAATTGTTATAATAAAATAAGATAATATTCTTATAAAAATAATTGAAATAAATTAATTTATTATATAGTAGTCTTTTAACAACATAAAAACAAACTACAAGTATTTTAAACAATTTCATTTTATAAAATATTTTAAGAATTATAAAATTATTTTTTACTATTTCGATCCGTTTTGGTCCACAATATGCATAAGATCGGATCGAGCTAATCAAACATTGGCTCGACCCATATTGGCCCTATGGTCAGATTAGGCCAAAATGTGTCGGGTTGGCCGTTTCCCACATCTATATATTAGTATGTAGTCATACCCAAAGACCACTTTCCACTATCATAAAATATAGCATATACTAGCCTTTAGCTTCAATAAATGGGCATACCTATATTTTTCTTACATAGTTCATTTAAGCCCCTCGGATGCTTAACCCAGCAAGCTGATGCAAGAGTCTCATGGGTATGTCTTGCACCCATGAAAACTCTCACTTCGATGGAAGCAAGATGATAAAATCAATGGCTTTTGGAGGAAGAGGGATAAGAGTAGTACTTGCCCACACAAGCAAATATGGAAGACTGCATGGGGAAGCCAGGTGCGTAGCAAGATCACGTGCTATAGGTAGATCGCACCGCGGGTGAGAGCGTGAGTTGTGGGAGGAAACCACGCTCACCCTAAAGACATGCTGTTGCGTGCGCGGTCGTACGCAAACACCTAAAGTTCAAGGCAAGGCGAATTGATAACGCGGTCCTTACCCTCTGCCAGTTTGTATTTAGGTATGAGGGTATTTTGGTAATTTAATAAATAAATAATTATTTATTTCATTATGTTTGCTCAGCATAGTTTAATGTCTCCTGGAGAAAATTCAAAATTAGCCTAAATAACTTTTTAGAGGGGGGTGTAGTCGATGAAAGGGGGGGCCCATGGCTAGGTAGTGGGCACACCCTGCCATAGCCTTAGGGCATGGCCTGACACACGGATTAGCAACAACAAGGGGATGCATGGGCTCCATGACATGCAACCCTCCTCCTCTTCGTGCCAACACAGGGGCACGTCAAAGCTTATGCACATGGATGCATGGCTGTGGGTGCAATGCCATGACTCGGTTGCTTTGGAAAGACAAGCATGGATGCAATATTTCAATGAGTGGAGCATGTAGTGGGGGCAAGACATGCCTCAAAGACTTGGTTGGCTCACAAAGGCTTGGTTGGCTCGATTAGTTGTTGGTAGTTCATGGCTTAAATTGCAGGGTATGTTAGACCTTGCAAACCGTGGGATGAAGAAAGTCCATCATAGGCATAGAAGCATAACTGAGGGCTTAGTTGGCATTCATGAAGATGGTCATATGCCTCATAAGCTAAGACATGGGATGAACATCGGGTGTTCGATAAAAGGCTCGACTCAAGTAGCAACCAAGAGAATGATAAAAGGGTTGCATGAGTCATAATGAGGGAGTTTATATAGATGCAGCGATTAGCAGCAGTTGCAGGCACGCTCTATAAACATATGCACCACTTCCTCGAGACAAGGGATTATGGGATCATGTTTAACCACCTATGAAGGGATGTGTAGGGATGAAGAGTGGTGTTAGTGGGTAGTTACCCAAACTGACCCACGTTTTGGGATTCACTTGTGAATCAAAAGGTTATAAAAGCCTCTTTGATGGGAGAGAGAGAGAGAAAGAGAGGTATTGGGAGGGAAAGCCATTATAAAGCCTCATTCTCTAGTTTTGGTTTTATAAGTGTTGAGGCACTACATGAAGTTTTTCAATTAGTATGTTGAAAAAGATTAATAAAGCATGGCGGATTCCATTATATGAGTTGTCTCCCTCATCTTACTATTCGGGTGGGAATCATTGGAAGGTTGGCTAAGTAGGACTTAGCGCTGCACACGAACACGAGAAAAATAATAGTCAATTTTTGTGGGTGTGACAAGTGGTATAAGAGCAGTGAATGATGTCGGATGAGACCTTGAAAAAAATGGTGGCTCTTATAGAATAAACTTTAGGAGAATGGAACATGGAGGAAGGCACCATGTTCACGTGGGCTAATTAGGCTATGAACGAGTTCAATGTTCAAAGAGGGTTGATGGAAAAGCAGGACCAGTACATGGAGGAAAATCATGTTGGCTTGAAGGTGGAACTCCTATTAGTGAATGAGGACTTCAAGCAATCCTAATAAATGCAAGAACGTGTGGTTGTCTAAGAGGTTGTTTGCGGGGATCCTCCAGGCCTACAAAGGCCCCTCCTAGCAGGCAGTCAGGAACAAGAAACTGATGGGACATGGGCACAGACGGAACTGAGAACTTTCTGTGGGACATGGAGTAGTTCTTTCAGGAGCCACTCATGTCCACACCCCAGCCCACTTCAGGGATGAAGGCGTGAGCGCTATATTGGGACTCTTTACTTGCTTTTTTAGACATTAGTAATCCCAAGTCTTATAACTAAATAAAAATATCATATAGAAAGATACAAAAATAAAACACACATACGTAGTGGTGTTTCTGATATCAATACATACACAGTCCACCGTCCCGGCCCCATATATACATAACCATGGCCTTACATTTACATTTACATCAGGCGCAAAACCTATGATGATGGACTCTGATGTCTTGACCCGGCCCGATATGGGGAAGATCGCGGAGGGCGTCCTCTCTACAGTTAAAACCGTCTTGAGAAGCAACAGTGAGAAACATATGACCTCCATATACACAAACATTAATACTCTTTTATAGTAACATATAACAATAGCAATGAGATATTGACCGGTGCATCTTAGTTTTGTGAATTCATATAGAAAACTTTATATATATATATATATATATATATATATATATATATATACTTGTACTTATATCAGACTTATACTTGTTGAATCTCGGTAGGAGTTCTGGAGAACTTATACTTACGAAGATGAGTGCGTGCAGAGCTTATCTAGCATACCAGGGTACCCGTGGAGGTACTATAGGCTTCCTGTATGCGGAGGTGCTCGTAGGAATGTATAAGAGCTTATACTTGTCTGAGGAAGGTACCGCTGATTTTGCATTCGGAATTAGAATGATGTACATTACTTTACTCTTGTCGTTATTCAGACTCTTATCGTATAAGCTACATTTGACTCACTGAAGCCCGAAAGTAATAATAAATGATTAGGACTAACATAATAAGTACCTGAAGGTATGAGTGCCGATGCTAAGGTGCCATAGCACATAGCGGGAGTGCCGAAGCACTAACCCGGGAGTGCAGGTAAGCGCCTGTCGGAGAGTGGCGTCACTGAGCGAAGTACTGCTCTATGCACCTTGCGCTGCGAGGTCTTTAGTGTTATTCAATATCCGGTCTTAAGCAATCCTACAATTATATGTGTTTAGGAACTTACTATCTTTTCATAGGGGCATTAAGTTTTCCAACATCAAACTTCACTTCGTAGAAATGTGGTACGATCTAATTTTCTTTCCCTTTGTCTTTACAAACATCATATGGACCATTTCATACACTTATAGGATCCTTATTAGTCAGTAGACAAGTCCTGAAGCTTGAGAAAAACAAAACAAAACAAAACACAAAAATTTCCATATTGTGAGCCTTGTTAGCCTCTTACTTGCGTAAGGCAAAGCACTACGCCTCGAGAATTTAGGAGCTTGTCTAAGCCTCCCGCTCTGATGCGTCGGCGTGGACATGCCACGCCCGAAAAGTGGACTACGTGGGTGGGATCCTACGCCCTTGGCGTAGGACCACGAAAATTTCGATTTTGTGATTTCGTCCATTTTCAGTTAAAGAAAATTCGCCTTCCCTTCTCGGGAAAAACATCTTCAAGTGTGTTAAGCACGAGAAACCAAACATAGAGATTAAAATAGGGTTTTTCAAACCCGAAACTCAAATGCCTTGAGTTAAGGTTAACTTCCTTACCCAAACAAGTACCCGGCCATCATAAACCAATAATCCATATAAAGAATGCGGAGGATTCCATACTCATCTCATATAAACAGGTTTTCTCAGCCCGTCTTTCAACAATCTAGAGGTTGGGGACGAATTCCTAAACTAAACCCTAGAAATGGAACAAACTAATATCCATACAAAAGTCCAAAAATCCATACAAAACCATAGCAATCTATACCTTTCTTGGCTTTCTTTCCTTCTTCTTCTTATTTTAGCCTTCACTCTCTCTCGTTTTCCACTTTAATACTTTATGTAGAGACAACGATGCTTATCCATTTGATTTAATTTCCTCTTATTGCACACTTTAGTCTCAAATTCCATTCTATTTACACCACAACTTATGCCATTTCTATAATGGCATATCATCTTCTTATATTATGACTTTTGTGTCCCGTTTTGACAAATTACAAATTTACCCTTGCTTATTTCCGGGTTTCTCAGTTTTCACATTTTGGATTTAAATAACGAAAAAAATTCAAATTATTCCTACAAAATACATGCTGAAAACGATTGGGGTATATTTCGGGGTGTTACAACTCATGTTGTTGACGAGGAGAAAGTTTCCATCACCGGTATGTACCCTTGTTGGTGATCACCGAGATCGAGACGGATCACCACCTTGGGACTGAAAAGGGAGGCTCCAGGGAAGTAGTTCCTCTTGTGACCAATGCAACATGGCTAGCTCGAGAGTCTTTGAGAAGGCTTAAACAGACGGGGGCCCTACAAGAATATGTTAAGGAATTCATTTCCTTGATATTGGATATCAAAAATATGTCCAAGGAGGACAAATTGTTTAACTTTGTGTCTAGGTTACAGGGTTGGGCACATACCGAATTAAGGAGGCAGAGAGTGAAAGACTTGCCGCTGCAATGGCTACAACAGATTGTCTAGTGGACTACAAGTTATCAGGATCCATATCCATTGAGTGGAAACATAAATAAGAGGGATCCATAAAGCATAAGGTCGTGGAGAAGCCTTCAAATCAAGATGAGGTAAAAAAGAGTGGCATGGTTGTTGCCCCAAAGGTTGGGGACGTAACTACTACTCAGAACATGCAACGAGTTGAGTGCTTTATATGTTAGGGACCCCATCGGACCAAAGAGTGTCCTAGAAGGGAGAAGCTATCTACCCTTCATAATACAAAGGAGGGTGACTCTGACTCAGATGACCCGTCACCACAACTCAATCATCTACAAGTGGTGACCACCCTTCACACTCTTAGTCTTTTTTATCAATAGATGTATGTGCTTGTTCATTGAATATGATAGGTGTGAAGGTGGTGGTTGGCATGGGTGCAACACAAAGTTTCTTGGCAAGCACGGTAGCACCCAAATTGAATTTAAGAGTGGAACCACATGCTAGTGTGATCATACTCTTGAATGGTGTAGACCACCGAGTGGATGACATTGTTAAAGTTGTATCAATCCAGATAGGAGCATAGAGCAAACAATGTGAAATGATGGTGATTTATATGTGGGACTTTGAGTTAATCCTTGGGATGGATATCCTCAGGGAAGCAGAAGTTGGGATCATGCCATATTTGCATTCCTAGAGCGTATAGTCAATACCTTGAGAAAAGGAGATGTGGATGGTGCAAGCCCGAATATGATAGGGATGGTGTCTAGAATAGAAATCTTGGGGAGTTGGCTAGAGGGCAGTGGCAACCTAGATATTGCAGATCTAGAGCCCTTAGGTTCTGGGTTGGAACATATGGCAGACGGTTGGTGGAACAGTGAGGCAGATTATGCTAAGTTTGAGTCGACATAGGCGTCGACTCATTTGGAGGGGGTGAGTTTGTAAGCCCCTTGAATGCTTGACCGAATAAGTTAATGCAAGAGTCTCATGGGTATGTCTTGCACCCATGAAAACTCTCACTTCGATGGAAGAAAAATGATAAAACTAATGGCTTTTAGAGGAAGGGGATATGCGACCCACACCGCAGTGGAAATTACCCGCAATTGTAGGTGGTTGCCACACAGAATCAGGATACACTTTTAGGCGGGGCCATGCACACAGCGGTCGCATGATGCGGTGTGAGCGCGGGGCCCGAGGCCATCCGTTGACTGCAGATCCAACCGGCGGAAGCACTGTGATGTGGGCAGGCATCTACCTGCAAATCAGGATCAGATCTGCTTTGTGCAGGGCTCTTACCTATATACAAACCCGTCCCGAACAATCAATATATGAGTACAAATGGCCATAGGCCATATACCAATGCTCATCAAATAATCCCAACTATATATCATGTGAAGGTTTAAAGTTAATATTTGCTCTTACTTATACAACATATATTAAAAGTTTAAAAACATTCTAATACATGTATACATAACAAAACCAAAGCTACAACCTGGCTTTCTTCTAAAGCGGCCTCTATGATGAGCCGTCTCCTCGTGCGCTCCCTGTACCTGAAATAATATAATTCCCTCAACAGGGTGAGCTAATCTTTCGAAAAAGTGGAATCACCACCCAAATGGATTCTACCACTTTAAGTGTATATGCAATGCTCTAAAATAAAGACACATTCAAAATACCATCACGTGATCTACTTGAATATTTACATGAGCCAACCCATGTCTCGAGTCCTCCCAGCGGCTCCTATGCACCTGCCTAAAACATGCTTAAAGAGAAAAACATCATTTTCAAAACAAATCTTGTTGTTTTTCGAAAATACACTACCGAGCGTGTCGGTAAAAATATGGGGCGCCCTCAGAGCGAAATATGTTGCGGAAAACCTTCAAAGCGATCATGGTTCTCATGTCAGAAATATTTATTCAGACGTGCCTGACGTTCTCGGAATTCATCGTGTAAATTCCTTTCACAACCATTTTCCTTTTCTTTCAATTTTTCATGTCATGCCACACACACTGATTTCTAGGTTACCTAGAATGCGTATGAAATGCATTATGTCATTTCTAGCTTACAGATTATATAACATGCGAATATATCATCATGCATATATTTACATAATTTAAAATCACGCAAACATGTTATGCAATTTCTACAATCCATTACACCAAAAATTAGCTCCACGTGGGTTGGTACTTATATACTTAATTCGATTTGAATTACTCCATGAAGCACATTTTCTCACAATTTATTTTGTGTGAACACTATTCATGTAGAGCGATTGAGAAACCCTCGGGTTCTTATTCACGACCAATCACACTCCCGGTTCCGGCTTTTTGTGAATAAATTTACCATGCCATTCGATCTCATACAGTCGCGATACAATTTGTTTCTGACCTGACATAGCACTTCAGCAGCCATCGCGTTACGGACTACCGCAGGTTTATAAATTCCTTACACTCCGATTCAAGATTTGGGCGGGACGATCAAGCGGCGGTGAGGCTGCGTTGGCGCCATTTCGAAACTCTTAAATCGAGTAAAACAAGTAGGATGAAGCCCATACCTCACGGGTTTGTCGGGAAACTACTGCTGGAGCTACAAATAGGCCCCTCATCGTAAGAACAACTTTCCTTCTTGTTCAAGAATTTCGAGTGGTCAGATCCTGCCCGCAAATCTAAGAGCACACCTTCTCTCTTAAAAAACAAAAACCCATGCATCCCCATTCTCCACACTTCACGTTTTTCCTTTTGGCTTAAGGAAGAAGACCCATTTGTGGCTAATTCGTCACATTATCATTTGTATTCACCCCTAATGCACTTCAAATGCTTGGATTTTTCGACGTTCACTGTGTGCTGTTATCTCGAGTCGTCGTTTCCATCATCTCTCTACTCTAGCACAGCATGTCCACATGATCACGTATTACAGTGGCTGTAGTGACATCCGTTTTACGTGGCGAGAAACTAGATGTCTCGAGAAAAGCGCGTGCGATTTCCGTGTCTCGGTCGGCGAAGTCGGCGTGGTAGCTGGGTCCCCGTGAGAAGACCACGTGATTGAGAAATGAGTTCGTCGATTCGGGATCCTAGAGAATGTTCGGTTTTGACCGAAATTTTGCCATTTTTCCAAAAATTGGAAATTTCTCGGGTCTTACATGCAAGCAAGCCACGCTCGTACCAAAGGCATGCACGTTGTTGTGCAATTGCACACCAAGCATCTAATAAGTTCAAGGCAAGAGCATATTGTATCATGGGGTTCTTTATGTATGGGTGTATTTGGGTATTAGGGTATTTTAGTAATTTAGTAAATAATTATTTATTTATTCCATTATTTTTATTTAGCATAGTTTGATGTCTCTTGGAGAAAATTCGAAAATGACCTAAATAACTCTTTAGGGGGGAGAGGGGGTGTAGTCAATGAAAGGGGGCCACGACTAGGTCGTGGGAGCACCCCGCCATGGCCTTGGGGCATGGCCTAGCACACAGATAAGCAGTAACAAGGGGATGCATAGGCTCCATGACATGCAAACCACCTCCACGTCAAAGCCTATGCACACGGATGCATGGCCATGGGCGCAATGCCATGGCTAGATCGCTTCGAAAAGGCAAGCATGGTTGCAATGCCATAAGCGGAGTATGGAGTCTAGGCGGGACATGCCACAAAGGCTTGGTTGGCTCAATGAGTTGCTAGTAGTGCATGGCTTAAATCGTAAGGCAAGTTAGAACTTGCAAATAGTAGGATGAAGAAAGTTCATCATAGGCACAACAGCACAACTGAGGGCCTAGTTGGCATCCATGAAGATGGTGATATGCCTCATAAGCTAAGGCATGGGACGAACACCGGGTGCTCGATAGAAGGCTCGAATCAAGTAGCAGTTAAAGGAAGGACAAAAGGGTTGCATGAGTCATAATGAGGGAGGAGTTTATATAAATGCATCGGTTGGCAACGGTTGGAGGCACACTCTATGGGGATGAAGAGTGGTATTAGTGGGCAGTTACCCAAACTGACCCACGTTTTTGAATTCGCTTGTGAATCAGAATGCTATCAAAGCCTTGTTGATGGGGATGAGAGAGAGAGAGGTATCGGAGGGAAAAGCCATTATAAAACCCCATTCTCTAGTTCTGATTCTATAAGTGCTAAGACATTGCATGAAGTTTTATAATTAGTCTGTTGAGAAAGATTAATAAAGCATGACGGATTCCATTACCTGAATTGTCTCCCTCGTCTTACTATTAGGGTGGGAAACAATGGAAAACTGGCTAAGTAAGACTTAGCTCCGCACACAGACACGAGAAAAAATAATAGTCCATTTTCTTGGGTGTGACAGTTCCTATGTCATAGTGTTGTGTCATTTGGACCTAGACACGATCTTCAAAGGACATTTTTTTGGGTTATTCGGATGCTAATGGAATATGAATATGAAGTGACACTATACACACTTGAGAGGGTTGATTTTCTCATTCCTATCATAGGAAGGATGTTTTCTCATCCCTTTAGAACTAATGAAAAGCACCTTTGGACGATTCTTTTAGAAGTTTTTGTGCCCTCGTGATAACTTATTTATTATTTTATATGGGTATTTCACAAGTGTTGTGGCTTTTCTAATGGTAAAACGTGGGTTGTGACAATGAAATGCTACTTTAAGTTTTTTTTTTTTTTTTTTGCATGGAAAGTGAACCCACGTGGATCACGTTAATCTTAAAATAAAGGAAAATTGAGTGGGAAAATAGGTTATTGAAGCTAATTAGCTATTAAAATAGTTAATCAAATTTTAATAACGTCTACTTTTTTATTAAATTGTCGAATATATACCACCATATACTCTATATATATATATATATATATATATATATATATATATATATATATATAACTCGTAATATTGACCTTCAAAATTTCAATCATAACCAGAAATGAATAAAGTACTGGGTCTAAAGAACAAAGAAAACATGAATATTAATATGTTTGGAATTTTTTTTTTGTTAAAAATAACGACAAGCATTAACGCGCGCTGATTTGAAAACGATATTATTTTGAGAAAACATCAAACTGATATGTTATTTATATTTTTAAAAACTATTTTAAAAAATATGAACCAAATAAACTATAGTTTTTTTTTTTCTTCTATATAACACAATATCAAAATCATGTTATTGGTGTTTTTAAAAACAATTTTAAAAAACATGAACCATGATGCTATATTGATACCAACATCATGATCCAATAATTGATCAATGACTGATAACAAATTAAGAAGTTGATTCATATGGATATATAAGGTCACAATCACTTTTTCATTTTTAACTACAAAGGGGAATGAATGTATAAAGTAGGTAGATTGGGCAAGCAAGAGGAAGGGATGAGAACATGAAACATGGTGTGAACGTTATACGCATGCACCATTCAATAATTCGTTTGGATTCACAAATTTTCATACGTTTGTTTGTTTGTTTGTCGTAGATTGCGCCTCCTAATTTCCCATCACCATGCATATCATTATCTAGAATTATCAAATGTCAATGTTAGGTTGGAAGGATAAGATTTTTCTTCCTCTTCTTCTTTAGATTTTTCGGTACACATGTCGTGTAGGGTCTACTTTTAGGGGTCTATTTCATGTTAGTTTACATTTTATGTTTTAGTTGCATTTGTTTGTAACCCAACAATCTAAATTTGATTTTTTTGGTAACTATTTTCGAATATTGTTATTGAGTTCTCTAATGTTTTTATAGAATAAAGTCCATTTGAATACTTTGAAAAATTTTAACATATTTTAATTTGTCCTTAACCCCTAGTTTAAGCGGTAAAGAAGTGAGATAGGGTTTATGGTTCGAATTTAAGAACAAAGTATTATTATAACAATATAATGCAAACTGAAAGTTAAAAAAAAAACATATTTTAATATCTTTTACATATATTTTAAAAATAATTTTTATGTATGATGTTTAATTTCTAATTATTCTATATAATTATTGATTATTTTTTGAAATATTTATCAAAAAACTAGTAAAAACAATAGAAAATATTTAAAAGATGTTTTAAAAATATCCTACTTTTGAATTCTAACAATAAAAGATAAAAGCCCTTGACTCTTGAGACTAGACCCACAAAGTAAAGGAGAGGGATGCCTTTATGGGAGATTTCATGTTGGAATGCAAGAACACAATATTATAATAATGTAATGCAAATTAAATAAAAGTAAAAAAACAAACAAACAATAAAAGATGAAAATAACTTTCAACTATTAGTCTATTATTCAAAACAATATATAGCCAAATAAGCCATTACTATTTTAAAAAACAATAAGGCATTTTCTTTTTTATTTGGAAACTTCAAAGAAAGAAATGTGATGAAGTTTTATTTACGTTGTTACTTTTTATTATTTATCAAGTTTAGAATTTGTTATTATTTTCTTTATGTTATCTTTACTTTCATTTTTCTTCTTCTATTTTTTTTATTCTTTTATTTTATGTTATAGGAACCTCAACCCTTTTTTCAAAACATATATGGAGAAAGAAAAAAAATATAAAAATTTAATAATTTTAATTTTTCTTAATTTTTTTTCTTGGAAATTCCAGTTTAAAATGATGAACTACTCTCTATCTTCAATAATAATAATAATAATTATTATAATAATAATCCCTAGTCCTAAAATTATAGTTATAATATTTTACATCTTTGTAGCTTTTTGAATGACTTGTGTGAGATGAGTATAAAACAACTGATAAAAAATATTTGTATCCCAAAAGCAGATTTTTTATTTTAAATAATAATAATAAGGGTTGGTTTTTCAATTAAGGAATTTTCATTTTCATTTTCTCAATTCACAGATTCCAAAAGCTGAAAGTAACAGGAATATTTATTTTCATTTCTGTTCTTCATTTTATATTTTTTATAATTTTTCTAATAAAAATATTCATGGTACCATTTCCAAATAAATAAAAATTTACCATTTTGGTACAAATTCAAATGACGTAGTAACAAATTGGTTGAACAAAAAGAAATTTGGTGAAAGTACTTATACTTTAATAGAAATGGACATTATATATCTATTGGTTGAAAGATGGGCAATATAAGGAAAGAATGGATGACCATTCAAAAAGAGAGACAAAGATAGGTAACCATTGATGTGACATTTTTTAATGATGAATTGTGGTCCATCCCTATTTTAATTAACAACCACAATCAAATATTGGCCCTAACCCTACCTATGATATTTTGGCAATAACATAATACTTATTGTCATTAATATTTGTTTTCCCTATTCATCAAACATTATAGCCCTTGAGTGTCTCAAGTGGCTCATGTGATAAAGTGGGATGGACATGTTGGAGAACTCGGAATTAAGAATATAGTATAACAATATAATATGAAAAACTGAACATAAGTAAAAGGAAAAAAATCTACAAACATTATAAAAAAATTATTTTAAAAGGGATTTTTTTTAAAATAATAATTTTGGTGCTAAGTCATTAGTTTCTCTTTAAACATATACTTAGATTTTGCAATTTCAATATATATATATATATATATATATATATATATATATATATACTATATATATATATATATATATATATACTCTTATATATATATCCAAAGGTCTATCTATTACTATTTTCTAAAATAGTTTTTATTTAAGACTATTTTCCATGTTTTGTAGAATATAATTCTATTTGGAAATTTAAAATATTTGTAGTTTATTTTTAATATTTTAAAAATAATTTTGATGTCTTGTAAAGATCAGATTGATGGTTAAGGGTCAAATATGTATAAGAAGAACAATTTTGAATTTTAGAGGCTCTGTAACATATCTGTACCTGTATCTAGAAATGGATAAGATGTCGATAAAATAATAATTTTGATGTCTAATATTTTTATTTTTTATTTTTTATTCTTAACTATTTTATATGTTTACATAATTAATTTAAAAATAATTTTGTGGAAACGTGTAAAAATAGTAGAAAACAAGTAAAAGATATTTCTTAAACATACTTTACTTTCTATTCTTAAAAATAAAAAGGAGAGAAATGACATTTTAAAGGTATCACCATCATTAATCCATTGATTCATTAGTCTTCCCTCACCGACACAAAAACAGTTCCTCTAATTTTGTGAGGCATTTATAAAGTTAATTTAAGTTGGCTTTTTCCAAACCCCGTGAGTTTCACTTTCACATGGAAAAAATGATATAATCATGCATGAAATAATTATAAAACAAAACCATTGACTTTCTTCTCGAAGAAAAAAATTGACTCTTCATGATTAAAAAAGCAGTTCATTTTCTCTTTAATATTTACCGATTTGAGTTTACTTAGAGCCACGGGAGGATTTACTTAATCGAGATGACCTTCAAACAAGGTCAATTATATATTAATCATATCCAAAATTAAAACTTTTAAATCCACGAGAATTAAGTAAACTTATATCAAAAGAATATGAATACATATAATGGATCTAGAAAGGGTTTACCTTCGATTTAAAGATAAGTTATTTCACCATTATATTATAATGTTGATTTATGTTTTATTAATTAATGTCCTTAAATATATATTGTCAATGAGGTTTAATTCAATGATTAAGGATTTAACGAGACATAAGATAAAAAAAAAAAAAACTATAATGAGAATATTATAAAGAATTTATAGAAAATCATGCAGAAATGAAGTATATAAAAAAACAACGTGCATAAATTAAACGTACACGTGTGTAAATAATTAAAGGTGAATAAATAACGTTCAAAATTAAACGTACGCACATGTGTGTCACGTGAGAACCCACCAAACAAAAACCTATTATTATATATCTGTCCTGAGTAGAGGGGTATGAATCTCACCCTCTCTCGTTTCTCACGCCTGACACCATCTCCTCTCTTCCTCCCTCCATGGCTTCTGCTTTTGCCACCCACCATATCAACGGACAGAACTTCATCTCCACGCTCCATAGATCCAATCACCGTCGTCCATTGGGTGGACCCATCAGGGTAGCCATGGATCAGAAGAGCTCGTATTGGGCCTCCATTAACGACGACATCGAGGCCCATCTCAGGCGGGCCATTCCCATCAGGGAACCGTTCTCCGTCTTCGAGCCCATGCACCACCTCACCTTCTCCGCCCCGGAAACCACCGCGCCGGCACTCTGCATCGCAGCCTGCGAGCTAGTCGGCGGCCACCGCCACCAGGCCATCGCCGCTGCGTCCGCCCTCCGCCTCATGCACGCGGCCTCGTACGTCCACGAGCACATCCCCTTAACGGACCAGCCCAGGCCCAATTCCCCGCCCAGACCCGGCCCCAAGTTCGGCCCAAACGTTGAGCTTCTCACGGGCGACGGCATGGTCCCGTTCGGGTTCGAACTACTGGCAAAATCCGACGCCTTGGATGACGAACATTCGGGTCGGATCCTGCAAGTCATAATCGAAATCACACGCGCAATCGGGGCACAAGGAGGGCAATGTACCGACATGGGGAACGGGTCGACCCGAATGGTTGGAGAAGGAAAGGGAGGTGAGTTGCACGCGTGCGGAGCAGCGTGTGGGGCAATACTAGGTGGTGGGAGCGAGGAGGAAATAGAAAAATTAAGAAAATATGGATTTTACGCCGCGACAATTCAGAAAATGTCAAAAATGAAGGAAGGCGAGAAAAATAGAGAAGCGATAGAGGAAATGAGAAGGCTGGCATTCAAGGAATTGAACTTTGATGGGAAAGTGAGCTCATTTCAAGTACTGTTAATATATTCAGACATTTTTATTTTTTGCTTTTGTGTTTTGATTGTTTAGAAACTGGATTTAGGGAAAGGGAGAGGCTTGAAGTGGGTCAGATGTTTGGACCGTGTGTCCAAAAAACCCATTAATGTCTCTCTCTGCACCTTATATATATATATATATATATATACTATATATTTATGTTTTTCACCTTTTGAAAATCACTTTTAAGGGCCATAGTGATTGGTGGTATAAGCTATTGTTTCTGTTTTTGTTGTTGGAGAGGACTGTGGGCCTGTGACATTTTTCATGGACTTTTGAAAAAATATGAGAAAATAAATAGGAATACAATTATTCAAGTTCATAAATATTATGGACTAGATTAAATTGAATTTCATGGTTCCCAACTCTGAAAACCCTAGAAATCTATGTTAAAATCACCCCCTTCAATTATCATGTCTATAGATATAAAAAGTGTCATATTAAGCATTGGTTGAGACAAAGTTTATGACTATACTTTTTCAATATGGGATTCGTATCATTAACCAGATGTGTTGTTTAAAATTTGTGATTTCTTTGAGACTAGAAACGGATAATATTCACGTAGTTGACACTATCGTTATTATGATATCGAAAGTCGATCATATCAAATCCGCAGAGCACTAGCGATGGCGTTCAGGTCTTCATGAAGGGTGTTTGTATGCTCCACATAGCCAGGGGAGAAGGTTTTATTCTTATATATAGTGTAACTGCTCAACCAGTAAGCATGTTTTTTTTAATGTGAAAAATTAATAAACAATATTTATATGATTGGATGGGAAGCGCGCAAAAAAGATCAAAATATCAATTCTGCTCAAAGATGAGTCCATTGTAATAATATGGGCTCTGGGCATACTGTTTTGCTCCTGGGGACTCTCAGGGAGATGCACGATGGCAGCCGTCAAAGAGAGAATAACCTAAAGCTAGGACCTTGATGGCGGAGCTAATGAAATGATGGAGCACGGAGCTGCTGAGAGCATAGCAGGGTTCTACTAAAGTGAGCCAGAGGGAGGGTGAAATATCAGATATGTCCACAGTGATATATTTTTACGTGTATGAATATGAGTGATGTCATTGCGTGGGCATATCTGACGATATATCGTGAATATATCGAGTTTAGAACATTCTCTAAACAGAAAGGCCTGCATATGGGCTCTATGTGGCATTGGCGTTGATTTGTTTTGGGTAAATATCCGATGCTGTGGGATATGTGGAGATATCATTTGAGCTTGACAGGAGATCTGAGGCCGGCGATAAGGCGGTTTGTAGTTCGTAGGATTGAAGTCGACGATCCGACGGTTATGGATTGATCGCGAAGCGGGTTTAATTTAGTGGATATAAGTGTTAAGTGGCAAAGCTATCTTAAGCGACCTATGCCGATCATATCGGGCATTATATCATGAATTGATCTGATATGTGTGAAGCGAATATTTTCATCCTTGATGAAAACGACCGTCATTAGATAAAAGACCAATCAAACTAATTCCCAAATATCAAGATAGATAGTAGGGTACTCATAAGGGCATATACGTCATTGTCCTACCAGCTAGCTCCAAGTTCTCAAAAAGGCGAGGACAGCTCAAAAGGCTAACACAATTGCAAATGAGGGCAAAGGCCCCACACCAAAGTCGGCATGTCGCTCATTTGCTTGACGGCAAAGACAAAGTCGTCTTATCGGGCCTAGAAAAGACTTAAAGGTGCAAGCCCATCATACCCAATAAGAAAGCGGCACTTGTTTACACCTTTAAGGCTACAAATAGGGGAATGATCCTTAGTTTGAAGGACACATTCTTTTCATTCAACAAAATAGAAGGAGAGCTCTTAAGTGATCTAATAGAGAACTTGGACTCTTCAATGTTTATCGAACTTTCTTTAGAACGAAAAGGGTAGATGGAACTCTAGAAAAAGGTTACTTGGAAGATGCTTTGATTTCCATTGGCAAATAGGTAATAGTGTTTTTATATGGAAAGAAATGGAGACTAAATTTTTTTAAGAATAATGAAATTTTTATTCGATTATTTGATGGATGCAGAAAAGGAATTATTGTAGGAGACGACCTCTTTGAGAATTTTTGAACAAATATAAAAGAATACTAGAAGGCAAGAAAAATGAAGTAAAATAAAAAAAGAGTTAAATCCTTTTCTTTTTTTTTTGCTACTTCAAATCCATCTTATTTATTTTAATTTATCAATATAAAAATTAAATAATTTAATAATATGTAGGGTTTTAAATGATTTCATTTATATTTAATTTTCTTTGAAATTTTTTATTAGACGTCCACCAACTGGATTAGTCCATGACAATTAACTTTAGGTCTGGAGTGTGAGTAAGTTTGACTTGATACCTTAATGTATATTTCAGGAATTTGTATAGGTATAAGTTAGGAAAATAATAATAATAATTCAATTAATTAATTAATTACTTAATTTAATAAAATGAAAGATGGATAAAAATGTAATTTTTCAATAGAAATACCTAGGTATAAATTGAAAAATTAAAAAAATCATTTATATTATTCGTTGAATTCTTTTTTAATTTGTGGAATTGGTGCTGAGGCATTATAAGGATGCAGGGTTTGGAGAAAAAATTTACAGGGTAAGATTTATGTTTCTAATTAGAATGCTTTATTTTAATATATTGACTTATATATACTCTCTATACCTTATATATATATATATATATATATATATATATATATATATATGCCATATATATATTTTACCTTAGGTAAGAAACCTCAATCTAGATTAGGGTTTTTTTTTTTTTTTTTAAACAGGAGAAAAAGAAAAAGAAAAAGATTAGAAATTGTGATTTTGATTTTTCTAGTAATGTTGAAAAAAGTTTGAAGAAATACGGAGATAAGTTTAGAAGTGAGAATGTGTATGTTGCTCCTAACCAATGTAGCTCACCTTAGTTAAACCCATGTTTTGAATTTTTATATGATTTTAAATTTAAATTTATTTGTCCTTAGTTGAATTATAACGATCCTAATCAAATTTATAGGAAAAAAGTATTTAAATTAAAATTTTAACAGTATAAAAGTTTTTTCATAATTAAAAGCCTTAAGTATGAACTCATATTTCCATGTCTTCTCTATTTAAATAATTTTTTTTTTCATAGAAATCTACTTTATAAAAAAAAAAGCATGGGCACAACTTATGATTTTTGACTTTATATATTAAGAAAAAAAAAAAAGAGTTCCTAAATTTTACCAAGTATGGGCTGATTTATTTTATGGGGATGGAGAAAGATTTTGGATATTTAGTTAAATGTATTTGAAAAATAAAAATCACGATGGAATTTGAAAATAAAAATAAATGAAAAATGGGACATGCGGGTTTTTTTATACAAAATAAAGAAATAAAATCTTGTAAAATATACAAAAAAGAAAAGAATATATTGAAAATATAGGCTAATATTATTAAAAAGAAGAAATAGGTTGAAAACTGCAATAATGATCAGTTTGGAAGCGATTTTATAAATAAATAAATTTTGTATACAATGATGGGAGAATTGTGCGATCAAATATTTTCGGGAAACTCAATTTGGTTTGGAAGAGGAAAATAAATTACTAAGAGTAAAAAAAAAAGAAAAAAAAGATTCCCAAATCTATACTTTTAGATGAAAAGTCAATAGTAAATATCATAGCTTTTACTCCTTTTTATTATGTTAAGGTGAGAAATTAGTTTTTGGGGCTAAACTATTCAAGATTTGGAGTGTTGTTTGAGGTAAAGGAAAATTAACCTTGAAATTATTTATTTTTAAATAAATTTTACTTTATAAACATATAAATTATATTTCATTTATACCTTGATCAAATATGTTTTGCATAGAAAATTATGTTAGAATTTTATATTTTGTTTTTGACAAATAAATGTGGAGATATTATGTTTTGTAAATTTGAATCGTGAAATAATCAAATATATTTGACTCACACAAGGTTTCTTTAGTACTTAATGGCAGAGATATAATATAGGAAATTGAAACTTTTGAGGTCGCTGTCAATGAGATATAATAATTGAAACTACATTTTTTTGGTGAAATATAGTGATTTTAACACATACTTGTACTTTTGAAATTTTTATAATAATTTTATTATATGTTTAGGGCATAAATCGAGCCAAATTGGGATTTTCCAAGAATTGATAAATGATTAAAATAAGGAAATATTAAAGTATCTTATATGATCAAAAATGAGTATCTTGATTGAACGACCCATATGTTAAGAGTGTGGCCAAATGATCGAACCCGGAAATTAACCCAAGTGAAAAAGGGCAAATTTGGAATTTGTGAAATAAGGACCTAAGGGTCAAATGAAAATGAGCTTAAATGCTAAAGTGAGTTTAAGAAAATATTAGTGGCCATCTGTTAAAATGGGGTGACCAGGAGACTTGTAATACGAAATGAGAAGCCGAACAAAATGTGAGAGGCCAGCTGCATGGCACCTTAAATGGGGTTTAAAAGACCAAATTTTGGTCTAGGAAGCTACTTACAGAGGCAAAATGTAGTTTTAGGAAGAAGAGAGGGAAGAAAGGGGAGGAGGAAAGACTAGGCTTACAGAAGAAGATCAAGTTTTTTGTTGGTTTGTTTGTTTTTCTTTGGCTCAACGATCCAAACCCAAGAAGTGGAGGTGAAGAGGGGTCAGACAGAAAAGCAAAAGCCACGGCAGTACTGGCGGATTTTGGTGGTTACGGGAAAACGCAACTTAAGAAAAGATTTTTATTGGTGTAACCGCTTTTGATTTGTTTAGATTTGATTCCATGTTAGGTTTTGATGTAGGATGGTTGAGAGGTTTATTGAAGAAAAAGTGAGTGAGAGATGGCAAAATCTGCAATTTTTGAGCCGAGAACATAAAGAATGCGGTACTAAAGTTGGTACCCGATACCCATTGTCAGGGATTTAATCTTGTACCAAAATTTGAGTCACCAGGTACCCATTCATAGTGAAGAGGAGGCGAATGCCGTGCCGGTGAAAATGATGCCGTGCGATGTTTCCAACTCATTGTTTTTGTACCCCTTGCCTTTACATTAGATCTCTGTATTCATACACCGATTGTTTGGGGACTATACAAGATTATGTGGGGGTTCAGATAAAGAATAGAAGCTAAGTAAAACGCACCATGCTACCTCCTTAGCTCGACAGAAGCGGGTGATTAAGATGTGATAATTGTTTACCCACTAAGTAGTGTTTGCTCATTTGACTAGGGCTGAAAATCACCTAACACAGGACCCGGATAGAAGAGGCGATAAGCCTTGGGATTGGTTCTTGACCTACATTCGTTAAGTATTGATGAGTTCTTTGTTCCATATGATGTATATGTGGTTCAAGTGTTTTGGTAGTTTACGAATAAATGAAGAAATGATTATATGAAATAGTATATCTCTTTTAGTGATATTACAGTGCATATGGATTTGAAAATGTGATATTTGAAATGTTTGACAACTAAATCGTAGCGGTGATTGGTGGATTGTAGCGAATTGGTCAGGTGCGACATCGCGAGGGCCGAATCGATGCTGCGGATGACGACATGGCGGGGTTCCGCCAGGTGTGGCATCCGTCATGAAGGCAAATCGGGAAATTGTTCAATGTCCCAGCAAGCGGGTGCACCAATGGAGCGACCGTCCGCTCAGCGGTGCCATGACGTTGTTAAGTGTCCCGCAGGCGGGATGCGCGATCAGCATCCGTCATGATGGCCGTATGACATTTTTAAATGACCACATGGCGGGGTGCACCAATTGGCATCCTTCTTGATGGGAGGCAAGTATTAAATAATGTGACGCATTACCAAAATAGAAAAGGGCGTGAGGATTCATCGCAGAATCCCATCCATGAATATGGATATATAGAACAAAAATTGAAATAACAAACTTTGATGAGTCTAAATGGGATTTGTAAACTAAATATTCTTGAGTACTGTTTGGAATCTATGAATTCCCAGTTAAATAAGTGGCTATGAATGCATTTTGATATGATAGGGTGATTTTGTAAGTAAACATGTGCGAATACATATTTTGAATATATGATAGTGTTTGGGTGGCATGTAATGAAAATAAACTTTTTGCAGTATAATGGTTAGACATATGAGGCATGAGTTTTTTGACATTACATATGTAAACTGAAAATTGAATAAAACCGTATAGAACTACTAAGCATGAAAAATGCTGCAAGTGTAGTTTTATCTATCTTGTAGTATCGAATAAGTAAAGAAGACCAAGAACAAGAAGCCCTTTGAGTCACTTGAAAGATTAAAATATATTATATAACAGAAATCACCACAGCATACTTTGCATTCTTTTGAACGTGTAACATTTTGTGAACAAAAAGAGTTCATCTCGAACTAACCATTTGCCTTATCATTTTGTAAGGCATATTGATCACGCTAATTGTAAACATATTTGTATAAAAGTAAATGTTTACTTGAGCCCTACCATTTAAAATATTTAAAATACAATTGACTCAAATGAAATTATAAATAAGTATTTCGATAAGATAAGTGAAATGAGTGATAAAGGCAGGCTCAGCGGGTTAGGATCTGATAGGGTTTGAAGCAGGAGATTAGGTCGACACTTTTGAAAAAAAAAAAACAAATATATTAAAAGTGAATAGAAAGAATTATATGAGCATCAGGGAGGCTTGGGGTGTTGCAGTACCAGGGGTTTTGATTTGAGATTCTTTATTGTATTGGTATTTAGTTTTGTCACGCCAGATTCAGATCGGCAGATGGCGGATCTAACATGGGATTTGGGATGGAACTGGGTGGAACTCTTTACAGATTTTTTAAAGTAGATGTTTATGAATTATGACCCCACGTCTTATAACGAGTCAAAAGCATCATGTGCCATATTAGTACGGGTGGTGTGCATCAAACTCAGATGCATAGCGGGTCCCACACAAATACAAAGCGTCTTTCTGTTTACGGAGGATAGAGCCTTGAATTTACATGTAGTGAACCCTTACAAGATGTATTGACCAGTGCATCTTCGGATGTTTGTTTAGACTCTTCTCTGTACCTGCTGGTTAAAGCCGTATGGCTCTGGCAATTGGGGCTGTTTCTTATAGAAACATAAATCCACAGATCAACGATAACGAGAATAGCCCGGGAACATATTCAGGCATTTACATAATGAACTTATACGCGTTACTTAGGCCTATACGGACTTATGCTTATTCGGACTAATACTTATCATTACAGGTCTTATACTTTACTGGGGAATTACACTTATGGCAGACTTATCCTTATTTGGTTATACTCATAGCACTCATTCTTATCTGAATGTTGCATCACTTGCAGAAATGTATCCATACATAAGCGGACTTATTCTTGTCGGATCTTATACTTGACCGGATCTCCCGAAGGACTGTATACGAACTACGTGATTTGATGCTTATCTCCGTAGGATACATATTTATACTTATGTTTGTATTAGACATATACTTATTTAGGTCTCCCAAATGACATGTCGAACTTATACTGATACTTGTCACCAGGACATACTTATTTCGATCTCATGGGATTAGGAACCTATGCTTACTCTACAGTGCCAATCGTTATGTTTATCCTATCTCGGATCTCAGTAGGAGTTCTGAGCCTTATACTTATTCTCACGGAGTTTACACTTGTTCGGAGGTACCCAGCGGTATCCGCGAGGATGCGGGCACATTATCTTGGATTTTCTTGAACTTAATCTTATGCAGTACCGATAAATTACTAACGTCCAGTATGCATCACGCGCGCGATACGACTTGACTGCGATATCAACATGTCCCCGATATGGCCTGGTTGAAATATACCCTATCGCTGCCGGGGTGTCGCGTGGGTACCTGCGGGTTTATCCGAGCATACGGGAGATACGTGGGTACTACGAGTGTCTGATACGAGGGTAGTGGGAGTGCCCGAAACACTAAGCAGAGCCACTTGGCCTCCTTGCCTGTACTACGAAACATCGCATCTTGCAGTTCTTGCCCCGCACCTGAGATGCATGCACACGTATATGGGATCATACACCTCTTTGTGTCCCAGACATATACATGTATCTGGGATTTTATACGAATAACATTACTACGGATGTCTTACACCTCCCCATATCTTACGGCGCGCATAACATCTTACGGATCTTATCTTGGGTCCTTGCCCCGGGAACTTACATTCTTTGTCTGAAGGCACAGTGAAAGTGACACGCGACAGGAGTAGAACAGGAATGAATATATTATCGGATGGGATCGGGCGGCATGAGGTGCACCGGAGATGTGGACATTAGTCCATATGAGTACCGAGATCTATGAGATACATATCTGAAGCTCCTTCAGGTCCCCCATTTGGACTTATACTTATTTCTGAGAACTTGTACTTATTTGGAGAAATCACAGGAGGTACCGTAAGATTCCTCTACAGGCTTATACTTATTTTCTTGGTATGCAGAAAGTGCTTTGAGCACTACTGGACTTATATACTTGTTTTTACAGATCTGAGAGGGTAAGATGAGTCTCTGCGGACAAGCGGATACGAGGAGTACAGTAGTACAGGCGGGAACTTAATCAGACATACGAGAATTGCAGGTAGGTACCGGAACGGGATCTACAGGAGGTACACATTCGGATCTTTACACTTATTCTTTGTTCGGTGTCTTATCATATGTCTATCGGCTTCACCTAGACCAAGATTATAAGAAATGAGTGGGGCTGTGATCTACGATAGGAGTACCCAGGAGAAGGTGCGATCACAGTCTGCGCGAGATGCCGTATGTGCATCTGGGGCGTCTTGCCGCGCGGCGCGAGTCGCGTAGCACCAGCGGAGTGCCGGAGGGCACCAATCAGCGTGGCTAACCCGCCGCAGCCGGCGAAGTGCCGTAGCACCAACAAGAGTGCGAAGCACCCGACGGGAGTGTAGCTTGCGAGCGTCCGGCTCATTCATTCTTCGATCTTTGGGTAGTGATTTTCATATGTCTTTCAAGAACTTATAACCTTCTTATTCTATGATCCACGACATTTATCATTATAATCATGTTCAGTTCATATTTCGGTTCGTTTTCATGTTTCATATCTATTAGGGTTTCATGCTATTCCCTTATGGCATTTCAGATATACTCTGAGGGAATATTGATGTATTAGCGTCGTTCGTATGATAACTTGTTACTCGATGAATCCAACTTTACTTAGAAATATGAATTATTTGACTCAATGGATCATCAAACTCAACTTATGAAACTTTCATGCCCAAGCTTCAAATGTTTAAAATTTATCAGAGAGACAGATTTTACAATATTCATTTTCCAGTGCCTTGTATCCATATTTAAAAAAATTGATTCTTTTGTACTCCTTTAAATTTAGGTGCTAAGGATTCTCCTCGGTGGAATCACCCTAAATCGGAAGGAACTTTTGAAACTCAAGATCGATCAGAGCAACTGGGACCTTCTGGCTGACCTGCGACTAAGAATTGACACATGACCACCCCGATGAATTTTGGGCCGCAGAAGTAGGAATTTGACGATGTCTATTTCTATATGGATGGTTCTCCTTGAAGTCTATTTTAATTGGAAACTTAAATCACTCAAATCGGATAAGAAATGAGCAAGTTATGGCCAAAATACGAAAATTGGTACCAAGCAGGAAAAACAGGAAACCGGGGTGTACCGGTACACCTAACGTGTACGGTACGCTTTTGGGTTTACCGGAAGGGTTTCTTGATAGGCTTGAGGTGTACGGTACACATATTTCCAGAAAATGCCGAGAATGTGTGTTTTTCTCACATTTTTCCATACTTTTGTTCGAATCAATTCCATATGCTTCAAAAGCACACATCTAAACCATTTCAATTCACCTTGGAATCTCTTTTCTATTCAATTCCTCTTTCAATACTTATGTAAAGTTTCAAAACCTATCATGAGGTACTTGAAAACCATTCTAATATGGGTTGCATTGACCCGTATACAGTAAACACCAAGATTTGTTAGGGTTTGTTCTAAACCTAACTCCATTTCTTCCAGTTAACCATGAATCCAACAACAAGGGAGGATTCCATACTTATCTTGTTCACGGCGGGTTTAGCAGCACTTAATTTCCTAAGGTTAGAGGATGCAATTCTATCAAAAACCTAGATTTAGAGACAAGATATTAACCATACAAAGCCTTAAAATTCCATGGCGATCCATACAAAATCCATACTCAACGTGGTTTCCACGCCACAAAAATCAAGTTCCACCTTGTTGACGATCTTAGCTCCTCGTCTTTCTTCCCATCTTCCTTCACGTTTTTCTCCTCCCCCAGAATGAGACCGACTTTGGTCTTTTTAAACCATGTTTTAAGGCCATGTTTGGCCCTCAAATAAACTATTTTTGGGTTAACCTGCTATTTTGCAAAAGGTCCACTCATCGACTATTTGTATTCAAGTTCCCAAATTGTATTTTGGCCCCCAATCTTCTTAATCCATGTCTTTTAGGCCCCTTTTGAACATTTACATTTGTCATAGTTTTTTTATACTGGAATCTCTGTTTCACATATTTTTGCGCATTTAACACGAAACATTCAGAATTAAACTTACAAGCCACCCTAAACATGTCAGAAAGCTTTGACTGAGGTATATTTAGGTATTACGAGGTTTTCATCCGGCTTCAAAGAACTGTTTAGTAGTATCCATTTGAAAAGTCTCACATAACTGGGCACCATTTGATGTTTGATGACCAGAGTAAATAAATGATTTGGATGTTTTGACTAAATTTGATAGAAAAAGTTTGAATAAAAAATGAATGCATATCGTTTGTAAATTTAAGTGTTTTGGTAAAGCTAATTTAAAGGTTATAAAAATGATTAATTATAATATCTTTTATTTTGCAAGTGAATTTGAAATACTTGATCCAGAATTTGCATTATCATTTATATATTGGGCTGTGAGCTCATTCCTATTTGTGACTACTTTTGAGTGCCTGTGATTGGTGATGGCGTGATGGCTAAAGCTATGAGGCCGGTCGTCATTAAGGATGACTTAGAATTTTATGTTAAATTTTGTTTAATAATGGATTACTGTTGCACGGGGATCTTTTTTGGTATTTGGAAGCTATTTGGATATTGTTCCTTTAAATTTTATGTTAGTTCAAGGGTGAGTTTTGGAGATTATGGAATTTGTTTTAGTACTTGAATTATTTAAGTTTGCAAGTATTTGGATAATGGTTTTGGATGATTGCATATTGATTTTGAAATTAGTTTGGGTTTTGGAATTTTGTTCGTACTTTGAACAAGTATTTGGTAGCTGGTAACATCCGATTACAAAATGGTATTTGGAGTCAGACCCTGCTTGTAATCCTTCGGGTTTGAGGTGTGAAAGTGGCTGTCATGCCACCCTGGGAGGCGGGTCTTAAGGCATGGCCAGTGTGAGTGAAACACTAAAGTTATAGATCACCGGGCAGAACTCACAGTTTACCTTTGAGATAGATGGTGACGATGAAAATGATAAGTTTAACTTCATCTAGTTTGATTCCTTTTATTCCTTACAATTCTGACTTGCTTACTTGGCTTTTGAATGACTAATTTAGTTATACCTTTTGCTTTATAAGACACCATCTGCCACGAGGCCTATCTTTCGAAGCAATGACAATGATGATATACCTCCCTCCACTTGAGGCTTTGCCCACCATGATCACTGAAGGGCTTTTACTGAACATCGTGGAGGGACTTTAGGTGGATTAGTTGAGTGTGAGGCTAGAGCTCTTTTGGAGTAATAATTGGGAGCAGTCCTTATCCTAGTAGGGGTAGCTCCTTTGACTGACTTTAGAAGTTGAGTCCCCCCTTATATTTCGGTCACTTGAGGATCAATGATGGGAGGCAGTTGCAGAATGAAAAAGTCACTGCGTGGCTCATTTATTATGTTGCTGGGAGGAGAAAAGAGCTTTCTTGCCCTCTGCAGGCCCCATGTTGTGTGGAAGAAGTTTGCCCAAGGGGCGGATCAGACGGCGCTGCCTTAAGAGGCTTTTGGGGATCGGAGCTATTGTTGGAGCAGGTTTAGGGAGGGATTTTTATAAAGTACTTTCTTGATAGTATTCCAGGCTTGACAAAGGTGGAGAGTTTGTCGGGTTTGAGCAGGAGGGGTTGACAGTGCCCGATATGGAGGCTAAAGTTTACCGAACTATCTATGTTTTTCCCCACAGTGTTATTGCTACAGGAGGGGAGGGAGGCTTTGCATTAAAGTTTCGGGATGGACTAAAGCCTTGTTGAAGAATAAGATATCAATTTCTAGGTCCCACCCACGGGTGTTTCTAAATTTGGCCAGGTAAAGCCCTTATTAGGAGAAGGATATTGAAGGCTTCACCGGTATAGGAATAACAAGGGAAGAGGATAGGGTGATGTGGTGCTCATGGTAACCAAGTATTGAAAAAGTCTACTCAAAGTAGAAATCATAATAAAGGGAAAATGACTTCAAATTCAGTTCAGATTTATTGTCTTGTATTTGTGGTAAACATGGAGTAAAGCTTATGCTATGAGAGACGAGGAGCTTGCTTTGGTTGTGGAAAAATAGGACTGCCTGGTTGTTGTCCCGGAGAATAAAGTTTGTATTTGGGAAGCAGAAGGAGGAGAATAAGAGAGAGGATGGTGCAGAAACTAGGCACCAAAGGCGGGTGTAACGATACGCAGGAGATGCTGGAGCCGCTTCTAATGTGGTGGCAGGTACTCTTCGAATTCACACCTTATTTGCTAGAGCCTTAATTGATCTTGGTTCAATGCATTCTTTTGTTTCCATATCTTTTGCTAGTTTGTTGGGTATGTCGATTGATAACATGGACTTTAATTTATTTGTTGCTTCTTTCGCTGGGAATCTGTTGTGTGGTTAATAAATACTTAGGGTGTTGTGATGATTGGTGCCAGAAGGGATGACCGGTTGGCCCTGGCCACGCTGCGGCTCAAGATTTTGATGTGATTTTGGATGGTTGGCTAGCTTCATACACCAGCACATCACATTGATTGTTTTGGGAAGCAATTGGCGATTTAACATTAAAGTTGACCCTAAGTTGATTTTGCGAGAAGCATATCGGACGAACACATATGATCGACCTTGGGGGCCTGTAAAGTTCTTTTAACCAGGAAAGGTTGTCAAGGCTTTTTGGCTTATGTTGTGAATGAGAGAAATGATTTAAAGTTGGAAGACATACCCATTGTAAGGGACTTACCTGATGTCTTTCCGGGAGATTTACTTGGCTTGCCACCCGAAAGGGAGTGGAGTTCACCATTGATTTGGCATCAGGGACAGCTCCTATCTCTAGATTTAGGATGCTTTTTGGACAGCAAGGAGTTGAAGATTCAACGTCGGAGTTGTTAGATAAGGGCTTCATTTAAGCCCTAGTGTTTCACCTTTGGGGAGCTCACATGTAGCATTTGTAAAGAGAAGAGTGATGGATCTATGAAACTGCGCAGTGATTATAGAGAGTTAGACCTCTATGGTGACGGTGAGGAACAAGTATCCCCTTCCTGATTGGACGCATTTGTTTGATCACCAGAAAACATGTTCTAAGATCGATCTTCACCCGTTATCACGCTTAAGGGTTAGATGGGAAGATGTACCCAAGACCGCTAATTAGATACGGGATTATGAGCTGTTGTTTCGGGTTCGACTTAATGCACCCGTCTTATCGACTTAATGAATAGGGTATTCAAGCCCATTCAGATCAGCCAGGGTGGTTTATAGACGATATTTTGGTGTACTCAAAGAGCAGAGGAGCATGAGCGCCTATTTTAAGTATCAGACAAGTGCACTCTTAGTTGCACAGATAAACTAATGAAGTGATTTGCTAGACAGTTTCTTTCCCTCGGGCATATGGTGACCAAGGATGGCATCTCAATTGATCCCGAAAGCAGATGTTGTGTTAAATTGAAGATCTAATGTTTCGTGACCGAGATTCAAGTTTCGACTGTGTATATTATAAAGCAAGGACAGTGGGTTCTCTAAGACGGCTCCTACTCTTGACCGTGTTGACTAAAAAAGGAGTTGTTTGAGGGTCTGATGATTATGAACTTAGTCAAGAAATATAGTGCCGAAAGATTGTGACACCATGTTTAATTATCCCTTCTAGCTTTCAGGAGTGGCTCAGGGTGTGACACGCCTCCGTCAGGTTCTCGTTGTGTTCCTCTTATGCAACATCGAAAGTCCAGACTTATACTTCAGACACCAGCCTTATGAGCGAAATTATTCTACCCATGATTTTGTGGGAGTTAGCCGTAGTGATTTTTGTAAATTAAGATTTGGGAGAGATACTGCTTGGTGAAACTTGTGAGATATTTACGCATCATAAGAGCTCAAGTATTTTCGCTTTCCTAAAAGGAATTGAACATGAGGAAAAGAAGATGGATAGAATTACTTAAGGACTATGATTGTATTATCTCTGATCACCCCAGTGAAGATAAATGTTGTATCGACGCCTGAAAGGAAATCTATCGTTCCTTAGCAGATCAGAATGACTCTGAATATACCCACCTAGTCGCTCGATATGTTTGGGTATTTTGTAAGATAATTTGAATGTTTCGATTTAAATGCGAAACATGGAAATGGAGAAACCCTGGAAGTTTACAAGATACAAGTGGCAAACTTGTAATTTGGCAAAAAAGGAGTATGAAAGTCATAAAGAGAAGAAGAGTGTGGGCTAAATTAGAATATAGCATAACTCGACGGCAAAGAGAGGAATTGAAGGACTAAAGTGAAATAATTAAAACTTAACCCAAAAAATGGGTTTTTGGGAGCCAAACATGGCCTAAGGAGATATTGTTGATTTAAGACCAAAATTGGTCTCATTTTGAAGAAGAACAAACCGTGAAGGCCAAGAAGAAGAGAAGGGAAGAGGAAGAAGAAGAGGGAGGAGCCAAGAAAGGTATGGAAACTAACCTTGAATATGGAAATCATGAAAATTAGTATGGATCTATGGAAATTTTGTATGGATTTCTATGATTTTTGGTATGGATCTTTGGAGATTTGTATGGATACACAGCCAGGGTTTGTGGGTTGTAAAGAAACCTAACCCTAGAATAAATCCCATGATCAAGAAGATTTAATCCTTCCTTTCGAGGTTGGATTCATGGTTTAAGTTCAAGTAATTGAGTTAGGTTTAGAATAAACCCCAAAAAAATCTGTGTTTGGTTTGTGTAAGGGCTTGACCTATATTAGAGTTGTTTGGAGTATTCATGAAAGGTTTGAAGAAACATATGTATTGAAAGATGATTTGAGTAAAATAAAGGTTATAAGATGAATATGAAGTTCTAAAACCACCATTTCAAGATGACACCTGAAGTGGTTTTGATGTGTATATGGAGCATTGAGTTGATTCGGGGTATCAACATATGGAAAATGGAAGAAAACACACATTCGCATTTTAGGACCCGCACCTTATTGCACAGAGCCAAGACTTGGTGACGGTACCATAGATGACTCGTTTTGCTTTGACCAATTGCCTCTCGTATTTTGGCCATAACTTGCTCATTTCTCGATCCGATTTGAGTGATTTTGGGTTGCTACAAAAATAATTTCAAACCAAACATCCTAAAATAGATACCTTCAAATTTGATTCTATGTGGCTTAAAATTCACTCAAAGTGGGCCATGTTCAAGCCAAATTCTGTCTCAGCTTTTTTACCATAGAGTAAATTCATTGCAGATACAACTTGAGTTCCGGTGTCTGATTTAAGATTCCAGTTGAGAGAACCTTAGCACCTTATCTTTAAAGGGAGTACTAAGAACCAGTGTCAAATATGGAGACAATACACCGGAAATGGGTATTTCAAACTGTCCCGAGGTGATATCTAAGAATTGACTAGTTTGGTATGAAAATGCCATAACTTTAGTTTGGATGATCCAATTGGAATGATTCCAATTTCTAAGTAAAGTAGACTCATAGAGGCACAATAATACATGAATGATGTGTGAATACATAAGTATCATATTGTACAAGTGTATGAAATGCCATATGTAATAGGCATGAAACAAGAAAAGTATGAAATGCACATGTAAGATGTGTCTACTTAAACATGAATATGAAAAGCAATATGTCATGAACACAGAATGTGATTAAGATAGGTTATGAGTTCAAGACATATGATCATATGACTACCTAGGACCAAAGAATGAATGAGTGGATGTTCTGATTAGTGCTTCTAAGACTCCCTGTTAGCCGCTACAAGACTCCCGGTCCCGATTAGTGCCACGGACACTCCCGGTTCAGTATTTCACTCGACAGCTACGCACCCGCCGCACTTCAAGACCTCGTTAGCGCCTACGACACCTCAAGATCAGACAAATTCAAGTACTTATTGTGTCAAGGTCCTACCCATTTCTTATGATCGGGTCCTGTGAGGTCAAACAATTATACGATAAGACTAATAAGAATAAGAGTGTAGAATTGAACATGGTAAAGTTCCTCACGCATTTCGAGTACTCAGATCCGCTTCCGTAGTACCCACGTACTTCCATCTGGTGAAATAAGCATAAGTCTGTAATATAAGTATAAGTCCAAGAGTACCTACTTGTACTTTCGTATAATGAATCTCTCAGAGCACCCACGTACCTCCGCATCTGCGAAAATAAGTACAAAGTCTGTATCACCCACGCAGCATTCGCATCTGGTGAAAATAAGTACAAGTTCTCAGAGTACTTACGCAGTACCCGTATCTGCGAAATAAGTATAAGTTCCGTGAATATAAGTATAAGTCCAAAGAGTACCTACTTCTGCACCTCCGCATAATGAATCGTAGTACCCACTGCAAGCTTTCAGACAAGAATAATTTTTCCCGATAAGATCCGAAGTACAAGAACTATGTCTCAGAATAATAATATAAGATCCAAACTGCAAGAACAAGCCTCAGAATACAAGGATAAGCTCAGAGGTAACTACGGGCACCTCCGTATTCAGCAATTGATGAGTGCACCCACGGTACCTCGTGATAAGTATAGGCCTCAGAGTACCTACAAGTACCGCATAAGCCCTAGGATAAGATAAACCCGCGAAAACACAGTATACTTCCTCGTATACAGAAGTCTGCATCACCGCAGACGCCCGTATCAACTCAGAGTACCAATTGACTCCAAATAAATGTAACTCGTAGTATAAGTATAAGCCCCATGGTATGAGTATAAGCTTTGTATCGACCTAAGGGTACCTCTATATACATAAGTTCTCGTCAACTCCTAATGAGATCCGAGATGTGATATAAGTACCAAGACGTATAAAGATTCTTGTATGCGATAAGCTCTCAGAATCCCTACTTATTGAACCAAAGATATGATAAATAGAAGTATGAGTACGTGATAGCACCTCCGTCTAAGTATATGTATGTCCGCACCGTATATATGAATCAATAAATATGTGTCCTATGGGAGATCGAAATAAGAATAAGTCTGCCATGAGTGTAAGATCTGAGTAAGTACAAGATCCGAATGCTATAAGTATAAGTTCCGAATAAGAATAAGTCTGCTATAAGTGTAAGTTCTGAGTAAGTATAAGATAAGAAGTACTCAAGATGCTCCGTAGTACGTACGTAATAAGCTCAGAATCTCGATGGGAGATCCGAATAAGCATAAGTCTGTTATAAGCATAAGTAATTGTATAAGTTTATTACATGAATACGAAAATTCTTGATATCTCGTTATCGTTTATGCTTTAAATGCGAGTATGGCTAAGACATATGTTTCCCACTAAGCGCAAAGCTTAGCATGTGCTTTTTAACTGCAGAAGGCGAGAGAAGAAGTCCTAAAGCTTCCCATATATCACACAAGACACTAATAGGGTTCACTACATGTAGGTTCGCGTCGAATTGTAAATGTAAAAGTACAGTTTTGTATTTGTAAATGAGACTCAATATATGTGTATAGATTTGATGGACACCACTCCGGTGGTAGTTCTTTTGATATGTATATGATATTTTGATCCAGTTATTAAAAAAGAAAGAAAGTAAAGAGTCCTAAGATATATTCGCACTCGAACTCTGCTCGGTCCGCCACCTGGGCCTGACCGAGAATCTGGGTCGGCTTTAAAGGCCAGCCATTGGGAGGTTATCAAAGGCAATTATTGGAAGATTTGAGGAGTTTACAAGTTCAATCAGATTGACTCCTCTGGAGCTCTTTGCGGCAAACTTTAGAGTGCAAATCCGCACTTGGTTTGAGAATTAAGACTTACAAAAGAATGATATGCGCTAATGCAAATTATGGATAAGTTATATGTGGTAGTAAGCCCGACTTCATTTTATTGGGGATGATGGGATTTTAAGATTCGTAATTGATCAGTTCCAAATGATGGAAATTTGAGAAGAGAGCTATTGGAGGAAGCTCATTGTTCTAGACTTATAGTCCACCCAGGAGGGACAAAGATGTACAAGGATTTAAAGCAAAATTATCAGGTCGTGCATGAAGCCGGGATATTGCACAATACGTGGTCTCGCGTTCGTATGTTAACAAAGAAAGTCGAAAGCATCAACACAAGAGGGTCTTTACAACCACTTGCTATTCCTGAGTGGAAATTGGAGCATATTACTATGGACTTTGTGATTGTGGTTGCCAAGAACCTATGGGGGTAATGGATTGATGATTGTTGATCTATGACAAAGTTCCGCTTCACTTTTTGCCTATGAAAGTCAATTTTTCAATGGACTGTTTAGCTTCTCTTAATGTTAAGGAGATTGAGAGAATGCATGGAGTACCCATTTCAGACGGAGATCCTCGTTTCACTTCTAGATTTTGGCATAGTTTACAAAAAGCATTAGGTACTAAGTTGAGTTTTAGTACTACTTTTCATCCGTAGACTAATGGCCAATCAGAGAGGGTAATTCACTTTTTGGAAGATTTGTTGAGAACTTGTGCTTTGGACCTAAAAGGTAATTGAGATGATTATTTTCTCAGTGGAGCTCACAGTAATAATAGCTTTCAAGCTAGCATCGATGGCACCTTGAGGGGTTGTATGGTGAAGATGTCGATCTCCGTTTGTCGATGATGTAAGAGAAAGGAAACTTAGTGGCCTGAACTTGTGCAATTGATAGCTGAAAAGATAGCCTCGACAAAGAAAGAATGAAAAATGCCAAAGAAGATGTAAGATATGCCGACAATTGCGCGAGAGATTTCAGCTGCTTACGATCATGCTTTTCTTAAAAGTTTCGCCTTATGAAGTCCTGGTGGATGAGATTCGAGAAAAGGAAAACTCAATCCTCGACGAGGGTCCGCTTTGAAATATTGGGAGAGTAGGCACATCAAGGTATAAAGAAGCCTCGCCCCAAGCCTATCTAAGATTTATAATGTGTTTCATGTTTCGACCTCGAGAAATATGTTTTGATGCTTCTCATGTCATGAAATGAGCCTATTCAAATTTACAGATCAATTCCATGAAGATAATACCTGCTCAAATCATGACGTTATTTGCATAAGGTTCTACGACATGTTGTCATTAAGTCGATAAGTTCAACTGAAGAATCTAAGATCCAAGAGGCCACTTGAGTTAAAAGAAGAGACGAGAGAAAGCATCACTGCACTATTTCAAGACTCAGGTATGTCAAGTTTGGGAGTGACTAAACTTTTATGAAGGAGAGGATGATGTAACACCCAGGAATTTGTATAGGTATAAGTTAGGAAAATAATAATGATAATTCAATTATTAAATTAATTAATTAATTTAATAAAATGAAAGAGGGGTAAAAATGTAATTTTCATAATAAATACCCTAGGTATAAATTGGAATAAGAAAAAATCCATTACAGTTCTTTCTTTGAATTTTTTCATTTTTGTAATCTTATGACAGCATTTAATTTTCGATCTAGTGGTTTGGAGAACAAATTTCTCTTAAAAGATGCATGCTTTCTAATTCTGGGGATCTTATTTTAATATATTTCGCTTATATATATATATATATATAGTAGGTATATATATATATATATATATATATATATATATATATATATATATATATATATATATATATATATTTTACTCAGTAAGAAACCTTAATCTAGATTAGGGTTTTTTTTTTTTTTAAACAAAAGAAAAAGAAAAAGAAAAGGATTAGAAATTTTGATTTTGATTTTTCTAGTAATGTTGAAGAAAAAAAAAGTTTGAAGAAATTCTGGAGATAAGTTTAGAAGTGAGAATGTATAATTTATCCAACTAATGTATTTCATGGATTAAAACCTGCATGTTTTGAATTTCTATATGATTTTACTTTAAATTCTATTTGTCATTAGTTGAATTGTAATCCATCCTAACTAAATTTATAGGAAAAAAAAATATTTAAAATTAAAATTTCAATAGTATAAAGGTTTTTCAATTAAAAGCCTTAAGTATGAACTCATATTTCATGTCTTCTCTTCTTAAATACTTTTCCAGAACAATTTATAAAAAAAAAAACCATAGGACAACTTATGATTTTGACTTTTATATATTAAGAGAAAAAAAAAATTTCTAAATTTTGCAAGTATAGGCTGATTTATTTATGGGGATGGAGAAAGTTTTGGATATTTAGGTAAATGTATTCAAACAAAATCTTTGATCCAGAATTTGAAAAGAAAAATAAATGAAAAATGGGACATGCGTGTTTTTTTATCCAAAATAAAGAAATAAAATCTTGTAAAATATACAAAAAAAAAAAAAAAAGATATATTGAAAATATAGGCTAATATTATTAAAAGAAGAAATAGGTTGGAAAACATGTAATGATCGGTTTGAAATGAATTTATAAATAAATAAATTTTTGTATACAATGATGAGAGTCAAATATTTTTAGGAAACTCAATTTGGTTTAGGGAAGAGAAATAAATTACTAAGGATAAAAAAAAAAAAAAGGATTCCCAAAGCTATAATTTTAGATGAAGAGTCAATAGCGATAATAGTATCTTTTTATTATGTTAGGTGAAAAGTAGATTCTTGGGGCTAAACTCTTCAAGATTTGGAGTGTTGTTTGAGGTAAGGAAAATTAATGTAGTTGTTTATTTTATTTTTTTTGAAACAAATTTTTATATACATTATTTAGAAACATATGAATTATGTGACACCCCAAATCCCGGGGGTCTTTTTTTTTTTTATATATTTATATTTTTCCATGGGCAACCTACAACAAGCTATATAATAGCCTCATTCACGCATACTCATTTGTCACTCAATTATCAAGCAGTGACACATAACAAGCATTCTCTCATCCAAGACTTTAAGAATTAGTGCACTTAGTGCAAATGATCAACTTTTCAGAAACTATAGGCACCAAATGCCATCCACAGGCATATGGTTAGATTCTGCACTGTAGAAGCTTTCCATAGAGTCCAAGAACGCGCAAACCACTTCCTGACGAGGAAGTTATGGTCGACCGGTCAAGCCGCCGAGCTCATTCCCTCGACGAGGTCGGCTCAGCCAAAGGAGGTCAGCTCGGCCTCACACAGCTCATCCATGCTGAGCTTGGCCATACACAACTCATCCCTACTGAGCTCAGCCACACACAACTCATCCTTGCTAAGCTCGGCCACACATAGCTCATCCGCCGAGCTCTACCATACCAGTCTAATCCCTCATGAGCTCCTACCACACACAAACATATCCACTGAGCCTCCCGCCATACACAACCATCCCTACTGAAGCCTGGCCACACACCATCCCTGGTTCGAGCTCCTACTACAAGACCGAGCTCCCGCCCATACACAAACAGTCCCCGACTTTGTGCCTAAATTTTACACACTAACCCATCCGCCGAGCTCGGCCACACACGTACTCAGTCCCCGCCGAGCCTCGGTCACACACCAACTCATTCCTAATCGAGTCTACCATACACAACCATCCCCGCCGAGCCACACACACGCCATCCGCTGAAGGCCAAACGTAAGAGGTCGCCACAGAAGAGCCTGGGCGGCCCAAAGAGGTCAACTCATCCAGCCAAAGAGGTAATCTCATTCAGGAGAGCTCAGCTCTGCCTAAAGAGGTCATCTCATCCAACCAAAGAGGTCAGCTTATCCATGAGAGCTCAGCTATGCCCAAAGAGGTCAGCTCGGCCAAAAGAACTCGGCCACAGCTCATCCTCTCAGACCCTTCCAAGTAAAAAGGCCATAACTCACGTGAGGTCCCGACTGGGGTGGATTCGAAAGCCTACATCGTTTACCGATGGGGCTACACATAAGGAAACAAATAAATTCCCTTTACTTCCAACAAAAATCAGTCTTAAAGTTCTGGCCATCACATAGGATCGAACAGCCACTTCCTATAGTTCAAACGCAACCCAACATCCCTTCAAGGCAAGGACACAGCTTCTTACCAAATCAGTATTAAACATATAATCTAAGTTTAATTACAATTTATTTACATCACAAGTACAAAACTTTGACAACAGTTCAGTTTAAAACAAAAACTGGGTTTTCTACCCATAAATTTTACAAAAGAACACAATTAAGCCATCTTAGATCTTCCCTGACAATCTAAGACCTCGTGAAGTGCCTTTCGTGTACCTCCAAGCATTCGAAAATATTTTTCCCACAACTGGGTGAGCTAAGTGCCCAAGAGAGAAATTTCCTACAAGGGCTACTCCCCACCTAAGTGCATGCAATGGCATAATCCACAAAGTCCATTCACACTCATTCATAAAATATGCACATCTCTATATGAATGTCTATGTCATGCCCAATTCATCACTCTCTCATACATGCAATTACATATAAAACTAGTTTCAAAACAAAAGCTTTTTGTTTTTGAAACCCATTGAACAACCTCTGATATCAGACAACCCTCTGAATATTTTGCACACTTGGACAACCCTCCGAATAGTAAACCACTGGACCATCTCCGAGAACCCCTTATTGGACAACCCTCCGATAGAGTTCATTGGACAAACCTTTGATATAATTTATTGGACAACCCTCCGAATCACTGTTACTGGACAACCCTCCGAATACCCATTTTATTCATGCACTCACACCCGATTCACGCGATGACCCCGTGCACATGCAATGATAATGTCACTGCATAATATCTCATGTTACATGCATGATGGAAACTACATGCAACACTCATAATACATGTTTCACACCAAGCATCATGTTAATATATAACAAGCATGCATATATTAATATTATTTTCTCACGTCAACTGTGATGTTATCTAAAGAAGCAATAACACACAAAAACCTGGATTTCAATCTCAAACTTAGAAAATAGCATGCAATGTGACACAACTTCAAGATCATCCCAAGATCCCAAACTACAAGATAACACCGCTCCGTGAACCGCACTTGGCAAACTACCGAGCCGTGGAACCAATCCCAACCAACAACAATTTCTATCAAAATTATTCTTTAAACCAGCCCACTACTCGGGCTAACGTCATGGCCATTTCATGGCTCTTAAACAAAGACTAACCAGAGTAGGAGAGAACCCATACCTCTCAAAGTACAGATCCGTTCACTGTTGCAACTCCTCTGCTTGTTAATCAGAGAACTGCTGGTTCTCTTTCCTTTCCATTGTCTTTCTTCTTTCTTTCTTTTTCTTTTTCCCTTTTTCTTCTCCTCTTCCCCCTCGAACAAATTCCTTTAGGTGGAGAATACTTATCTAGGTGTAGACCACCTCTTCCTTCTCTCCTCATGACACATAGTATCCCACATGTCATTCATGCCCACTTTCCCACCACTATCCTCTCATGCAAGATAGAAGTGTGACACTTGGCTTCCACCCAAGAGCCAAGTGTCCTCTCCTCAGGTTCCACATGGCATGCATCTTCATGCCACGTGTCACCCTCTCATTCGCTCGTCATTCCCAAAATACGCAGAACCGACCTTCTGAATTAATTAAATCTCGACTACGTGACTTAGATTTCGCGAGACGAACTCAACGGTATGTCCCGCGTCGTCATCCGAGATCTAGAGAAATTCCCAAGTTTGCAACCCGTGTCTATCATTTTACATTATCCGGGGTCTCACAAATTATATTTCATTTATGCCTAGATCAAATATGTTTTGCATAGAAAAGTATGTTAGAATTTTATATTTTGTTTTTGACAGATAAATGTGGAGATATTATATTTTGTAAATTTGAATCATTGAAATAAATATTTGACTCTAGTTTATTTGGCCCTTGTCAACGGGATATAATAGTTGACTTTTGGCCCTTGTCAATGGGATATAATAGTTGACCTTTACATTTCTTGATGAAGAATGTAATTGATTTGAACCCCAACCTCTAAGGGTTTTGGTTAGAGGTTACTAATACTAGTAGTATTTGGTTCCGTCCACTTTAAAGAAACAATTTGAGGCTAGCCACCAATTTGAAAAGTCTCACATAACTAGGCACCATTTGATGTTTGATGACCAGAGTAAATAAATGATTTGGATGTTTTGACTGAATTTGATATGAAAAGGTTTGAATAAGAAATGAATACATATCGTTTGTAAATTTAAATGTATTGGTTTTGGTTAGAGGTTACTAGTACTAGTAGTATTTGGTTCCGTCCACTTTAAAGAAACAATTTGAGGCTAGCCACCAATTTGAAAAGTCTCACATAACTGAGCATCATTTTGGATGTTCATGACCGAGTAAATAAATGATTTGGATGTTTTCTGACCGAATTTTGATATGAAAAGTTTGAATCGAAATGAATACATATCGCTTGTAAATTTAAATGTATTGGTAAAGGTAATCAAAGGTTATGAAATGATTTATTATAATATTCCTATTTTGTAAGTGAATTTGAAAATACTTGGATCCAAGGACTCGCATTAATGTTCCTTATTAATGTGAGCTCATTCCTATTTGTCGACTACTTTCACAGTACCCTCCTTAGTTCTAGTGAGGAGTGAAAGCTAGGCTAAGGAACGATCATCATTAGGATTGGCTTAAACTTTTATGTTGGATTTTGTTTAACAGTTAGTTATACTTTTGATCTGGGTATTTAGCTATTTTGATATTGATTCTTTTAAATTTTATGTTAGTTCAAGGTTGAGTTTTGGAGATTATGGAATTTGTTTTAGTACTTGAATTGTTTAAGTTTGCAAATATTTGGACAATGGTTTTTGGATGGTGCATATTTAGTTTTGAAATTGAGTTTTGAGGATTTTAGAATTTTGTTCCGCTACTCTGAACATATATTTGGTAACTGGTAACATCCAATTACAAGATAATTGTTTGGATCGAGTTACACTGTAATCCTTTGGGTTTGAGGTGTAAAGTGACCGTCATGCCCTCGGAGCGGGTCTTAGGGCATGACACTCTAACCTGTATATCTTTTAGAAATATTTGGTTGAATAACCCAACATTTTGTAAATCTAACCATTTTTATGTTTTTTCTTGAAAAATAATCTATGTTGGACAAAAATATTTTTTATTATTTTATACATTTACATGTTTCTTCAAAAAAAAAAGTTTTTTTAGAAGAAAACCAAAAGAGTATTTTTGTCAAAATGATGACAAAAATTGACGAAGAGTTAGATTTCCAAATTTTGGTTTTTAAAGCGTCTTTTAATCAAATCACTTTATCGTCTATCATTAGAAGAGTTCAAGGATTTTAACTTTTTAAGCTACTAGTCTTGATTGTGTATGGATGATGGTGGTGGGAGTTATTTTTTGTACTTATTGATAACAACCATTAGGTTTCTGTTTTACTAAAGTGATTACCTTTTATATTTGTCCCTTTTGAGGGAGTAGACTTGAAAGACTTTGGGCATGTTTAGTTCCTATTTTTTAAAATTGTTCTTAAGAACAATTTTTAAAAACATTTAAGAACAATTTTAAAAACATAGAGAATACGATTTTGGTATTCTCTGAAATATATTATTGTTCTTTAAATTTAGTATTTTGTGTGTTCTCTGTGTTTTTTAGAACAAAAAAAATTGGGAACCAAAAGTGTTCTCCCTATTTTTCTTGTTCCCTTTGTTAATAAAAACAAAAAATTGTTTTTAAAAACAAAAACCAAACATGTCATATGTTTTTTATTTCTTATGGCTTTTGATGAGTTATTGCATGTTAAGTAGCTTTTTAGAGATGTTGAGTAGGCCCAAATCTTGTCTAAGATTTCGCATCAAAGTAAGTAATTTGTTTAAACTTGATCAAAAGTTAGTGCGAAAACCTTTGCTTTGAGTTAGGATTGTTTCATGAGTTCTATTAGACAGTTCTAGGTGGATGTATCATGTATGTAGCTTAGGTTGTGGATATTAGTTTGTTCAAATTTGATCGTTGAACTAGTTTCTTTTCCTGTTACTAGCTTTCTTCAACATTCTAATTTGTACTTGGTTGTCATATATTTCCCTTAGGTTCTCAATATTAATCTAATGAAAATGCCAAAAGAATTAACTTGGTTTTGAGGTAGTTTGGAGCATTATAGTTGATATTGACTTGAAAGTATACGACATATGTACATGGGCTTAGTTGTCGATGATGCAACTCTTTTGAGATATATACTTGATAAGGTTAGGCGTTTGAAGAATCACAAGATGATTGCTCTCCTCAAGGCTATGTTTGTGTTGTGATTTTTTAATATCACACGAAACATATAAAATATAAGCATGCGGGCATGCCAGGAAAAAGTTTTTCCAAATTGGAATGACTCGTAAGATCAAACTTCTAATCGAGCTATGTAGGTTCCTTGGTTCCCTTGACAGTTTCTCATAATCAAAGTGAGAAACGTACGAATGAAAATCTGGCATGAATTAATTGATGAAGAAAAGTGTTAGATTTCCTTATGAATGAATGAAATAACACGGTGCTGAAAGTTGATAAACTTAAATAATACTTGCAACCATAATGCTGAAATAAACATTGGATTTGACTGTAAAAACAATATTGTGCTTAAAAAATTGATAAACTTGAATAGAACTTGCAATCGGAATGTTGAAATTGCTAGAGAAAATAATGGATTTCACTACAAATGAGTGAATTAACACTGTTGGAAATTTGCTAGAAACTTGGCTACAACTAGGAATTTAAATGCTGAAATTGTTAAAAGCTTGTTGAAATTACTGAAAGCTTGTTGAAAAACTAGAATTTGTAGATTGGCATTTAACACACGATCGATTTGGTTGTCCTTGCTTCATCCTTCTTTCGCTCTCATTTTATAGAACATAGAGCATCACGCTTAAGCCCCATTTCTTCACTATCTCCCACTCTCTTCAAGTAAATCGTCATGTTTTCCATTAAGGAAGCTTGTTCCTCAAGAACTCCTTCATGTCTCCATTATGGAGTCTTTATCCTTAAGAATTCTTCCAAGTCTCCATCATGAAGCCTTGTTCCCCAAGAATATTCTACATCAGCACATAACTGCCTATGTCTCTGCCACCTTTGATAATGTTTCATTTGACTTTCCAAAAAATTTTAAAATTTCATAAATATCTTTGGACTTCTTCTGTGGACTTGTACAAATGAATGCCCATTTCTTTTGGACTTTTATTCATGAGCTTGGGCTTAGGCCTAACCCATTACTAGATCAGGCCAAATTTTCAATTTTTGTGCAAATAGTTTGATTTCTAAAATTTTTGAGAGAAATTACTAGGAAAAATAGAAGAAAAGAAAACATGAAAAAAATAAAAATAGAGTTAAATCAAATATAGTATTTTTTTTTCTTTCTTTAATACTGACAGGTTTCTGACATATAAACCTTGCCTAAGATCATCGTGACATAATCATGTTTCAATTACAAAATATTTGAACCGAAACTGAAATAATCACAGCATAGTTGACATACCTTTCTTCTTCTTGAAGATTAAGAATCGGGAGTTTCTTTTGTCATCACAATCACACTAGAGAGAAAGAGAACAGTGGGACAGCGAAAGAAAAAACTTATTTTTTTTTTATCAAAAAAAAAAAATCTTAATATTATCTATTTATCTCAATAACTAATATTTGATATGTTTTACTTTGATTCAATTCAAATTCAAATCAAAGACCGTGACTCTCTCAATGCCTTTCATGATATACCTTAAACTATCAAATTATAAAATAAATATGATAACCGCCGCAATACATCATGTGTGCTCGCCGTGTTGAAACCAACACTCTACTCACACATGATGGGACCGACCTCTCTTTCTCAATTTGAAGATTCATACTTGTCAATGTCAGGTGACCATGCACAATTTCTAGAGTGTATTTCGCTACATATATGTTGTGGAGTATAGTCAAGGAAAGGATCTTGGAGTCTAATTAGTTTTTTGTATCCCAGATCATCTTGTCCCATCTTATTCCTATGAGATCTCAATAAATATGCATTCATGATTATGTTTCTTCAACACATGAAATACATCATTGTTGACTCATGAGTTCATAGTGATGCTGTAAAATACGAGAAAAATCGAATTTTTCTGAAGAATGGCAAACAAGAATGTTCAATAGTACATGCTGAAACCTCGAAATTTTCTGCATCTCTGATGATCAAAATTGCACTCATCGTTGGATTTTTCATAAATCAGTTTAGCCAGAAATATCAATCTCGGTACGCCTGATTTTTTCCCTTTTTGGGGTGATGGGTGTCCAGTGACTCCCAAGGACGAGGTTGTTTACGAAAATCTTGGAAGTTAGGAAATGACTTAAGTTCATAGGATATTATTTGAACTTGAATTGAGATGGAATGAGTAGCTTTGGGCTAAAATCGGATCCAAGTGAGGGTGGACACGTGGCACTACATTGCATACACATCTGAATCTGGCTTAAGTTACAGACAAAAGAGACTTCAGTATGCAAAGAGGGCTCGTTGGTCAGGCGCCAGAGAGAAGAGAGAAGAGAGAAAGAGGAGAGCTAAGGAGCTTCTCCCGCGGTTCCATCGACGGCTGGGCTTGCCAAGAACAAAGTTTATTGCATCAATGAGGGGTACGTGTGGGTACCTAGAAAGAAAGATTTCATCGAAGATCCAAAAAGGGAGATTTTGGGAAATCGAAGTTGTCGGGTTTAGGAGGCTTCCTACCCGTGTGTATACGCTTCAAGAGGTAAGGTATTCTTTCTACCTTGGCTTACTTTCCATCTTTGGGCCGGGGATAGAGGGTTTTTCGTTTAAGGGCCTATTTGGCAAAGAAAAACTAGATTTTCGAGTTCTGCTTGATGCTTCTTCGCCTAGGTGAAGGCATGAATCTTCTCATGGAAGATTGGTTCTTCGCCTAGGTGAAGGGGTCTCGCCAGGCATGCAGTATTACGCTCAGCGAGCCCGAGGACGGTGAAAATGGGATATCTCGGCCCGCCAGCGAAGGAAGGCTACTTTGTGGAGGCAAAGGAAGGCTACGCCAGTAAGCTTCGATTGCTCAGGCCCGTGGTTTACGGCCCGATTGGGCCTAGCCTCGTGGTCGAAGCTCTGTGATTGTTTATGGCTTGCTCGGGGCCATCAGATGATTCTGCTGAGATCATATCGCTTGACTAAGAGTGATATGTCGATGTCAATAAGCATGTGTTCTAACATATTGACATTTGATGAGTTTATATGTTCAAATGGCCATGACATGGCTTGATCAGGTGTGTGTCATCGGGCTGATCATAGAATGATATGTCAGATGTGAACGCGATATATGCTTGTATGATATACACATGAATGAAAATGATGTATGGAAGTCATATGTGTGATGTGATTGTCCATGACACCTAGTAAAGTGGTGTGGATCAGGTTGTTCATGTAGCATTCATTATGCATGTGACATGATATAACATGTACGACATAGTTGCACGCATATGCACGGACATTGTGAGGTGCTCACGCCCCAAGCATCTCGACTCGACCGAGTACGAACTGATCCGGACGTGTCTCTTTTATAACCATGATACAATTCATTTTCCTCAATAAAAACACATTTCCAATACTAATTTGAAAGATAATTATCCTATGAAAATATATAATGGAGTAATATCACGCTAACTTAAAGGTGCCCCATCATTTTGAGTTCCACACATTTTCATTCAATATGGCATTATATGCACATTTGCTCCAGCATTTCCCACCTTTATACATTACGGCATTATAAGTCGCTTTTAAATATAAAAACATTTACAAAAATTTATCGTAGTTCAATTTTCACAACATGCTTTAATACAAAAAGTATCAAAAGCGATCATTGGTTTCATGTACGTATGGTCTGAGCTTTACTTTTACTCGTGCGCTGACGACGACTCTACGCCGCACCCGCCTTTGCTTAACCCGTTCACTCTGGGCATTCGCCCGATGATAAAATAACGCGCTGCCATTTTCATGCTTGTAGCTGCCTAAGGCGCTCTTCTTCATTTTATTTTAAATACAAATCATGCGACTCTTCTAAAGCAATGCTTTTAACCTTATTGAATAATATATATATATATATATATATATATATTATTTCATATACATTCATTTACAATTCATTGATCATTCCAAATATGCACTTTCATATGCAATAACTTATTCAAAACTCAAATCATGCATTTCACAAATATTTTTATCATTTTGCCCTTAAACAAATTTAGCCAATGTTTTCTGTGCATAGGATAACAGAATCACCGGCACGGTCCCGCTGGGTTGCAAGCCGGTATAAAAAGGTTTTATAACATAGTACGGTCCCGCTGGGCTATTGACTAGTTATAAATAAATAAAAAAAATCATTTTTCGAACACTATCGATAATCGGCCCCATCGGGCTACTTGACGGAAGTGACACTACACATGCTCATTCACAAGATCGCTTAGCCTGAATTCCTTTATTCCAAGATACCAATCTATCCTTAACTCGAATATGATGGATAACATTTTATTAAGTGCATTAAAAATCAGTCATAGGAAACTACACAGGTATATACATTTAAGTACTAAATAGCACATTTCAATACTCATGCAATTTTTTTCATGGCAATCATTTCATAATCAATTTTCTCGAAACACTTAAAATAAATCAATATGCAGTTTTATTGAAAATCATTTCAATAATTGTGCAAACAATTTTGATACTTGAAATAAGAAGAGAAGAATAGAGAACGAACCAAAAAGGTCATCACACTTCGATTCCTATCCTCGGAATCTAGACTTTAATTCGAGTTTTCCTTGTCACCAACCCCTAATCCATCACAATTAGAGAACAATATCAATTGGCCTATTTAGGTTTCTAGTTAGGGTTGTTTTCTACTCAACACACCTTCACTTGTAAAAAATTTCTATGAATGAATGAGCATATTTTACCCAACTTCCTTCAATTCTATTGTTCCTCTATAAATATATTTTATTCAGAAATTGGAATCATCCAATTCGGAGAACCAAAGCTCCAGATATGTCCTAAACATCCAGGACTATTTTATTTTCAACACATAACCAGAATTTGCCCAAAAACAAAGTTCTCTTTAGACGAATTTAAGGGTCTAATGGGGTCCAAATTTGAATATATTTAATTCATGGAAATTTGTTCTCCTAGAAGTTTAGTTTACCCAGAAATTTGAATAACTCAATTTGGATGAGTGAAACCCAACTTATGGCCTAAATACCAAAATTGTTCCGAAACACCAAAACTGTATCAGAGTTGAACCAGAATTGACCCGAAAACAGAGCCTCACTTTGACAAATTTTCTGAGTCCAATAGGGTCTAAATTTGGATACACTTATTTCAAGGAGATTTATTCTCCTAGACGTCTAATTGACCCAGAAATTTGAATCACTCAATTTGGATGAGTGATAACCAAGTTATGGCTAAAGCAAAAACATGGGTTTTGGAAAATTTTGACAACATCTCCCCTTAAAAACCAAACATTTCCTTTATACAAAAATTCCTCAACACCAATCCAAACCACAATACACCTTGAAAACTAACCCAATACAACCCTAAAACAAACAAATATGGAATTAGGAAGAGTTTCTAACCTTGATTCTCTTACAACTTGAAACCCTAGCACCCATTTTACCTTATCTTCTTCTTCCTTCTTTCTCTTCATTTTACTTGCAAAACCTCGGGACCAAATGGGGACAATCAACCCAACAAGGTTTCTTTCAAAACGTGAGAGCCTCAGTTCTCAAATGTGAACGCCCAAAATGAGTTCTCTCTAAGACCACTCCAGTGGTCTTATCCCATTTTATGTGTAAGGCCATGTTTGGCTAACACATTTTAATCATATTTTCTCATTTTTGCATTAAAGACCTCTTATTCTCCCTATTTGACATTCCACTTCTTAATATTCTCACTTTGACATTTATTCTTTTTCATTTATAACCCTTGGGTCCTCATTTAACATTTTTACCAAATTTATCTAACTTCTGTAAAATTTCCACGATTTTTTTTTTTTTTATCATTTTCATTTTTAGCTATTTAAATGCCAGAAAAATACAATTTAATTTATTTTATACACTAAACATGTTATAAAACTGTTAGGATGTTTTCAGAGCGTTACAACTCTCCCCTCCTTACAAGAATTTTGTCCTCGAAATTACCTTCATCAACGCCATTTATGGTATTATCGCCATACCTTCTTCTACTTTCCCACGTGGCTTCCTGCTTACAGGGTTTCATAGCACTTCAATTAATGGAATCCTCTTGTTCTGAAATTCTCTCACTTCTCGAGTCAAGATCTCTACAGGCTCTTCTTCGTACGTCAAATCTGGTCTAAGCTCAATTATCTCTAAAGAGACTACATGCGATGGGTCTGACCTATACCTCCTTAGCATTGACACATGGAAGACATTATGGATCTTTTCCAACTCTGGAGGTAAGGCTAATCGATATGCCACTGGACCCACTTTCTCTATCATTTCATATGGCTCAATGAACCTAGGGCTCAAATCTCATGACTTTCTTCCAAGGCGATACTTTCAAAAACATTTTTTCACCGATCTCATATCGAATGTCCTTTCTCTTTGAGTCGGCATAAGAATTTTGTCTATTCGTGAGTACTTTCAATCTTTCTCTAATCATTTTCACCTTTTCTTCAATCTCTTGATTCAAATCGGGGCCAATTATTTTCTTCTTACCTAACTCTGTCCAGCACAATGGTGTTCTACACTTTCTTCCGTAGAGAGCCTCATAAGGCGCCATTCCAAGACTCAATTAGAAGCTATTATTATACACAAATTCAACTAGAGGAATGTGTCTATCCTAACTACCCTCATTATCGATCACACAACTTCTTAGCATATCTTCTAAAACTTGAATCACTCTCTCTGATTGTCCATCTGCGGGTGAAAAGCTGTGCTGAAATTTAGTTGAATGCCTAAAGCCTCTACAATTTCCCCTAAAATTTAAAGGTAAACCTCAGATCTCTATTTGAAATAATAGACACTAGAATCCCATGTAACCGAACTATTTCCTTTATGTAAAGCTCTGTCAACTTATCAAGTGAATAGTCGGTTCTCACTAGTAGGTAGTGAGCTGACTTAATCAATCGGTCTATTTGTAGTTGAGTGCCTAAATATGATCGGAAAACACGATTGATTAAGTCCATGAAAGCCGCTGGTGTATTTGTCAACCCAAATGGCATTTTAAGGAACTCATAATGTCCATATGACGTTCTAAACGCCGTCTTATACACATCCATATCCTTAATCCTCAATTGATGATACACAAATCATAGGTCAATCTTCAAAAAGACACTTGGACCTTTCAATTGGTCAAACAAGTCATCAATCCTGGGTAACGAATACTTATTTTTCACTGTCATTTTGTTCAGTTGCCTATAATCAACACACAATCGAAGTGTACCATCTTTCTGCTTAACAAAGAGCACTAGCGCTCCCCATGGTGATACACTCGGACGAATAAATCGTTTCTCTAACAATTCTTGCAACTTAAACTTCAATTCTTTTAACTCCACCGGAGCCATTCTATACGGTGTAATGGATGCTGGAGTGGCACCCGAAACAACGTCAATTGCAAACTCAATATCTCCCTGTGGAGGCAATCCCGGTAATTCATCTAGAAACACATCCGGATAATCACAAATTGTAAGGGTTTCTAATAAGCTAGGCCCCGCCTTTTTCGTATCAATCACTTACACTAAATAGGCTTCACACCCCCGAACCATTTTTCAGCCAGTGAGCTGGGCATATCACATTGGGAGAGGTGGTTCGACTTCGCCGATAAAAGTCACTCTCGCCACTGTCCTTAAGGTCACTCATCATTCTACAAATAACCACCACTGGGTGGGGACAAACTAATCCATCCCTATCATCACATCGAACTCTCTCGAATGATAACTGATTAAGTCTCCTGAAACTCATACTGTGATTCGATGGGATAATCTCTATAAACCTCTCTATTTACAATGATACTACGCCCAGCGCATTTGTCAAGAACATATTCCGCTTCAATTCTAAACTACCTAAACTCTAATAGAAGTACAAAATAGGACCGAGTTGATCCCGATCTAATAATGCATGTGCCAAATAGTCTCAAAGATATGGAAATTACCAACCATCACATCCGGGGTATCTTTATTCGATCGCTTATCAGATACACCTTGTCGGTAATGTGCATCCCTTGCCTCGCCTATGGTCTTGCCGCTGTTTCTACATTACCGATGATGCAATACTCTTTGCTCGGCCCTTATCGTTATATCGCTAAAATCGTACTCCCCTAGTCCGGTGCCGCGGAAAGAACGGCTCTAGACACCTTTACTTCTCAGGCTCACTGGGATCCACAAACCAAACAAGCACCTCGCCAATCTCTCTAACACTTTCCTTATGTTTCCTCCCATACAGGTGCAATAAAGAGGAGCCGGTCCTCTGATTTAACCTCTTCGGGTGCACTAGCAACTGATGGTGCCTAGAGAATAGTCTGCACCTAAGAGTCCGAGCTGGTCCGAAATAAGAGTCGATGAACCCCAAGGGTCCTTTAAATTTCTTATTTTTGTGCTCGATAAGAACTTGACTGAGCTAGGGTTTTCTTTACCTGCTCTTCTTCTTTCTATCATACTCTTCATTTTCACCCTTTTAACATTTAGTAATATGTCACAATCTTATCGAAAATCTTCATGGCCGAATCCCATGACATGGGCCCGAATATAATCATTGAGTCCATCCTCAAACTTACGACACTTCTCTTCCTCTGTGACTAACATCTCTGGAGCATACTTGCTCAATCGGGTGAATTCCCTCTGATATTCTTTCACACTCATATGCCTTTGTTTCAAATTATGAAACTCTCGTCTCATATTGCTTAGGTAAATACGACCCACATACTGTTTCCTGAATTTTGTTAGGAAAAACTCCCATGTAACACTTTCCAGTGGTGTGGTTTTAGTCACAGAAACCCACCATTGGTAAGCCTTATCCTGTAGTAATGAGGTCGCACACTCTAAATTCTCCTCCGGTGTGCAATGCATTTGTCGCAGCGATTTCGCTCTTTCTGAGCCAATACCACTGGCTACTCATCATCTTTCCTCCTAAGAAAATCTACGGGTCAGTATTTTTCCATTCTCTTACGGCCAATCTTTCCTCGAGGAACAAATCAAGCCGGGTTGCGCTTACCTTTGCAATGCTTGAGCTATTTTCTGGGAGGATATCCATAAGCACTTCCCGCCGTTTGACTTCGCTTCATGGATCGACGGGCATGGGACGCTTGCCCACCATCCACACTAACGAGGCTATTTGGACGACTTCCCAAGTCACCTCTGACCCTATTATGGCTTGTACTATCCATGCTTACCTATTAAGACCAACAAGATCCGCATTAGAGTCACATCATCCTTTAAATGCAAATGCAAAGCATGTCACAAACAATTTCAAAAATCATTTTATAGAACCGCCTAAACCTTGGCTTTGATACCCGACCTGGAGTACAAACCGGATCCGAGACGTGGTCTTCTCTTTTATGAATCTTGATACAATTCATTTTCTCAATAAAACATATTTCAAATACTCATTTGTAAAGGATAATTATCCTGATGAAAATATATACGTACATATCTCGTTAACTTAAAGGGGGCCCATCATTTTGTTCTCAATACACATTTTCATTCAATATGGCATTATATGCCCATTTGCTCCATTTCCCACCTTTATACATTATGGAATTATAAGCCATTTTAAATATAAAAACATTTACAAACGTTTATCAGAATTCATTTTTCACAACATAGTTTTAATACAAAAAGTATCAAAAAGCGATCATGGTTTCATGTATGCATGGTCTGAGCTTTACGCTTAATTCCGTGCGCTGACGATGACTCTATAAGCCAGACGGTCTTTGTTTTTGAACCTGTTCACTTAGTACCTACGGGATGATAAAAACAATGTGCTAAGCATTTTCATGCTTAGTGGTTCTATATAGTTCTCTCTTTATTTTTTTTTAACACAAATCATGCGACTTTTCTAAAGCAATGCTTTTGAACCTTATCGAATGATCAATGCAATACAATACGTATATATATATATATATATATATATATATATATATATATATATATATATATATATATATATTCATTTTATATACATTCATTTACAATTCATCGATCATTCCAAATATGCACTTTCATACAATAACTCATTCAAAACTCAAACTACGTGATTTCCACAAATATTTTATCATTTCACTTTAAACGAATTTAGCTAATTTTTTCTATATGAGGATAACGAATCACCTAAGACAAATTCCATTGGGTCAGCAGGGCTGGTATAAAAAGGTTTTATAACACAGTATGGTCCCGCTAGGTTGTTGACTGGTTATAAAAAAAAAAATCATTTTGTTAACACTACCGATACTGTCCCTCTAGGCTACGGATCGGAGTGACATTACATTACGTTCGTTCACAGTATGACTAGTTTGACCCTTATTGGTATGCCAATCTATCCTTAACTCGAATATGATGGATAACATTCTATTAAGGGCATTAAAAATCAGTCATAGAAATTTACAATAGTAGTATATACATTTATACTCAAATAGCACATTTCAATACTATGCAATTTTTTCATGGCAATCATTTCACAACCAATTTTCCTAAATCACTTAAAATAAATCAATATAGGTTTTATTGAAAATCATTTCAATAATTGCAATGTTACTGTGATACTTGAAATAAGAAGAGAATAATGTAGAACCTAAAACCTCAAAAAGTTCTCAACATTTCAATTCCTATCCTCAGAATCTAGACTTCAATTCGAGTTTTCCTCGTCACCAACCCCTAATCCATCACAATTAGAGAATAATATCAGTTGGCTTATTTAGGTTTCTAGTTAGGGTTGTTTTCTACCCAACACACCTCCACTTGTAAAAATTTTCTAGGAACAAATAAGTCATATTTTACCTAACTTCCTTCAAGTACATTGTTCTCTATAAATCTATTTTATTCAGAAATTGGAATATCCAATTTGGAGCACCAAAGCTCCAGATATGTCCTAAACATCCGGGACTATTCTATTTTCAACACAAAACCAGAATTTACCCAAAAATAGAGCTCCCTTTAGGGACGACCGATGGGTCTACCTGCAATTCAAATTTCGAATACAATTATTTATGAAAATTTATTCTTTTTAGAAGCCTATTTACCTTAGAAATTTAAATCACTTAATTTGATATGATGTGCCGTTATGACTAAAACAAAACACGGGTTTTTAAAAAATTTCACAAAGATCTCCCTTAAAACCAAACATTTCCTTTATACAAAAATTACTCAACACTAATCCAAACCACAATACACCTTGAAAACTAACCCAATACAACCTCAAAACAAACAAATATGGAATTAGGAAGAGTTTCTAACCTTGATTCTCTTACAACTTGAAACCCTAGCTCCCCTTTTACCTTCTCTTCTTCCTTCCTTCTCTTCATTCTTCACTTTACTTGCAAAACCTTGACCAAATGGGGGACACCAACCCAACAAGGTTTCTCCTTCTCAAAACGTGATGTTCTTCTACCAATGTGAATGCCAAAAATGAATTCTTTTAAGACCCCAATTTTTGGTCTTGGTCCCATTTTATGTGTGTAAGGCTGCCTGGGCTAACGTATTTTTTAATCATCTTTTCTCATTTTTGCATTAAAGACCCTATTCTCCCTATTTCACATTCCCGTTTCTCAATATTCTCACTGCATTTTTCTTTTTTCATTTATGACCCGGGGTCCTCATTTTGATACTTTTACCAAATTTATCTGACTTCTGTAAAATTTCAAAGGTTTTTTTTTTATTTTTTTAATTTTTTTTATCATTTTTCTTAAAGAATTTAAATACAATTTATTCTATTTTATACCCTAAACATGCTTATAAACCTGTTAGGTATTTCACATGCTACATCAAAGATTAAATGGTGTGAGTGCATGGTTGATGAATCGACATTGTGCTCAGGTATTGACGGCGGGTTCTAAGAAATGGGACTGTCGCACCCGAGCCCGACCCGACGACAACTGATCCCAAACACGAACCACATGAAATCATTTTTCGCAACACATTTCATATAAACATACTTATATATGAATATATGATATCATTACTAATACATTCATTAATATGAGAAATATACATCATATCATTTCAAGATGACCCATATATATTCTTTAGTACAACATATTGATACAAAATGGCATTTTATGCCTTTGCAACATACATTTACAAAATATTATTAGAGTTCACCCATTCACTCTAATAGTAAAATACATTCCATGAAGATTTATACATATTTACTTATAAAATAATTACATGATATCATGAATGTAGTGGTATGCATGAAACAGAGCATTTACGTATACTCCGAACCTGCATGACCGTGACTCTATGCTCTAGCTTCGCCTTGCTACTATCTACACTGCACCTACACGTGAGAAACACGCTAAGCATTTACACGCTTTTGGGCACTTTACGTTTCTAGTTTCATTTCATACAATCAATACAACATATATATGCACATATAAACATATATATATATATATATATATATATATATATATATAGTATATGGATTTTATAACAGTTTAACATACATTCATTTTATATTGCATATAAAAACACAATGATTCACACTTTTCATGTTTACTTAAACAAGTATTTTTGTCACAACTCAATTCACACAATTTACACATTTGTTAACCATTTTTCCCTTAAAACGAATCTAACCAAAATTTTCGATGCATAGGATAACAGAATCATCTAGCATCGATCCTCGCTAGGTCAGTCGACCTAGCTTAACACTTTTAATAATCCAAGAATGTCACATCGGGGCTACTTGATCGGTTATTATTTACATTTGCATTTTTGTGTACACTACCCATACTGTCGCGCTGGGCTACGGATCGGTATGTCACTATCAATCATATCATTCATAGTACTGCTGCATTTATCTTTATTGGTATACCAATATATCCCTAACTCAAATATGACGGCTAACATTCTCTTAAGGGCATTAATAATTAGTAATAGTAAAAGTTACTAGATTATATTCACTATGTTAACTATCCGATTAACCCATTTTAAAAACTAATTTATTCCAAGTTAATAATTTTGCACACAAAAGTTACAAATAATCTCATAGAAACATTATCTCGCATTTGGCCATAATCCAATCACTTTTTCTTCATTTTAACTCACTTAACACATGAGTTTTACGCACTATTTCAATTACACCAAACCTTTAACAAATTTGGAAACATACTAAACACATACATGCAGTAACTTTGCACCAAAACCGAACCATACACACCAATACACATTCTACTACACATGATTCATGCATTAACATACATTGCCATCCCTTTTTCATGTTATTCCACTTAAGATCAATTAACCAACACCCAAATCAATTTATTTATGGTTCAAACCAGAAGCACACATGCAAATTTTATATCAACACTTCAGGTTTGATGACAAAATAAACACACACCAAAACAAGAAGAGAAATGTGAAGAACAAACCAAAAGGGTTGTCGATTCTTGACTCCTATTCCTTGAATCCTGATCTTAGCTCAGGTTTGATCATCACCAGCCCCTAATACATCAAAAATATGTCACAATCAGATAACAAACACAGAAAAATTAGTCGTGCATGCTAGGGTTTTTGGTTAGGGTTGATTTATACCCAATACACCTTCACTTGTAAAATTTTTCTATGAACAAATGAGCCATATTTTACCCAAACTTTCTTTAAGAAAATGATAGCTCTATGAGTCTATTTTCAATAGAAATTGGAATCATCACATTTGGACCATTACAACTTAACTTATGGCCAAAACACCAAAACTATACCAAAACAGAGGATAACCTAGTAGCTTACCCATATTTTCACTTCAGTTTCAAAAATAGGGGACATAGGTTAGGTTTTCTTCTTGTTACCTTCTATAATTTTGTAGGTCTACATCTTAGGGTTCTTTCCCAGCTGGAATCACTCAATTTGGTTGACTAATGGCCAAGTTATGGCCAAAACAAAAACATGACACAACCCATAAATTTTCCTGTTTCTAGACTCTGTTTTGGTCCATCTCGGAAACACCAACATGGCTGCTATTTCTGGACTACTTTAGGTCTCTGTTTCTTCTAGACATTTTCAACCATGAGTCTTATGCACCATCTCCAATTGGAATCATCCAATTTGGAGTCAAGAGGCCAAGTTATGGCCAGAACAAAAACATGGGTTTTTGAAAAAAAAACTTTGAAACCTATACATCTCTTATTACACTTCTTGGTGTTTAAGACCCCACAAGCCAACAAAACCAACCCAAAGCAATACAACTCCAATTAAAAAAAAAACCCAAAGATGGAAGAGTTAGGTTCTCCCTAAGCACAAAAACGAAAATGAGTTAGGACTTTCCTAACAATCAAAAAGAAGAATCCATACAACCCAAATCCAAATCAAAACAAACATCAACCCAACTCTAACAGGTATAACACATGAATGAGAAGAGTTAAGGTTCTTCCTAACCTAAAACATGAACAAATAGGGAGTTATGATGGTTTCCTAACCTTGATTTCCTTGAAATACTTGAACCTAGCTTCATTTCCTTCTCTTGATCAAGCAAAACCTTGAACTAAATGAAGAGATACCAAACCCTCAATTGGCTTCTCTTCTCCTTCACGTGAACCCTAGCTCCCAAAGTGTGAAATGCCCAATTCTAAGACCAAATTTGCCTTATCCGCCTCGTATAAACCTTGTTTCGGGCAAATCTCATTTTTGCTTAAGTTTCCATTTTGCATTGAAGTCCTTCATTCCATTTTATTTGCAATTCATTTATCAACATATTCTCAAACTTTAACATGTATCTTCAGATTTATGACCCTTGAGTCCTTAATGTGACATTTTTCTATTTTACCCTTGACTCTTGCATTAATTCTGGTTTTATCATTTTTTTTTTCTCACTTAGTATTAAATTTTTTTTTTCTTCAGAAAATGCAGATTTAACTTATTTTATACCCTAAACATGTTATAAAACTATCAGGGCATAATTTGGGGTGTTACAACTCCTCTCCACTTAGGAGATTTTGTCCTCGAAATTACCTTCGTGAACAGTTGCAGATATTGCTAAAGCATAGTTTCTTCACTTTCCCACGTGGCTTCTTCCGTCTTGTGGTTCTTCCACAATACTTTGACTAATGGAATTTGTTTATTCCTCAATTCTTTGACTTCTCGAGCCAAGATTTCTAAGGGTTCCTCTTCGTAAGTCAAGTCTCGGCGAAGCTCAATAATCTCATAAGAGACCACATGTGAGGGGTCAACCGATACCTCCTTAACATTGAAACGTGAAAAATATTATGGATCTTTTCCAACTCTGGAGGTAAGGCTAACCTATATGCCACTTGACCTACTTTCTCAATCACTTCAAACGACCCAATGAACCTAGGGCTCAACTTGCCCTTTCGCATAAATCTCATAATTTTCTTCCAAGAAGAAACTTTCAAGAACACTTTCTCGTTGATCTCATATTGAATGTCCTTTCTTTTCAAGTTGGCGTAAGACTTTTGTCTATCCGAGGCTACCATTAATCTTTCTCTGATCATTTTCACCTTCTCCTCGATCTCTTGGATCAAATTGGGGCCAATCTCTTTCTTCTCACTTAGCTTTGTCCAACACAATGGTGTTCTACACTTCCTTAAGAGCCTCGTAAGGCGCCATTCCAATACTAGACTGGAAGCTATTGTTAAGCACAAATTCAACTAGAGGAGTATGTCCATGCCAACTACCCTCATAGTCGATCACAGGACTTCTTAGCATATCCTCTAAAACTTGAATAACTCTCTCTGATTGTCCATCCATGTGCGGGTGGAAAGTCGTGCTGAAATTTAGTCGAGTGCCTAAAGCCTCTTGCAATTTTCCCCAAAATCTCGAGGTGAACCTCAGATCTCTATTTGAAATGATAGACACTGGAATCCCATGTAACTGAACTATTTCCTTTATGTAAAGCTCTGCCAACTTATCAAAGTAATAGTAGGAAATGAGCTGACTTTGTCAATCGATCTACCACGACCTAAACCGAATCATGCTTTCTCCTTGTCAATGGTAACCCGACCACAAAATCCATTGTGATTCAGCCCCATTTCCACTCTGGTATTCTAATAGGCTACAACAAACTCGAAGGAAATTGATGTTCCGCTTTCACCTTCTGGCACACCATACATTTGGTCACAAAATTCGAAACATCTTTCTTCATTCCGGATCACCAGTATGAAGTCTTCAAATCCTGATACATTTTAGTGCTACCATGATGTATAGCAAAGGATCCACTGTGTTCCTCTTCAAAAATAGATTTCTTCAACTCATCATCATTGGGTACACAAACCCGATCTCTATAATACAAGAATCCATCCTCATTCACTGAAAACTCAGTTTATTTCCCTATTCTATTCTGACTTACAATGGCAGTAATTTTCTCATCACTCTTTTCAGGCTCTCAGACTTGATTTAACATATTCTGGCCTTCGGCCATTAATTCCGCCCACTATCAGACCGGCTGCCCGATATGACAAATGAGCATTCAACGCTCTACGGTTTTTGTACGACTTTCATCAGAAAGATCTCGCCACTACATTAGCTTTCCAGAGGTGGTAATCGATGACACAATCATAATCTTTGATCAATTCCATCCATCTACGTTGTCTCAAGTTAAGCTCCCGTTGAGAGGGAAAATACTTAAGACTTATTTTATTGGTGTAGATGAAACACTTTCTCCGTAAAGGTAGTGCCTCCATATTTTCAATGCAAACACAATGGCAGCCAATTCCAAATCATGCGTAGGGTAATTATTTCTTACGCGCTTCAACTCCGCTCACATGTTACTACTTTAATTCTCTCGTGATAAGGACACACCCGAGTCCATTAAACGAAGCATCACTAAAGATCACATATTCTTTACCGAAGGTTGGCTGAGTAAGAATCGGAGCCTCGATTAAAAATGCTTTCAAATTTTCAAAACTAGCTTGACACTTTTCACTCAACTCAAATCCCACATTCTTTTGGAGCAATCTCGTCATCGAGGCCGTAGTCATCAAAATCCCCTTAACAAACCTTCTGTAGTAACCTGCCAAACCTAGGTAGCTACGAACTTCTGTGACACTTCTCGGTGATTTCCATTCAAGAATCACCTCTATCTTCCTTGGATCCACCCTAATTCCTTCTTCTGATACAATGTGTCCAAGAAAATACACTTCTCTCAACCAAAATTCACACTTACTCGATTTTCCATACAACTGTTCCTTCCTAAAGGTTTCTAACACTACCCAAAAGTGGGTATCATGATCTTCCTAATCCTTTGAATACACAAGGATGTCGCCTATAAACACCACGATAAACAGATCTAAAAATGGTCGAAAAACACAGTTCATTAAGTCCATGAAAGTCTCTGGTGCATTTGTCAACCCAAACAGCATTACAAGGAATTCGTAATGTCCATACCACATTCTAAACGCCGTCTTATGCACATCCTCATCCTTAATCCTTAATTAATGATACCTAGATCATAGGTCGATTTTCGAAAAGACACCCACACCTTTCAATTGGTCGAACAAGTCATCAATCCTGGGTAACGGGTACTTATTCTTCATTGTCATCTTGTTCAGTTGTCTATAATCAACACATAACCGAAGTGTACCGTCTTTCTTCTTAACAAAGAGCACTGGAGCTCCCTATGAGGATACACTCGGACGAATCAATCCCTTTTCTAATAATTCTTGCAACTGAAGCTTCAATTCTTTTAACTCCACCGAAGCCATTCTATACGATGTAATTGATGCCAGAGTGGCACCTGGAACAACGTTAATTGAGAACTCAATTTCCCTCCGTGGAGGCAATCCCCGCAATTCTTAAACACGCTCGATAATCACAAACCGGGTAGGATGTCTAAAGAACTAGGCTTCGCCTTTTCCGTATCAACCACATATGCCAAATAGGCTTCACACCCTTTCCGAACCATCGTTCTAGCAGTGGCGGCAGATATCACATTAGAGAAGTGGTTCGACCTCTCGTCGATGAAAGTTACTTCCTCACCACTCGGTGTCCTCAAGGTCACCCACTTCATTCTACAATCAACCACCACTTAGTGATAGGACAACCAATCCATCCCTAATATCACATCGAACTCTCTGAATGATAACTCTAGCCAAGTCTCCTAAACTCATACCAGATTCCGACAGACAACCCCTTATGACTCGATTCACAACCCACTATGCTCGAGCGGGTTCGTCACCAAGATATCATACTCGGTTTCACTCTTCGATAAACTACCCAAGCTAGGAATAGAAGTACAAACATAAGAATGGGTTGACCCTGGGTCTATAAGTGCATGTACTAGAGTATCAAAGATATTGAAATTGCCAACTATCACATCCAAGGCATCTTTATCTTTACCAAATTTTCATTGCATATGCCCCAGCTGCAGCATTGTGGATCCCTGGCTCGCCTACGGGTCGGTCACTATTTCTGAAAGTGTTCGGTGATACAACACCATTTGTCCCTTGCTTTCCCTTCGCACGTTGAAACTCCACTCGGGGCCAATGTTGTGAAAGAACGGGCTCTAGGACAATCTTTTACTTTGTGCTCATTGGATTCGCAAAAAAAACAAGCACATGTCAATCTCCAACAATCTCCCTTATGTCTCCTCCCACAATGTGTGCAATAAGGAGGAGTTGGTCCTCTGGACAAGCCTCTTGGAGCACTAGCGACTGATAGTGTTAGAAAAGTAGTCTTACTACTATTTGTTTGAGCTGGTCCCTTTACGGTAGGCTGACTAGAACCCTGTGGACTTTTAAATTTCTTATTTTGGTGTTGATAAGAACTTGACTGGCCGGAGTTTTTCTTACCCTACCTCATTTCCTTCCTGTCATGCTCTTTTTTCTTCACCTTTTCAACATTTAATGCACAAACTACCATCTTAGAGTAATCATCATGGCTGAATCCTGTGACATAGGCCCGAATATAGTCATTTAGGCCATCCTCAAACTTACGATACTTTTCTTCCTCTCAGAATCAACATCTCTCGGGAGCGTACTTTACCAACCGGTGAATTTCCTCTGATACTCTGTCACACCCATCTGCCTCTACTTCAAATTGTTGAATTCTCTTCTCATACTTCTAAGGTAGATTCGACCCACGTATTGCTTTCTAAATTCTACTATGAAAAACTCCAATGTGATATTTTTTAGTGGTGCAGTTCTAGTCACGGACACCCACCACTAGTAAGCATCATCCTGAAAAAGTGAGGTCTCACACTCTAAATTTTCCTCTGGTGTGTAGTGCATTTGTTGAAGCATCCTCTTTGTTCTTTCAAGCCAATTTTCCGCAGTGGAAGGCTTATCATCGTTCTTTCCAAGGAACTCTCAGGCTCCAGATTTTGCCATTCTCTCTATTACCGCCTGGCCGAGGGATCACAACTTTAGACCGACACTTGATCCTGATAATGCTCGGGAAATATTTTTTGGAGGATATCGACAGCACCTCCTGTGGCTTATCCTTGTTCATGTATTGATGGAGCATGGGATGCTTACCACCATCTACACTAATAGGGTTATTTGGGCGACTCCTCGAGTCACCTCTGACCCTATTAAGACCGACAAGGTCCGCATCAGAGTCACATCATCCTTTATATGTAATGCATGTCACACATAATTCAAAGTCAATTCATTCTATTTCTATTTGCAATTCATTTATCACACATTCAACTTTAACATGTATTCTTCTAGCTTTATGACCCTTGAATCCTTAATGTGACATTTTTCTATTTTACCCTTGACTCTTGTATTAATCCCGGTTTTATCATTTTTTTCTCACTTAGTATTATTTTTTTTTTCTTTGAAAAATGCAGATTTAACTTATTTTTTATGTAGAACAAGAATAATAACTTGATCTTGGATCAAAGTTATGCTCTGATACCAAATTGAACAAACAAGAAGCTCTGATCTCGGATCAAGAACTTGAAACAAATAGAAATAATTTGATCTCGGATCGAAATTAGGCTCTGATACCAAATTGATGTAGGACAAAAATAATAACTTGATCTCGGATCGAAGTTATGTTGTGATACCAAATTGATGTAGCTCGGCTACGAAGAACAATAAAACTAAAAAGAAAGCGAATAAAATAAACAGAATGAAGTTTTCGAGTTTTTTTCGATATTATATCAAGTCTCCCAAAAACAATAACATAAGGTGCTATTTATAGGCACCAAAATAAAATCCTAACGAATAAATCCAAAAATCCTAAAAAATCCAAACAGATAAATCATAAAAACCCTAACAGATAAATCCTAAAAAGTACGATTAAATAAATAATAATAATAATTGAACTTGGACTTCCTATCTCGTCTAAGCCTAGATATGAGCCTACTTCATGCCCCATCAATTTTATACCCTAAACAAGTTATAAAACTAGTAGGGTATAATTTGGGGTGTTACAGGGACAACGTCCACGAGCCAAGACAAATAATAAAGGTAAAGAAAATATGTGTGTGGCATTAAGAAGCGTGGATAGATCCCCTGCAAAAGACTCCTAAGAATTATGGTCAGACATAGTCCCCAAAGGTGAAAGGCTGTAAAAGTGTCTAGGTTTGTGAAGCTTGACGTGTGACACCAAAAATTCGCTGCCCATAAACTGGCACATGGTTTTGAATATAAAATGATCATTGAGGTGTATCATCCAAAAATATTTTGGTTTATAAACAAATGAAATTTGTTTTGAAAATGATCATTGGATGTCATCCAGAATAACATTTTATCACGCATGGGCTTAGGTATTATGTGATGGATTCGGTAAGGACTTAGATGTGATGGGAGTCGGTAGGGACTCGGGGCATGGTACATGATTGTGTCTCATCTCATTTCATGGCATGGCATGTAGGATTTCACTTAGAATTGGCATGTTCTTATTGGAATGTGAATGTGAAATGTTGAGTGAACATTGCATGTGCACTTACAGCGTAGCAACCTCGTAGGAGGTATTCTCTATCGGGTGTGACTCACCTTATGGGACAAACATTTCAAAGTGGTATACATCTGGACTCGTCACCAAGGCCGTGATTGTGAAGAAGGACGACATGTGGCCTTGATAAATCCTTTTGTAAAAAGTGCTTGGAACAAACTAGTTCTAGCATGTATTTTAGTATAAAAGAATTGCAATTAAATTCTTATTGGACTAATACCAACATAGTCGTGTATGTAATAATGGTAAGAGGGTCATGATCGGACTCTACGAACTGTTTTAAGTGTATTATTTGCATATTTTCAACTTAAATATGGATGAATAGATCCCTGAAAGCGGACGACGAGGTGGTGTCGAGTAACCTGCATTCCATAAGTAATTGGTACCATTTTGGTATCAAGGCTTAGGTGCGCGATGACCTAAGGTAGTATTTCCGCAAGTTGACGATTGGTCAACGGGACCCCCGGGCTCTAGGGCGTCACTACTTGGTATAAGAGCATAGGTATAGGAATACCTAGGGCTTGATGGATATGGGTCTAGGTCATTAGATTCATTGAGTTCTTATGTCACAACTTGCATTAGAACATAGGTATGTGATTACCTTGAGTTTGATGGGCATAGGTTTAGACCATTGCATTCATTGTGCGCATTTCATGTTTTGTGCGTAAATGTGCTACATGATTTAGTGTTTTATGTTGTGTGATTTATATTCATGGTAAATTGTATATAAGAAAAGAGGAACACTAGGGTTAGAGAACATAACCTTGGGGGTTCGGAAAAAGAACGAACAAATGGTTCAGGTTGTTGATGTCTATTAGTAGTTGCCACATGCACTACTAGTTAGACAAGAAAAAAAAGGAAATCTAAATTTTCTATTTGACATGTGTAGATGGCAAGTCGAGGAAGAGGATGCAGAGGTGGTGGATGGGGCAATAACCAGCCACCACCAGCCTTTGACCAACAAGCCTTCATGGAGGCTATTAGTGCTGCGACTGCTACCATTGTGTAGGCGAGCATTATGGCTACCACCATTGCATAGGTTAGTGCAAATGTGGGCCAGGGATGACCGAGTAACCTCCAGAGGTTTAAGGCACATCATCCTCCAACCTTCAAGGGAGTGAGGAGCCATGGAAGTTGACTACTGGTTTCGACTAAGTCAAGATTGAGGCTGCGGAGATCACCTCCTATGCCACGAGAATAAGGCTAGCCGCATTCCAAATGCAGAGGGTGAATCCTAAAGTATGTGGATTCGTCAAAGCCTTAAGGAATTGGGGCAATGATTACGGGAAGAGTTCCGTGAACTTACGGTAAGTATTTCCCAAGATCTCCACGACATGCAAAAGCTCTAGAGTTCCTTGTGAGTTGAAACAAGGATCCATGACGTGCTCAAATACATGGCTAAGTTCACTGAATTAGCACGTTTCGCAAATAATTATGTAGCCATGGACATGGCCAAAGTGAGGAAATTTGAGGATGGTTTGAAATTATCCATCCAGGGTAAAATTTTGGGAATCCTCTTACAAGATATGGACTCTATGGTTATGACAACTATGGCCATAGAAAGGGAAATAGATGACGCACGGAGCATCCGGGATGCGGGTGCTAGTGATAAGAGGAAGGAGAGTCAACTCTCTTCTTCTAATGAGCAAGTTACAGGACTCTACTCGCAAGGGCTCTGCAGACAAGGTCGAGGCTACCAAAGGCCAAAATCAGATCACCATCCCAAGATGGGAGACACTTTAGGGCCGCTTAGCCAACTGCGCAAAGAGCGCTGCTTTCCAATGCCACCACTCGACCTTGAGACGGACGCTCTCTATGGCGTGGATCCTGAAAGGTGGACACCATAGTCCCAATCATCAATGGGGCATGCATAGACATAGTTTGCTCATCCCTACCGCCTACGGGCTGTGTGGAAGACAATATTAGTCCCGTGGTGCTACACAAAGCACCCTATTATTTCCTGTGACGCCACATGGGCCTGCAAGAATAGCTAAGGTCGAGGCGGTGGCCTTATAGCCAAGACTTCAAGGACCCAGGGCATGTCTACGCCATCACACCTTAGACTGAGCTTGCAGATCAGTTGGTTATTTAGGGTACTTTTCTACTATTTCTCTTATAGGCAGGAGTATTGTTTGATTCTGGTGTATCTCATTCATTCATTATTGCATCATGTGTGAAAGATTTAGGCTTAAAGGTTGAAACCTTGGAGGAGCCATTGCATGTGAGTTCTCCCCAGGAACCAGCGAGGGTCAGACAAGATACGCCTGATCATGTAGTTAAAGATCTTGGTGGATTCTCGTCACTACGGACCTTTAGGGTCATGGACATGTCGGAGTTCGATGTCATCCTTAGGATGGACTGGTTGACGACACATCGAGTCGTCATTGATTATGTGATCGTAGGGGGTTACTGCTAACACACTAGACGGTATTTGTGTTACATTTATAGGGGATAAGCATGACGCTTTACCCTGAGTTGTGTACGACTCTAGGTGGCATGTGTAGTTGGTGGGTTAGCTAGCAAGCCTTACCTTGGAGGACGATGCGAGACAAGATTTAGGTCTACCTCGGGTGGTCTGTGAGTACGAGGATGTTTTTTCCGGATGAACTACCGGGATTACCTCCGTATAAGAATGTAGACTTCATTATCGAAGTCGCACTCTCAGACATCGCTTATTTCTATGACTCTAAGATATCGTCGTCTCGTTGAGTTGCAGAGCTCAAGGTCCAATTGGCAGAATTGTTGGACAAAGGTTTTACTAGGACTGGCACTTCACCTTAGAGCGCTAGTTCTCATTTTGCCAAGAAGAGGGATAAGACTCTTCGGCCGTGTATAGATTATCAACAAATTAATGTGGCTAGCTATCAATAGCCAGGTACTCTTTTTCATGAGTTGATGATTTGTTCAATCAGCTGAGAAGGGCGTGGGTCTACTCCAAGATAAATCTCTACACCGACTACCATTAGTTGAGAGTTACAGAGGCAGATATCCCTAAGACGACGTTTAGAACGCGATATGGGAATTTCGAGTTCACAGTGATGTCGTTCGCATTGACGAATGCTGTGTTCCAGCCCTACCTAGATCGGTTCATTGTGGTTTTTGTGGATGACATCTTGATCTACTCCAAGTCTGAGGAGGATCATGAGGGTCACTTGAGGATCATTCTCCAGACCTTGAGAGAACATTAGTTATACACCAAATTCAACAAGTGTGAATTAAAGCTTACTAAGGTGAGATTCTTAGAGCACGTGGTATCGGCTTTGGGGGTATCCGTGGACCCGAAGAAGGTCGAGGAAGTTATGAGTTGGGAGAGACCAAAGTTAGTCTTCAAGATACACAGTTTCTTGGAATTGGCAAGGTATTACAGGAGGTTCATTGAGGACTTCTCCCGGCTATCTATGCCTATGACAAGGTTGACCCGGAATGAGGTCAAGTTTGAATGGAATGACTTGTGTGAGAGGGCATTCCAGGAATTAAAGAGGAGGCTTACTTCAGCTCCTATTCTGATAGTCTTGGAGAGGGGACAGAAGTACACAATGTATTGTGAGGCCTCCAAGGACGGACTGGGATGTGTTTTGATACAATCCAGGAGGGTGGTGGCTTATGGTTCTCGGCAGTTAAAGAACCACGAGTAGAGTTACCCTACACATGACATGGATTTGGCGGCCATTGTCTTTGCCCTAAAGGCTTGGCACCACTATATATACGATGAGCAATTCAAAGTGTTTTCAGACCATAAGAGTCTAAAGTACATTTTTACACATCGGGACCTCAATATGAGGCAAAGCAGGTGGATGGAGTATCTGGAGGATTATGATTTCACTTTGCATTACCATCCCGGTAAGGCAAATGTGGTGGCTGATGCACTCAGCTAGAAGTCACGGGGAGTGTTGGCTAGTATAGTTTCGAGTGGCAGATGCTCGAGACCGTGGGACAGTTCGGACAATAGTACAATGATCAAGCCAGGTACTGGGAGCTTAATCGGCTACGCCTTCCCTTTACTGAGCAGAGTGATCGAGTTTCAGGATGACATGTAGATACCGGGCCCAATAAACGGCACGGCTGGCGATGAAGAAGGTTGGGCCATGCACACATATGGTAGTCTTCGTATATAAGATTGGTTGTGGTTCCCCAGTCAAAAGATCTGAGAGAGGAGATCCTCAGAGAGTTCCATTACTCTCATTTTACTATGCATCCAGGTGGCACGAAGATGTATCACGATCTACGTTGCTAGTATTACTGGAGTGGGATAAAGAAACACGTTGGAGATTTCGTTCAACGATGGCTCACGAGTCAACAGTAGTTACTGAAAATCTCGCAGGCTACCAGATTACTCTAGCCATTGGAGGTATCTGAGTGGAAGTGGGAGCAAGTCACGATGGACTTTGTGACTCACTTTCCATAGACATCGCGAGGGCATGACGTGGTGTGGGTGATAGTTAACCGACTCACTAAGTCGACACACTTTTTGGCTGTGCGGATGACCTTCACTTTGAAGGAATTTTGCAGGTTGTACGTACGGCAGATTATCCAGTTACATGGAGTGCCAGTATCCATAGTATCGTATCGAGACCCAAGTTTACAACTCATTTTTAGGAGATCTTTCCAGCGAGCCATGGGGACACAGTTGATGATCAGCATAGCTTTTCATCCCCAGACAGATGGTTAGTTAGAGAGGACCATCCAAACGTTAGAGGGCATGCTACGAGCATGTGTCCTAGGATTCATGATAGCCGGAAGAGTATTTACTCAGAATTCGCCTACAACAATAGTTATCAAAAAGTATACAGCGATTCCCTATGAGGCATTATATAGATGTGGGCCATTCATCGGCACTACTAATACTTTTACTTTTAAGATATATTCAAACACCAATACAAATACACAAATACGCTTTTAATACCCCGTAGCCCCATGCTACTTATGCTCGATACCAAAATAATATGTAACACCCTTTTCTTTTTTATAACAATTTAATCGTAGCTCGTACCAAAATAATATATAAAGTCTACATACCGATACGAATACAAATACATTTTCTTGTATACTATAGAATATATAATAATATGCATCAAAACATTTGCGGTAGGCCCATCATTTTGGGATAAATCCCACATTTGTACAATATGGCATTATATGCCCTTTTCAATTAGTTCATTTACAAAATATATTAGAGTTTTCAATATCAAAACATTTACAAAATAAAATCAAAGTTTATACAAAATGGTCAAATCCATTTCATGAATGCATGGTCGGATCTTACTTCGACATCGCAAGGCTTTGACGTCGACTCTAAATCTCTGCGGTCTTTGTCCTCGTATTCTGTTCACTCCGATACATGCCGATGACAAAACAACGCGCACATTTTCATGGTAGTGTTCTATACAATTCTCTCTTCATTTCAGTTTAAACTAATTCATGCAATGTTTATAAAATAATGCTTTTATACATTTTTCCAACTACTAATGCAAGTATATACAATACATACATACATATATATATATATATATATATAAATTCATTTCATTTACATTCAATTACACTTCATTGGTCATTTCAAGTTATGCAATTTCATATGCACTAAATCATTCAAATCACAAATCATGTACTTTTCAATCTTATTATCATTTTGCCCTTATTGAATTTAACCTAAGCTTTCGGTGCACAAGATAACGAATCACCTGCAGGCCGGTATAAAAATGATTTTATAACACAGTATGGTCCCGCTGGGTTGCTAACTAGTTATTAAAAATCAATTTCATGAACACTACCGATATTGTCCCGTTAGGCTACGGATCAGAGTGACACTTCATTACATTCGGCGCAGTATTACTAATTTAATCCTTATTGGTATACCAATCTATCCTTAACTTGAATTTTAACGGTTAACATCTTTTAAGGGCCTTCAAATCATTCAATACAATTTACAATAGTGTATATACATTTAGATACAATAATTTATTTTTCAACACTCATGCAAATTTTCATATGCAATTTATTTCGCAATCGGTTGTCTCCAAATAACTTAAAAAACAAATCAATATGAAATTTATCATAAATCATTTCAATATTTCATAATATTTCACAATAAATTTTGAAACAATGAAAGAAGAATGTAGATCAAACTTTCACAAATTTGAAACAAGAGAGAGATTGAAGAACAAACTCAAAAAGGTTGTCGCTCTTTGATTCCTATCCACGGATTCCCGTTCTTGGGTCAAGCTTCCTCGTCACCAACCCCTAATCCATCACAAATATGTTACAATTAAAGAACGACCCAAGAAAGAAAAATCAGTTGTGCATTCTAGGATTTTTGGTTAGGGTTGATGTCTACCCAATACTCCTTCACTTGAAAAATTTTTGGGGACACATGGGCCATATTTTTCTCATGATTCCTTCAATAAAATTATAGCTTTTTGAGTCTATTTTAGGTAGGAATTGGAATCATCTCATTTGGAGCACCCCAACTCAAGTTACGGCATTTTAATGCCAAACTAGTTGATATGCCCAGCTCACTGGATCACCTATTGTTATTTTTTATTTCGGGGTCTTAACTCGTTAAATTGGTAATGTTTCCTTCACTAATTTGAAGCTATGGTTCTGGGTTTCTCCAATTGGAATCATCCAATTTGATGACCAAAACTCAAGTTATTGCATTTTACATCTAGACTACTCTAATTTGCAAAACAGAATGCGCACATAGCTCCAATTTGTGATTTACATGGGCTTATGGGGTTACAATTTACATACACTTCCTTCAAGTAGGTATTCCCCTAGAAGTCTGGTTTACTATGATTCTGAATCCTCAATTTAGATGAGTAGAGCTTCGGCTTATTGGCTAAAACACCACAACTACCCAAAGCAGGCATGCCGCAGGCTACTTTCGAAACTCACCTTTAAGCCCATATTCGGGAGCCTTAGAGCTACAATTTGCTCCTGGTCCCTCCTATACATTTGTAGTTCTAGATCTTATGGTTCTTTACTCATTTGAATCACTTCATTTAGATGATTATAACTTAACCTATAGCCAATTGACAGCAACTCCTTTGAAAACACAACATTTTCCTTTTTACAAACATTCCTCAAAACCAATCCAAACCAATACCAACCAACAATACACTTCAAAACTCAACCCAAAACAACCCCAAAATTGATCTACAACCAATCAAAATCACCTTGACATAAGGTTAGGGTTTTTCCCCAAATCCAAACACAAGAAAAGAGTTCTAGGGTTTGTGTTCTTACTTTGAATCTCTTGAAACTTCTTACCCTAGCTTCTTCCTTGAACTTTCTTGTAAGATCTTGCACCAAATAGCAAGTTCCACACCAATATCTTGATCTTCACTCAAAACCCTAGCTTTTCTCTCTCTCAATCTCCAAATACTTTTTTGCACAAATGGCCATTCAATAGACCAAATGTGGTCTTAAGTCACTTAACATCATAAGGCCATGTTTGGCTCTAAAACCCATTTTTGAGTTAAGTTCTCCCAATTTTCCATATAACCCATATGCTTTCTCTATTTGCACTTCAATTCTCACTATTCACACTTAGACATATTTTCTTTATCATAAATGACCCTTGGAATTAACTGTTTGATAATTTTCCCATTTGCCCATACTTGCTTGGGTAAAATTCAGGTTCATTCATTGAATCATAATCAATCATTTATCATAAGATCATTTAACAATACCCAGAAAATCCCCCAGTTTGCTCAATTTATACCCTAAACACATAATAAAAATATTATAAAAATACTAGGGTGTTTTTGGGGCGTTACATAGGAGGCCATGTCAATCTCCGGTTTGTTGGACTGAGGTAGGAGAGAGAACCACCACGGGTTCGGATTTGGTTAGAGACACCTCTGAGAAGGTGGATTTGATACGGAAACATCTTCTCAAGGCTAAGAATCGATAGAAGAGCTATGCCAACAAACGACGACGACCTCTGGAGTTTGAGGTGGGTGATCATGTCTTCTTGAAGGTGATGGCTAAGAGAGGAGTGGTTAGGTTCGGCAAACGGGGAAGGCTATCGCCGAGGTATATTGGGCCCTTCGAGGCACTCGAGAAGGTAGGTACGGTTGCATATCGATTGGCTTTACCGCTAATTTTATCGAGTGTTCATGCGGTATTCCATGTCTCCATGCTCCGGAAGTACACCTCAAATCCGACTCATGTGGTGGATTGGGGAGAGCTTGTTGTTGATGTAGATGGAACCTTCGAGGAGGGACCTGTGCGTATCATGGATAGCCGGGATCGGAATTTCTTGAGACAAGACCATGAGGCTAGTGAGATAATTTGTGGCGACAGGTGGGTGGAGGAGGCAACATGGGAACGAGAAGACACTATGCGTGCCAACTGTCCCTTTTTGTTTAAGGAAGAAGGTATGAGATTGTATGTGCTATGTGTGGGAATTTCGAGACAAAATTATTTTAAGGGAAGGGGGGAATGTAAGGCTTCGAGAAAAATCGAATTTTAAAAAATTAGTAACGATAAATTGTCGAATAGTACATGTTGAAAACCTGGAAATTTTCTAGATCTCGGATGACAAAATGGACCTCATCGTTGGATTTGTCTCACAAAATCTAGTTGCCTAGATGAATTTCATCAAATTCCGAGATAGTCGGATTTTTTAGGGTGATGGGTGTCCAGTGACTCCCAGAGACGAGATTGTTTATGAAAATCTTGGAAGTTGAAATGACTTGAGTTAAGTTCATGGGATATGATTTGAACTTGAATTGAGACGGAATGAGTAGCTTTAGGCCAAAATCGGATCCGAGTGAGGGTGAGCACGTGGCACGACATGGGCCACACATCTAACTTAAGCTTAAGTTAGGACAAAAGAGACTTAGGGCAGAGGGCTCATTTTTTGCTGTGTGCGCGTGAGAGAAGAGACAAGAGAAAGAGGAGAGCCAAGAGCTTCCTCCCAAGATCTACGGAGTTCTATCGATTGGTTTTCGTCAAGCCAAGAACAGAAGTTCATCACATCGACGAGGGGTACGCTTGGATACCTAGAAAGAAGGATTTCGCCAAAGATCCAAGAAAGGAGACTTCGGGAGATCAAAGTTTTCGGGTTTACGAGGCTTTCTACTCGTGTGTCTATGCTTCAAGAGGTAAGGGATTCTTCCTACCTTGGCTTACTTTCCATCTTTGGGCCGGGAAAAGAGGGTTTTTCATTTAAAGGCCTGTTTGGTGAAGAAAAACTGGATTTTTGGGTTATGCTCGATGTTTCTTCGCCTAGGCGAAGGCATGAATCTTCGCATGGAAGATTGGTTTGCTTTCACCTAGGCGAAGGGTCTAGGTGTGGGCATATGCTCTTAGGAGAGCCAGGACGGAAAATGGGACGTGCAGTGCTGGGTGAGGTGTTGCTCACCTAGGCGAAGAGGAAAAACTACGCTGGCGACCACAATATTTGTTTGAGGCTTGTGTTTATGGCCTGTTTGGGGTCGTCTCATGGCCCAGTTTGTGATTGTTTATGGCTTGCTTCGGGGGCCATTGTATGACTTGTTTGAGAGTGTCATTGCTTAACTGAGAGTGTCATTGCTTGACTAAGAGTGACATGTTTGGATGTCAATACGTGTGTTCTAATATATTGACATGTGATGAGTTTATATGTGCAAATGGCCATGACAGCTTGATTGTGTGTGTCATTGCTTGATTATAGAATGACCTGTTGTATGTGAATGTTGATATATGTTTGTATGATTTATTGACATGAATGAAATGATATATGGAAGTCTTATGCAGGTGATGTGATTGTCTATGACACCTGGTAAGTGGTGTGGATTGTGTTGTCCATGTAGCATTCATTATGCATGTGACATGATATAACATGCAATGGCATATTGCATTGCATGTGCACGAGGACATCGCATTAAATGGGTGTGAGTGCATGGTTGATGAATCGACACTGCATTTGGTGTTTGATTAGGTGGGCTCGGTTAAATGGGACAACATTCAACAGAGTCGCACGGTTGAATAAAATGGTAAAAAAATATGTGTCGGGCATTAGCAAGCAAGGATAGATCTCCCCTCAGGTGAAAGACCCACCAATTATAGTCAGACATAGTCCCCAGTGGTGAAAGGCCGTAAAAGTGTCTAGGTTTGCGAAGCCTATGGTGTGAAACTAAAAAATTTCTTTCCCACAAACAAGCGCATGGTTTTAAATATAAATTATCATTGAGGTGTATCATTCAAAAATCTTTTGGTTTATAAACAAATGAAATTTGTTTTGAAAATGATCATTGGATGTCATCCAAAATGACTCTTTATCACACATGGGCTTAGGCATTGTGTGATGGAGCCGGTAAGGACTCGAATGTGATGGGAGTCAGTAGGGACTCGGGGCATGGTACATGATTAAGTCTCATCTCATTTCATGGCATGGCATGTAAGATTCCACTTAGAATTGTCATGTTCTTATTGGAATGTGAATGTGAAATGTTGAGTGAACATTGCATGTGCACTTAGGTGGGGAGTAACCCTTGTAGGAGGTATTCTCTACTGGGCGTAGATCACCTTTTATGGGATAACATTTCAGATGCAGGGTGTACACTGGTGAACGGCGCTCAGTCGAGGCCGTGATTGTGAAGAAGGCCAACATGTGGCCTTGATAAATCCTTTCGTAAAAAGTGCTTGGAACAAACTAGTTCTAGCATGTATTTTAGTATAAAATAATTGTAATTAAATTCTTTTAGAACTGTTGCCAAAATAGTCGGGTATGTAATAATGGTAAGAGGGTCGTGATCGGCTATTACAAACTGCTTTAAGTGTATTATTCACATATTTTCAACTTAAATATGGATGAATGGATCATGGGGACGTATCAAGGTGGAGTCTTAGAAGTAACTCGGTACCCGCAATCAGTAATTTTGGTATAGTATCAAGGCTTAGGTGCGTGATGACATAAGGTAGTATTTCTGCAAGTTGATGGTTAGTCAATGGGACACTCGGGTTTGGGGGAGTCGCAGATGCTTTTATCTATTTATATATATATGATCTTCCTCTTCCTCGACTTTCATGATTCTTATCTAAATTGTTTTTCTAGAAATGTTCCAGTAGATCGAATCATCCATAATCATTTGGTAACATTGTAAGATAGCAAACACTAAATACTAATCCCAAAATGAGGCCAAAGTAATAAGGATACCAAAAATCAAGATTACTCAAAACTGGAGGGCCTCACACATAAATCATTTTCTTGCCCTTCATTTTCTTGCCCTTATAGGTCAACATATGCACATGTGGTATGAATCACATGTTACGGTGTTTTTCTCCTTTCTCATTTAGCGTATGTCTATTATATTCTATATCAGCACCATACAGATTATAGTTAGACATACTTAATGTCTAACTATGAGCTCTCTCACATACTCCCATTTTTTCAAGATTATCAAGACTCCAATCCGACTTTAAGACAAATCAAGTGATTTCTCACCTTTAATTAATATTCCATTTAACTCTTCAAATGAAATTGACATTTTTTTTAAGTCATCGCTCTCAACTATAACCTAGATAATGTTGCTTAAAACTGTCTCATCTTAGTATACACAAAGTGACTAAGGTGATTGTCTGTGTGAGTAGGTCAATCTCTTATCTGTCTGACACACTTATATTTCTCATACGTACTTAACATATGTATTCATGAATGTGTAACAAGTATTTTAGGAATAATAATGATGATATTACATAAAGTATTCATGAACGTTCTACATAGTACATATTCTCAAAGTCTATGCAAGCCCAATGACTTGACATGCCTAAAATAAGATTCCTTAGATATAGGCTTTGTAAATGGATCTACAACTATTTCTTGTGTTGTTATGTACTTCACGTTCACTTCCTTTTGGGCCACCACATCTTTCACAAAATTGAATTTGATATCTATGTGTTTGGTCTTAGCATGGAACTTAGGGTCTTCTGTGTAAGCTATAGCAGCCTAACTATCACAACTAATGTGTACAAGCTCTATAGCGTCACCCTTATTGATCAAATGTTTCATGAATCTTCTTAACCAAATTCCTTTTTACACAACAGCTAATAGTGCTACAAATTCAGTTTCCATTGTTGATAGGGCTATGCAAGATTGTTTCTTACTACTCTAAGAGATGGCGCCATTATTTAGTAAGAATGCAAACCCAACAGGTAGATTTCCTTTCATCTAAATCTCCTCCCCAATCAGCATCGGTGTACCCTTTCAATCTTAGCTCCTTGCCCTGATAACACAATGAATACTCTATTGTGCCCTTTAGATATCTTAGAATTCTTTTGACTACCTTCCAATGCTCTTGACCTGAATTCGATTGATATTTGCTAGTCATTCCAACAGCATGGCAGATATCAGGCCTAGTACACATCATAGAATACATGAGGATTCAAATTGCGCTTAAGTGAGGAACTTTACTCATATGTTCCTTTTCTTCTAAAGTTTTTGGACATAATCTACGACTCAAAATCTCACCTTTCACCATAGGTGTATCAATGGGTTCTGATCACATTCTAAATGCATTCGAGGATTTTCTTGATGCGCTCTTAGAAAAGAGACCTTAATTTCTTTTATCCCGATCCCTTAGAAATCTTAACTCCAAGGATGTATGCAACTTCACCCATGTCTTTCATTTCAAATTTGGATGACAACCATCCTTTTAATTCTGTAATGTACTCATTATTTCCAGTTATTAGAATGTCATCTACATATAAAGACAAAATTAAAAACTTGTCTTTTGACCTTTTAATGTAAACACAATGATATTTTTTTATCATTTCAAATTTGTGATTACTATATTATGAAACTAAATGTTCCATTGTCTCGAAGACTACTTAAGACCATAAATAGATTTTAGAAGTCTACAAACTTTATGTTCTTAGCCCTGACTAATGAAAATCACTGGTTGTTCCATGTAGATCTCTTTGTCCAATTCTCCATTAAAAAAAGCAGTCTTTACATCCATTTGATGTAATTACAGGTCCATGCTGCGACAATAGCTAGAATTAATTGTATAGAGGTAAATCCAACAACAGGTCAAAAGGTTTCTTCATAGTCTATTCCTTCCTGTTGTATATACCCCTTTGCTACTAGGCGGGCTTTGTCTTTGATCATGCCATGCGCTGCAGCTTAATCTTTGGGATCGCTATTCCCAATAGGTTTACGTCCTTTAGGTGGATCAACCAATTCCCATACTTATTTTATTTTCATGGATTCCTTTTCTTCTTCCATGCGTTCTTCCAATTTTCTTTCGCGGGGACCGATTGAGGCTTCTTTATATTTCGTCTCTTTTTCATCTTGCGGAGTAACTATAAATGCTTCCCTTTCAATCTCAAATCGATGTCTAGGAATCGGTTGACGATTCATTCACGGAGTGGAGATTCATTAATCCTAATGTTACTCTTACTTGGACCACAAAACAAATTTGGATCCATTTTAGGTGATGACTGAGGTACATTAGAAACTAATTCATTTGCCTCGAATCACTCCATGAATTGAATGGATCCAACTTGCATGGAGCGGAAGCAATCTGGTCATCGGTTCGTATAACAATAGGTTTTCACCTATTTGTCTTTGTTTGGGGAAGTCTTTTTCCAAGAAGGTGACATCTTGTGATCCAAATTCAATTACACTACCACTTTCTTGCTCTCCTATGAAAATATACCCTTTTGACTCTTCATTGTATCTTATAAAGATACTTTTCTTTACTCTCAAACCTAATTTTCCATATTTATGAGAGGAATTATATACATAGGCAACACAACCCCAAGGTTGTAAGAAACTTAAGTCAGGTTTCCTATTGGTCCATAACTCATATGGCATGGTAATGCTTGATTTTATGGGAACTGGTTAGTACAAATGTGTGGTTGTTAATAATGCATCTCTCAGGTGATGGGTAAGTGAGGTTTTGAGCCATCGTTTACCTAACCATTTCTAATAAGGTCATGTTTAGTCGATTACGCAGCTCCATTTTATTGTGGAGTACATGGGATGATCAATTGACATATTATTCCCTTATCATCGCTCTTGTGAAGCTGATTCGACAAGTATTGCTTGACCTCAATCCAGTTCTTAATATTTTGATTTTCTTATCTAATTGATCCTCGACTAAGTTCATAAATTTGATAAAGCATTCTAATGCTTGTGATTTTGAAATCAAGTAGGCGTAAACCATATCAGTATAGTCATCTTATAAAAGTGATAGAAATAAATAGCCACGTACTAGCTCTTACACATTCCCTTCAGACCACAGATATGTTTGAATGGATTAATTGCAATGGAGATTCAGCTCTAGTCCCTTTGCCAAACGGTTTTCTTGTTGTCTTTCCAGCTAAGTAATGTTCACAGGTTGACAATTCAATTTTATCTAAAGTTCCCAATAGGCCTTCTTTGGCCAATTGGTTCATTCGATAAGTCTAGCATGCCAAACCTCAACATCATTCTCATAATTAACAACCGATGTAATATAAGAAAAACATTCATTGCTTAAACCTTATTCAATGTATAGAACTATAAAACCATCTGAAAAATAACCAAAACCATAAAATTGTCGTTCCAAAAATAAATCAACACCTTATTGATGGAAGCGTAATTCAAAATCATAATTGATTAAACCAACACTGATACCAAATTTCGACAAATATTAGGAGCAAACAACACATCATGCAAGAGTAAGGTTTGGTCGCTTCGCATGACTAACTTGCAAGTGCTAATGCCTTTTACTTCTTCCCTGGAATTGTTTCCCACATATATCAATTTTGTCCCTTTAGGGATTCATCGAAATTCCACGAAGGCACTTCTGTCCTTCGCTACGTGGTCTGTGGCTCCTAGGTCTTCTTGGGCTCTTTGCAATTGTGTGCAAAATGCCCTTTCTTCCCCTGATTATAGAGATTTGAGCAGACTGAAGTTCTTCTTCTTCTTGAAGAACCATTTATTCTTTTCTTTTCTTCCATGAGGGATTCACTTTATCCTCTTAGCGATGCCTACCTTGGTATTTTTAAGCGCATCACTTTCCGCCGCGAACTAGAGCTAGCCATGTAAATGTCAGCATTCGCCTTACTCTCCATTAGGCGATCTTCCTCAAGCTCCAAGTGGAGCATAGAATCTTCCAATGTTTTGATGCTACTCATTGTAGGTCAAGTGCATCTTAATATTTTCCTAGTTTTTGAGAAATAAGCGTATTACTGCCTACACTTATTGTTCATCAGTGAGGGTATAACCTGCATCTTTCAACTGAATTATCATATTTGACATATTCCTTAAATGTTTTTTCATATTGTGTTCAGGGCATTTCTTGTAAGTGTCAAATTTGATGGTAAGTGATCTAAGTTTGGTTAAGGACGTACCATCAAATCTTTCTAAGAGAGTTAACCACATGTCTTTTGTTAATTCATATTTGCATAATTCTCTCATTATGTCATCATCCATGCTTCTTAGAAAAGCAATGCGAGCGATGGAGTTCTTATTTTTCAAGCCTCATGGTTCCTTCGATGCTGGCCCGTGGTCCCATCCTCAGGTTCGGTCAAAGACATTTTCAAGACTTCAAAAGCCTCTTGCTCTTCTAGCATGTGTTGGATCTTCATACTCCAAATCTCATAGTTATCATCGTTCAGTTTTTCGCCCCTGTTTAGTTCAGCAACTATGCTCTTTGCAGATGATGCCATTTTTTATACTACAGATAGACGATTAAGCACTTTTATTAATTCCCAAGTCATACATGAATTTGAAATTAATTGCAAAATGTTGATTGAACATAGGTTTTAGAGTTTAGAGTTCACTATGTTCCCAATTATTGTCTAAAGTATCTAAGTTCAATTAACTACCCTATAACCATTCTGGAAGTCACCAAAACTTTGATTAATTTGTACTTAACAAAGTGCAAGTATTCTTGATAAAAGGGAAAAATAGTATAATAGCATAATAATTCCAAAAATTAAACATCATAAATCATCAAACTGAAGAAATAAATTACATTTAACTTTCATTGTTAATTACATGCAATAACCAAATGAAAGAAAAAAAATTAAGGCAAATGCATTTGATGAACATGAATTGATTGTATGAGTTTTATTTTTATCTCTGAGGGCAATTCATATTTGAGTTTTGGAAAAAATGGAATTCCTATAGGTTTCTTTCCTTTTCGAATTGATATCCATGCTAAGACTACGAGTTTTGCTTGCTATCCAATTAACATATGCTGGGATGAAATCCAAAACAAGCCTAATGTAAGTCCTTTTGCTTTCATATGGGTAGCTATTCCATACAAAATCAAGAATCAAGAATCCCTTGATGGTTAGGGAACTTGAGGGTTGACTTCAAAGCCTTAATATTTCTCTATATGGGTCTTTTAACTTACACTGACTTACTATGTGGGTTTGATTAGGTCACAAAAGTCATCCTCTTTGATTACTGGCCATTTCCAAGACCCCGTATTAAGATAAAGACCCTTTCAATCTTTTCTGCATTCTATATCTCAATACACATGTCTGGGTAATGAACTTATGATTATGGTAAAAGAAAAGAAAAGTTAAATTCCACTTTAGGTGCATGAGAACTTATGAGCATAAAGGAATTTATGATACCAATGATTTGTTCTTATTAAGCTCTATAATGACTCTTAAAAAGTTTGAAAATAATTTCTCAAGATATGAAATTCAAAAACGAAAAAAATAAAAAAAATAAAAATCTTCAAAAATGGAGTCCGAATGGGCCCAAATAGGCTAGTCAAAGTTTGGGTCAAAGATGGTCAAAAGTTACAAGTCAACAAAGTTAACTACCACTGTCAACAATCACCGCTTGAATCATGTGACCAAACCACCCACAGACCATTGCCAACACATCCTTTCCTAAAAAATGACAAAGAACTGTAGATCTCAATTTTCCCCATCATTGATCCGGGGTCATATGTAACTAGTCGCTTATATGTCACGCCTGGTCCCTTGGGCTGGGCTTAATCAATTTTTCAATCTTTGGTACATATTCAGAGTTCATGATGGTGATGGTTCGCTCGAGTGTCGTCATAGCTCTTCCCTATTCATATCAGGTTTGGGGCAAAGAAGCCTCCAAAATTTCAATTCACCTGAGTTTTGATAAGAGCAAGCCAAACATGAGCACTCAGCTGGCTGCCATATATCCCTGTTCGATCTACCAAATCATGGCACCGTTTTCTTCGCTGGGATTTTACTCATTGAGGAATTCTCTGAAAAAAATTGAGACTTATCAACCTGATCAACCTGCTTGGTTTGACTGATGAAGCAAAAGTTCATTATCGAGTAAGTTCGACTCTGGGAGAACTAGAGCTTGTTTTAACGAACATCTGAATCAAAATCCATGCACCATTCCTTTGTTGGATTCCTAACTCATTGAGGGAATCTTTGAGAAAAATTGAGAATTTTATCAACTGATCAGTCCGATTTGGGAAACTAGTTTACCCGGTTCGACAGATTTCGCTTAAAGTTCTACTATTGATAGGTTTGTATTCCTGAGCACCTAGCTTATTTTCACATATAGTCTCCCCATTCTGAACCTAATCTCACAAAGAGCTTTTTTTGTTAATCTATTATCCAATATGTCATTAATTTTTAGTTTTTCCATTCTGATCGACCGATTGGGAATTAAAGAGACCAAGGTTAGCTTAGAGACGATGATTTTGTTTCAAATCCCATTTCGTCCCAGCTCATGTTCAGATCAGTCCTAGGCATGGTGGTTTGGATCTAGTTTTAAATATCTTATGGGTTACTTGAAACCCACCTTTAGTCCATTTTGGATTCTTGTGTTAAGCAACAGCTAATGCGGCTAGTCAAGTAAGCTCGTGGAACAAGAGTGTTTTATGGAGCCTTCGGAGTCCAGACTGAACGGGGAGCCTCGGACTGAAGGTGTACAGAAAGTGGCTTAGAAGGAGGATAAAGATACAAGAGAAAACTGAAAGGCACAAGGAAGAAAAGAAAAAATGAGAAAGGAGGAAAAAGAAAAGGATGAGAGATTCTCTAGATCCCGGTAGTCTATCTTTACTGGGGTGGGATCTTTGGAAGTTTTAAGGAGGGATACCAGGTTTTGGAGGTAGAAAGGAAAGAAGACAAAGGGGGAGTAGCCGTGAATCCTACAGGTATGAACGTTGTATGCTTCTCCCGTTTCTTTTAGACAACACTTGTCTTTGCCTCTGATTTGCAGTCTCGTTCTAGAGCACTAGCCATTGTTCAATAATTCTCGGCTCATTCGGAGTCGGTATTAATCGCTTTTTTGAATTCTTACCAGGAGAATGTTTGTGTTTTAGAAATTTCAACTTGACTTTACTGTTGGGGAACTGATCACGGTTCATTAGGTTTCTTTTTACACATCATGAAAGGTTCTGGTATTGTTGGGTCACCTCACTCATTCAAAATCGAATGTGCCACCATTGTTTGGTTTGATTTCTTACTCTATGAGGAATGTTTAAAAAATTTATAATATGTTCCAACCCGCCCAACCATAGTTGTGAACTAGATCATCCGTTTCATTAGGTTTTGTTCAAGATATGCTGAGGTACTTTGCCTTCTAAGTTTGACTACATCACTCATCCAAGTTGGAATCACATGTTGTTGATTTTTTTAGATTCCTTACTCTATGAGGAATGTTTTGAAAAATTTTGAGATTTTTCTCAACCTACTGACGTTAGGAACGACTCAAACTCGGGCTTCATTAGGTTTTGTTCTGAGCAGCAATTAGGGGCACTTTTCCTTTGTTTCCGGGTTTTTTCTCACCCATCCAAAGTCAGAATCACACGCCATTTGCTTTTAGTCTTACTAAGAGGAATGTACTGAAAATTTTATATTTTTTCAACTGCTTGATCTTTGTTGGGGAACTGGATCATCCAATTCATTAGGTTTTGTCTACATTATGAAGTGAAGACTTTTTCCTTATTTGGGTCGTTCTCTCACTCTGAGTCGAATCTATGTCATTTGATTTTAGGGCGCTACTACCAAGAGAATGTTCTAAAAATTGTGAGATTTGTTCTTAATCGGTTGGAGAACCCAATCAAACTGCACATGGGCTTCTTTCCTGTGGGTACTGACTTAGCTTAATTAGAGCCCATGACCTCAGGTGATCTGCCCATTCACCTGCATCGTTAAGTGGCTATGTTTAGAGTCCTAATGTGCCTAGTTCAGTTAGTGTTGGTTCATTTTTTGGATTTATGAGAATTAGGTCTATGTATAAAGGTGGTTAGTTAAGCAATTGTAGCTCAGTGTTTTATCGAGCATGATTCTTTGCAGATGAATTGGTAGCCGTTCTTATAGATGACATAGTTAAGGTTAATGAGTGGCTGAGACACGATGTATGATTTCTCCTGTCTTCCCTTGCTTTTGATATATAATTTTGAGAGATTGTTGTATGCCTGAATGTGTGATTTAACCTTCCTCTTGCAGCGCAGGGTTGTATCATGTGTATGTTAGATGTTGGATAATGGAATTCACGTTAATATTTGGTGTTTAATATCAGTACATGTTTGTCAGCTGTCGACCACTTCTTTACAGCAGATGGCTATAGACCTCGCATGTGCTTTATATATTTTGTTGAGATTAAATGTATTCTAGATGCCACCCAGGTTTATGTTATTCATGTCGTCCATCTAACCTAGGTGGTTGACAGATCTTTGACCCATATGCTCCCATGTGCTCAATTCATTAATAGAGACCATGTCCCGGGCTTAGAGGGGTGTTACCTCGCATGAGGTACCTTCCCAATAGGTAATCTGGTCCTCGAACCCAAACTCATGTTTCGCAGACCGTTTCTTCCTGACTTGAGTCATTAAGGGTTTTTGTTCTTACTTGACTTTCCCCGTAATAAATAAAAATAAAAAATAAAATAAGTGGTGACTCCAAACAAAACTGTTCCTCCTAATGACGGATTTTCCAACTAAAATCTTTTTTCTTTCTTTAAAGCAGCCAGACCGGCCCAGATCAAACTACAAATTTGCACTCATTGGGGACCTAACTCAATCTCCGGTTTCATAAGAGGCAGGATCAAGCTAACTCAGTCATGATTTATACATGTCATTGAACTGTTTAGAATGGTTTGTCTAGATAGGGACATTATACATCACTTACCTGGTTGGTATTTTTCTTACACTTGTATGTCACCTGGGTTATTTTAAAATGTTTGTTCATTGACTTTGGTACATAGCTATGTGTTTCAATTAGCATGATGATTACCTGTGTGTAGATTCTTCGTAGCTATCTCAGGCATGACCTGCCAGGGTATGGTCGCTCTTTCTCTCTTGCATGACTGCCATCGTTTGTCTTTAGGACACGTGGTGTATCCCCATTACATCCAATCTGGTCTATCGACACTCAACATTACTGTGCCTCAGAGTCATCTCACTGTTTGCTCACCAAGCTAGGGATTTATAGTAGGGTATAGCAAAAGGGCTATATCAATTGCGTACTAATGTAAGGGCACCAGAGACAGACAATTATCCGAGCAATGAAGACCAATATATTCCTAAGCCGGACTTATGGTTACCATGGCAGGTGAAGCCACTGATTTGCTATAGATCCAGTTGGCATCACGGTACTATCATTTAGCTTTTAGGACTTGCCTTTTCCCGCTTGTTACTTTAAGCCACCTTACCCCTAAGGTATCACTCATGATAGAATCTCAAGCCCGGCAGATGGTTTGCCACAAAATGCTGAACTGTTAAGTAACACCACATGAGCGTCGCCCTCAGAGACTTAGTCGCCGATCACATTACAAGGTTGAGACTTTAGACTGGTAGTCATGCGGGACTAACGCTCCTCTTTCTTTTGCCAGGATTGTTGATCGAGACCAACCTCAAGGCCTCAGTCAACGGTCAAAAGGTAGATCAGGTGAGGATCATATCCATAGTCATTTAGACAGACATCGATCATAGAGATATGGACCGTTGTAGCTACTATCGACCGCTTAGTCGAGATTACACTAAGGCATCAATTAAGGATGCTATCTAGACGGCCTGAGACGATTACTAAAGAAGCCCATCACATCGGATCGAGCATATCACCGACTTTACCACACCATCACACGTCACTATTTAGACTCAACAATGGTGTAAGGACCCTACATGGTTCCTCCGCTCCAATTAATTCTAGTTCATCCAACCCCACAAGCAGGGGTATTTTTTTTTGCATGGACATATTAAGACCACGCCGCATTCTGTTATGGCACCGTGACCGACAGATCACATCAGCCCATTGATAGGATTGGCGTAGACAAGGTCACGGCGTTATATGCTATGAGTTACCGGATATGATGACTTACCAGCACAGCGCCGCCAACGGTCCGCACGCCAAAACATCGGCGTCGGTTTACGCAGATCAGACGCTCCGTCCAACAGCTGATGCCAAACGCCACGCGTCCCGCACCACTCAGAGATGATGATTATCGACGATTCGCGTTGTTTCCGTCAACAGGGCGGTGTCGCTCACGCTGGTTTCAGAACTTCGCCAACAGATATGACCTGACGAAACAAGAGTTCGCCACACCTCAACGATCCAGAAGGAATATCACGCAGAATAAAGCCTCGTGAGACCAGAATGATCCAGTCATCCTCACGAGTCCACCAGGATAATAAATCATTGGACGAGTATTCAAAGCGCAGATCGTATCAGATGACGGCGCAGCTTCACCCTCGTTATTAGGTATCGTAATTTTTACAAGCCTCCCCAATCAAGGTTTTCGCTCCATTTAGTACAGTCCTCTCCGCGGCATTAAGAGGCATACGAGGCCGAGTAGATTTATGGCGCCTTCTTCGACCGCAGAAGAAGTCTGGCCAGCCCCAATAGATGTCTGGTGTCACGGCACGCGACGGGACAGGTCCCCGCCGCTCGCCTCCGTTTCGAGATGAATTCCTTTCAAATACTTTATCAAAGACACAACACATTCGCGATATAACTGGTCAACCTCGTAATCAGCCAAAGGTTTTTGCTAGATCCGCAGCACTTCACCGAGCGCTGATACGCATTGAAAATCTTGTGGCCACCATGCAGCTCCATCATCAGAGCAATCGCTCCGCCTAAAGCCAACTAGATGCAGTCACATCGGTATGCACTGAATGAGCCTTTTAGAGATTAGTCGAGGGGGACTAATCGCCCCACTACCAATCTAAACCACCACTACAAATTAATCTCATCATGATTCGTGGACTCCGATCTTCATTGCGCCTACCACTAGAGAGCAAGTCAGCAGAGATATGATCGCCAGCAGCCCTAAGCATTTCATGCTATTCAAGATTCGATTGATCGTATTAAGTTGACGACGCCTGTGTGTAACTCATTAATCTGCATGTATCATGATATTTAGAGAGCAAATTTCCCTAGAGAATCCATTTGATTGAGCAACACAAAGTGGTGAGATATTTTAAGATGGGATGATGGAGGAGGCTCTTCAATCACGCCTTTATACACTTGCATTTTTGAATATAAGATTCTAACAATGATCCCTGCGATTCAGCGCCACCCCAAACAAGATTTAACAGAAAACTGCATTTATATATTTTCAGCATCCGCCGTCTATGACAATCATCCTATATTGTTCCCAAAAGTGACATGGGCCCGCTAACGAAGATGTTCGGGATAGTCACGAGAGGAGGCAACATCCTCTCATTCTGCTGATCACTGGCCGCATGAATGCGCCGCAGAGTATCCAAAGAGAGAATGATGAGATTCTACACCAGCTATGCACTACTTAGGCTCGTATATCCATTTGGAGCCTCTTGGCCTCATCTATTACACATAGAGATGTACTGGTCGTGGTCCGCCAAATTAGCGAGACTTACTACCACCTCATAAGGCCTTATTCACATTCTAACAACCTAGTGAGTTACATGATCATTTTCTGATGATGACTTGCCACCACAGTGAGGATCACATGCTCGTCCCTATGATCAATGTTGCTTGTTCATGTAATAGGTGCCATCCAGTTCCGCCAACAATGCTCGCCCCGAACATTTGTCCTTTAGTGACAACTATTGCATTAGGATTTTCTCTAGCTGATTTTGGGCCTTCTACACAGACTATTAGAGATTACGATTGGGCCAGTCAGATATTCCATACTATTTCAAGTTCTCAGGATCCAATCCAATTTCTAACTCCGCTTTCTGGCCACCTGGATCCATGTTGAGGGTCGATGCTATATCTGGTCTCCTTCATCGTGGTTGTAAAGCCCATAAATGAAGGACGGTCATCACGATACGCTCCGAATAGACGCCATTACTTTCCGAAATGCTGTAGACACTATGCGGGAGGATGACTTACATTCGACGTGGGTTTACATTCATGAGGTTCAGTTGTCGCCTTGGGAAGAACTGACAGAGACAGAGCGCTTCCATGTAATTTGACCAAGATAGTAGCACTCTTAAAGCGCAGCATGACGAAGCATGTCTTACCCGTTGCATGGGATCGGGTCACTGTGTTGCGGGGCCACACGAGTCGCTTTCTTCACGCGTCACATCATGATACACCCTACGGATTGAGTTACACTCCAGCAGATCTATTGATCTATTAATAGAAGCTAACGCGCAAGGATAAGGTGAGGCCACTCCGTTTGTGGTTCCATTCACCATCCTTTCCGCCTATATACCCCTTCAATCATAATCTACTTATCGAGGTCATATACACCCCAGATGAGAACTGCTCACATTTCGTAGAGATAGTTGGGATCTAAGATTAATAGTCTGTGATGATGCATTTGGGTACCGACGATCGAGGCATTCGATGCTACGCGATGAAAACCTTAACTCACCCGGTAACGTGCTTCTATGTGTGCTTCTTAGAGGATTTCATCAATGCGCATATGCTCATGGATCCCGGGAGGGTACCAATGATGTGGACTACCACATGCTGCGCTTGATGATGGAGGTTATAGGTAATAATATTTCTTTATATAGTTCACATGTGCCCATTATGCTTTTTAACTTGTTCGAGTTTCATTAAGATCCATAACCTGCATGATGCCACTGATGAGATGGATATGATAGACACGCCATGTCCTTGATGCAGTCCACACATGCCTGCTCGCTGATAGCAACCAAGTTTTTATGCTTGAGATGGATGATAATGACTCAGAATCGATGTTAGTCATTATTTCTATCGAGGGAGGTCCAATTCGTGGACCCAATTCCTTTCCTCTCTTTAACATAATGTCCGGGTTTGTCACCCGCTATGATGGCATGTCTGCTGAATACCATAATGATATGAGCATTTTCGAGTACTCACCTGTGTCATTACATTTTCCTGTGATTGCATCATCGACACCTATAGCACAGGTACATGATATGGAGGATGTGGAAATCCCGGATGACCCACTAGGAGGTCAACTAGGTTATGATTTTGATTCTGAAGAAAAGAAAGTTACACCAGTTTCTGGTAGCACATAATCAATAGATTTCGGGACCCTTTATCAACCTAGGGAGCTTAAGATTGGCACTTCCTTATCTCCGAACGAGAGGGATAGGCTGATTGATTTACTTAGACCATACCTGGATGTATTTACATGGGGTCATACGAGGGACCATTCTGTGTCTTGACCTCCTCTATAGTCCAAACTCACTCCATCTCACTGCGATGCTAGACTGCTTAAGCATACCAAGGTCAAGACTCATGAGCTTCTGTAAGTTGGTGAGGATCTTGCCAACCCACAAGCGGGCTTCTTATCAATGGTAGTCATTGTCCCTGAGCGTCACACTTCTGCTATGTTCCAAGAAGGACGGCAAGGTTAGAGTTTGTATTGACTTTCGAGATTTTAATAAGGCCAAATCTGGTGATGACTTTCCCCCACGCCACATTGATATAGCTGGCTGATTCGCATTGCCGGGTCATTTGATGTCATTCTTCATGGATGGGTTTTGGTATAACTGGTCTTTAATACTCTAAAGGATAGTATAAAGGTTATCTTCTCATCACTGAGTGGAGTACTTATTGCTATCGGGTTATGCCATTTGGGTTGAAGAATGCAGGAGCCACCTATCGTGAGAGTCATACTACTTTGTTCCATGATATGATGCATGTGAGATGTCGAGGTATACAGATGACATGATAATAAAGTCCTGAGGTAGAGCAGATCACCGCAATGAGACATTCTTGAGAGGATCAGACAAACAGATAGAGATTGAATCCTGAAGTGCACACTGCAACTTTCGGGAAATTGTCGGGTCACATTGTTAGCGAAGGTGGGAGTATAGAGGCTGATCCAAAGACTGCACACTTTGATATATGCCCGCCCGAGAACCGAGAAAGATATCAGAGATTTTAGGTGTAAACATATAATGGGCCAAGCTGATGTTAAACTGGATGATATGAGGCTTCATTCTTTCATTTCTGGCAAGAACCAGCCTACTATTTTAAATATCGATTACCAGCGTGCTTTTGAGTAGCAAGATTAAGAGGCCTTATTTCTTCTCCGCTTTAGTGCCTCTTACCAAGGCACCCTTTGCTTCGTATTTTTCGCCGCATATGGCCTTAGATGGCGTTGGCTCGATTGATGATTTGGGGAAGGAGCAAGCAATTTATTATCTGAGTAAGAGGATCTTGTGAGTATGAGTGTAGGGATACATTTATGATTTGAAGGTTTGTCATACTTGGTCTCGGGGCTACCAAGAGACTTAGACACCATGTGATGTGAGTATTCACTACTTGGTCTCAAGGCTTGATAGTCCTGGCTTCCAATTAAGAGACCATGAGATGGCTAGTATTGATAGAGTTTGATATCCATACAAAGGACTAAATATGTATAGATCAAATTTCGCTACTATTACTAATCTAACATTTATGTTAATCCCACAAATATGAAAAGGCAATTATGAGTTGAATGGTAATAATTTGCAAATTTATTAGAAACAAAAAGTAGTGTACTTAAAAATCGAAATGAAAAGTATTACTAACACTAACCCCTTTCCACAAGCTGGGCATCGAGTCATATGCAATAAAGTGGACTCTAAAAGTCCGACTTACTCTATGAGATCGAGGTTCCTTCTAATTGGAATTTGATCACCCCGACAAGGGCTCTTCACTATTTAGGCAACCAAATAGGATGAATAGTAATCACTAATGAAATAAAACTGATTTAAACTAATCCTAAAAACTCACTCAATAAAACCATTTATCCTAAAAAGTGAGAGAAAAGCAATTTAAAGGGAATTGTGATATTTATTTCATGTTAGTTTGGTATTTCGTGCCAACATTTGTGAGTTGAATGTCGGATTTGTCTAAGAGCAATGTAGTATATTTTTACTTCCATACACCATACATTTCACTAATTAGAGATCCATGTTCCTTTCGTATATTCAATTAGTTACTTGTAAAATCTTACCCTCTTTAAGATTTGATTGTTTTTCTTTTCTAATACTTCACAACCATTTCTTAGGACTAAAGAATTCTTGCCCTCATAGATAGGATTATGCAAGCCTTCTCCAATCTAATCGCATTCGCCCTTAAATTTAATGAAATTTTCTATCTCCTGATTAGATCATCATAACACGATCAAGATCATTCTATCAATTTGAGGTGAGACCCCTAAACATTAAACTGATACATCATCTAATTAATCCTCACACCATGAGTAAATTAGTGATCTATCAAAGTAATATTTTAGAATTCATTAGTTCCATAATATTAGTCTAACTTACCCCCAAGTTATTACCCTTTACTCTCAGGAATCTCCATCTCTGTGTCACTAAAGCGGCCTCCCGAAAATCGGCAAGATACAACTCTTTTTTAGTATAAGCTACCAATATTTTCAACAACTAATTATATGAACAGCACTTCACTATATAAATTCAGTCTTCAAAACCCACAAATAATCGAGAAACCATAACCAATGTTCAACAATTAATCCCAACCCCTGGGGAGGGTGTTTAATGTTCCATTACTGGATTCCAATCATCACCAATCAAACAACAAGCAAGAAAATGAAGAAAGAAATCAAGAGACAATGAGTGAGAGAAAAATCCAAATTTTAGTTTCAATCTTTGTCTCTGAACAAAGAATGAAATCTGAATCTCGTTTTATACAACACCGAAATCTCTTCAATAGGAAATAAAAAATATGCTCTAAAAACTACTCTAAGATCTATTGTAATCAAAATTTGTAGCAAAAACTAAGAAAATTGGCGGGGCCAGAAAAGAGAAACCCCATGAGAGGTGTTCTCCCACCTTCCGCTGCCCTTAAAAACTCAAAAATGAGTATTTATACCCTGTGGTGAATGGGCTTGCAAACGTTTCAAAATATCCATTTTCGACCTTTTTTGGTTTTTCCAGTGTTTTTGTCGCAACACAATTTTTTCTGTCGCGACATAGTTTTTCTGCCACGACATAGTTTTTCTATCGCGACATAGTTTTCTATGTCGTGACATAGTTTCTCTATTGTAGCAAAAAACAATGTCGCGACGTAGTTTTCTATGTCGCGACATAGTTTCTCTGTTGTAGCAAAAAACTTTGTCGCGACATAGTTTTCTGTTATGTGACATAAAACTTTATTCAACTTGTCGAGGCCATAACTTCTTCGTTTTAACTCGGATTTAGGCATGTGAGGTGTCGTTGGAAAGCTCTTTGAATGTAGAATGTAACCATGGTAGATTTAAACCATTTGATGCTCCAGATGATACAGAAAAATTTATCTTCTCAATGACGCACTGTGAGACATCCGATTAACTCTCTTTTTGGAAACATTTTGCATCTTTTCTTACTAAATCACTTGCTTTCCATCAAAAATCCTGCAAAACCAAGTTTAGAGGAAATGTTATGATTTTTAAATGAGTATGGATATAAAATGGTCAAAATAGCAAGTGAAATGAACTCAAAACATAGATGAGTTTTACACTCATCAAACACCCCCAAACTTAAAGTTTTGCTTGTCCTCAAGCAAAGAAAAGAAAGAAGTTGATTGTCCCCAAGCAAATAAAGAGAAGAGTTTATTTAACCAAAAATGAGTAATCAAGTTGCCAAGGGTAAGTGTGATGGTGGCCCCCACAGAATACCCCTACCAAGTAATATGGAAAATATGATCAAAGGATACCTATTCATTTTAATAGTGAATCAATTTCCTAATAGACAATTCTCCTACCTGGCGGTTCTACCTCTGTGTGTGTGTGTGGTCTTCCCTATCCAATCAATTTTGCGAAGCAAATGAGTTTAAGAGAATTTGAGATAAATACGCGGATCTCCTAAGATAATATATTTAGGTTCCATAGGCTTGTTTTTCTTATCACTTCTTACTAATGTAAAGTAATACAACTCTCAAGATCAAGTAGTTCCTTATAGGCTTGTAATGTAAGGTTTGGGTAAGGTAGTTGAGTAGTCATTTTAGGCCAAAACTTACCCAAACATACATATTTTTCTCGCATTGACAACTTCTACTCCCATCCCATCTCTACCATCAACATGACACTCCCAAGCACCTTAAAATCTGTTTAGGTGCATCCTCCATACTCCTCATATCACCTTTTCGCACAAATTCTGCATTCTTCAAGAAACACCAAGAAGCCTTTTCTTTAAGACAAGGTTATTAGAGCGGTGCAAATGTGAAAAACCCCCTTAAGCTTTCTCTACCAACCCTTAGCAAGCTTTAAACCGCAGCTCCCAAACCACTGCCTTAGGGTACCGTGTGTTGAGACACCCTTAGAATTCCCATTTACTCTATGAAAGGAAGGCGAGGCTAGACTCACTCTCCTGACTTTTATTGTATTTTTTATTTTTTTATTAATTTGATATTTTCTATTTTTTTTTCTTTTATTTTTCTCCTTCCTTTTACCAACCTCTTTGGATTTTCAACTTAACTCATTTAATCCACTCGAGTTATTTTTCCTAAATAACTTCCCCAAAATCAAGCCCTCACTACATTTCTCAATTATGTTCAAATCCTCATGTTATGGGAAAGTTTGCTCTTTAATGAGGGAATAGTGATGCATGTTGTTAAGCACGGCCTAAACTTGGTTCTTATAAACATAATTTCGCTCTTTTAAGGCTCAACATTCGGTATTCAGAAGAATATGCATATGCATATTATCAGGTTAGCTTGAAAGGTAATAAATCTTCAAGTGATGGCCTATATCATTTTTCAATTGTCAGTTGCTCTAGATTTCAATTAAGCGATAATAGAACAAGTTCTAAAACCAATGGAGATCAAAATTAGACGGATTCTCATAAACGCTCTCTAACCCACCAAAACCGGTTTCAAGGGTACTTAGTGACCAAGTGCATGGGATTTGGAGAAACCAATGACTAAATAGCCTATTGTGAGAGAAACTCATTAAGCATTAAATCCTATTATCTTGAATATTGTCCATATCTCAAGGGTTCCACTATGATCTTCATTGAGCATCACAATAACTCCAAGGAAAACTCAATTAACTCAAAAATAAAATAAAATAAAATTTAACTAACAAAATAAACCAAAATTAAGATGTAACTTAGAAAGTACTCAAACAAAGTCATATCCATAAAAGCACCAGAAAATTTATCCTCAAAGTTATCATGTACAAATATGTGAGGTGTGACATGATAAACTAACTAAAAATAAACACCTCCAACTTTGATATGAACATTGTCTTAAATGTCTAGCAATTATTAAAAATGAAACAATAAAAGTTAGTAGCAGCACAGAGAGGGTTGGGAAAACTGAGCTCCCCTTTCTAGTCTCAGCCACTTTAAATAGGAACCTTGAAGATTCTCAGACCATGCTACCCCTTGATACCGTATTTTGCTCCTGCAAACTAGTCATGACAACATGTTGAGCTTCAAACTTACTTTATTCTGAAAACACTAACAAACAAAGTTAAAACACTGCTGGAATTTTCATCCCAACAGTAAAAAAAAAAAATAGCAACAAATAAAGTAATTGAAAAGACAAAGGAAAAGAGAAAATAGTGGATAGAATCCTTATCACTTAGCTTAGGTTGCCTCCTAAGAATTTGCTCCGTTTTTAGAGTCAGCTAGACTCATTGGAAAAGTACTAGTGCTTCCATTTGACCAATCATACTCTTAGACAGCACTTTCTTTTCACAACCATTCAGCTCAATGATGATTTCTTCCAGATTTTGAAGAGGGGAAAGAAACTCATAATCCCCTTTTATTGTGGCTGGTGGTTCAACCACAATTTCTTCAAAACAGTCCTCTTTATGTGATGCAGATGCAAACACATTTATGTTTAAGGGGGATTGTTCAAACATGTGCCCTTTTTATGGAAGCAAGCTGCAGAATTTTCTACACATGGTTCTCTCTTGCTCCATCAAAGGTAATGGTTGGTGAAGATTGAACTTTTCTTTTCTCCTCACCCAGCTACAAGGTGTGAGTTCCCTTGTTGATGCGTCAATCCATACTGCGATACAAGTGGTCTTTAATATCTTCAAATTTTTAGATTCCTTCAATGCCCTAAGCTACAAAATCCATAGGGGAAGGTAAATGTGTCAATCTTCACTAAGACGCTCTGGAATAGCCACTTGACTTTCTTCTTCAAATTTCAATTTATCCACTAATGACTTTTCATTCCCCTAAGTTGTTTAGGAGTGCCTTTTTCAATTTCCAACTCATTTTCACTTTCCACAAATTTCAAGATAGGAAATTTCGCACACCGCTTCAAGGGAGTATCCATGCATTCAATGATTTGGCAAAGAAAGAAAGGGAGAGGTCCTAGAGAATTTTTCCATATGCTGACCAAGTGTCCTATCGTTTCACGCTTTTCAATCTAGCACTAGTGTCGACTCGAAGGCATCTAAATCTGGAAATTTCTGCTCATGAAGATTAATCATTTTCTTTGTTCCCTTCATGTAGATAAAACTGGCCCTTAACAAGACAACTCTTTCCTCCGAAATGTGGGTTTGAACTCCCTTGATAAGGCAATAATCTTGTTCCATGAGTGAATACTAGAATTCTTTTCGTCCAATCGATGAAGAAGTAGTTCAAGGTTGGCTTCTAAAGTAGCAAATCTATCTGAGACAAGTTTCTCCATAAGTACCAACAAATAAGAAGAAAAACAAAACAAAATAAAGTACAAAATACTAAAAAAAAATTAACTAAGAAACAAATCACAACAAAAAAGATAAAAACAAAAATTGCAATGAGAGAAAGTGAACCGTGCCAATCCCCGGCAACAGCGCCAAAAACTTGTTGACCAAAATATGTATAGACCAAATTTCTGCCACTATTACCAAAGGACTATTTGCTAACCCCGGCAACAGCGCCAAAAACTTGTTGAGACCAAATGATGTATATATGAAAATATGGCTAAGGGAGTGAATGTGGTAAACACTCAAAAACTGATTAGAAACAAAAGTAAGTGTACTCAAAAACTAAATGAAAAGTACCAAACACTCAACCCTTTCCGTAGCGCACGAGTGTCATATAAGTACAAAGTGACTCTAAAAAGTCCAGACTGCACTCCACGAGATTGGAGGTTCTCTCTAATTGAATTTGATCACTCGACATAAGGGCTCTTCACTATTTAGGCAACCAAATAGGATGTGGAATAAAATCAATTTAATTGAAATAAAAACTGAATTAAAACTAATCCTAAAATCTACCGAATAAAACCTACTTAATTCTAAAAGGTATGAAGAAAGGCACTAGGGATGGGGATAATTATTTACAAAATAGTTTGCATTTCCTTGAAAGCACAACATTTGTGAGTTGAATGTTGGATTTGTCCAAGTGCAATGTAGTATAGCTTGGATTTCTCCATACACCATACATTTCACTAATTAGAGATCCATGTTCTTTCAGAGACATGAGTCTAATTAGTTACTGTAAAATTCACCCTTAAGATTTAATTGTTTTTCTTTCCAATACTTCACAACCATTTCTAGATCAAGAATTCTCGCTCCATGTGAGACAGGATTATGCAAGCCTTCTCCAATCTAATTGTATCTTGTCCTTAAATTTAATGAAATTTTCTATCTCCCTTGATTAGATCATTGCTAACACTGATCAAGATCATTCTATCAATTTGAGGTGAGACCCTAACATTAAACTGATACATCATTTAATTAATCCTCACCATGAGTAAATTATGATCTATCAAAGTAATATTTTGGGAGTTCATTAGTTCCATAATATTAGTATAACTTACCCTCGGTTATTACCCTTACCTCAGGAACTCCATCTCTCGTGTCACCGGGAGGGCCTCCTAAAATCAAAGGCAAAGATACAACTCTTTTTTAGTATAAGCTACTAATATTTCGAACAACTAATATATGAACAAGCACTAAATTATATAAATTCAGTCTTCAAAACCCACAAAATAATCGAGAAACTACAATCAATGTTCAACAATTAATCCCAACCCTGTAGGATGCTTAATGCTCTACATCGATTCCAATCATCACCAATCAAACAACAAGTAAGAAAATGAAGAAAGAAATCAAGAAACAAGGAGTGAGAAAAATCCAGATTTTAGTTTCAATCTTTGTCTGAACAGTAATGAAATTTGAATCTCTATTATACAGCACCGAAATCTCTTCAATAGAAATAAAAATATGCTCTAAAACTACTCTAAGATCTATTAAAAATCAAAATCTGTAGCAAAACTAAGAAAAATTGGCAGTTTAGAGAGAGAAACCCCATGAGAGGTGTTCTCCCACCTTCCCGTTGCCCTAAAAACCTAAAAAACGAGTATTTATAATCCTAGGGTGAAATGGGCATGAAAACAAGCCAAAAAATCCATTTTCGGCCTTTTTTTTGTTTTTTCTAGCATTTTTGTCATAACACGGTTTTTTCTGTCGTGACATAATTTTTCTGTTGCGACATAGTTTTTCTATCGCGACATAGTTTTCTATGTCGCAACATACGTTATGTCGCACAAACTACGTCGCCGGCATACTCTATCGCGTTAAAACCATGTCGCTGGCATAGTTTCTTCGCAGCGCATGTAAAACTTCATTCCAACCTTTGTCGAGGTCATAACTTCTTCTTTTAACTCGATTTGTGCACGCGAAAGCAAGCCGCCGGAAAAGCCTCTTTCGTTCGTATAATGTAACCATAAGGATTTGAATCATTCGATGCTCCAGATGATACAAAAAAATTTATCATATCAATGACGACCGCGAGACATCCGATTAACTCTCTTGGAAACATTTTGCATCTTTTCACTAAATCACTTGTTTTCCATCAAAAACCCGAAAACCAAGTTTAGAGAAAATGTTATGAGTTTTAAATGAATATGGATATAAAATACTAAATAGCATGAATGAACTTCAAAACATAGATGAGTTTTACACTCATCAAGAGGTTTCATAGAACAAGAAGGGAAGCATTGTTGCATCATCTCGGCTTTTTACCCCAGAATCGATGATGCATCGAACATGATGATTTCCCTGATGAGAAGTTTGTTTCCATGACCAATATCGCAGATAAGGGGGCCAGATTTAAATTGGGTACACCAATCGTTAGGATTTGGTATCGTTTCGTTAATATCACCACAAGGTGATCATATTCCTAGATCAGTTCGATTAGCATTATCTGATCATCATCGGTTGACGAATAACATTGTTGAGTAAGAGGCATGCAATCACAGGCCTAGAGACTGCACTTGATCTTGGCATTAGACAGTTAGAGATCCACGGGGATTCTAATTTGCTATTCAAATCGCACTGTGGTATTTATGACTCGGGGTGAGAAGTTGAAACCCTATCTTTCTTATTTAGATTTGTTAGTTGATAAGTTTGAGGAGTTGAGATATGTACATATGATTAGGAAAGAAAATCAGTTCGTTGATGCTTTAGCCACTTTGGCTTCCATGATTGAGATCCCCGCGAGGGTGACTATGCGACCATTGCTGATTGAGACTAGGTCTGTGCCAGCTTACTATTATTTGATTGGGGAGATAGAGGATCAGGTTGAGCTACCATGGTATCATGATATTCATCAGTTTCTATCCTATGACACTTACCCTGAGTCAGCCTCAACCAAGGATAGGAGAGCATTGAGACAGTTGGCCACCAGATTTGTTATTTGTGAGGACACCCTTTATAGAAGATCACTGGATGGTATGTTGTTACTATGTATAGATCGAGCCACTGCAGATAGGGTGATGAGAGAGGCCCATGCAGGAGTTTGCGAGCCACACATGGAAGGTCATATGTTGGCATGTAAGATCATGAGGACTGGCTACTTTTGGTTGACCGTGGAAACAGATTGTTTCCAATTTGTGCAAAGATGTCCAGAGTGTCAGATCCACGGAGACTTGATACATGTCCCACCATCTAAGCTACATGTGCTCACATCCCCTTAGCCATTTTCAGTATAGGGCATCGATGTGATTGGAAAGGTCTCCCCAAAATCCTCCAGCGGTCACAAGTACATCCTAGTAGCTATTGATTATTTCACCAAGTGGGCAGGCATCTTCACACCGCATCGACGTACAAGGTGGCTAAGTTCATCATTGTATCAACATATTATCTCACACATGGGTCCTCATGAGTTGATTTCAGATAGAGGGTGCATTTCAGAGGCAAGGTGGATGCATTGTCTAAGAGGCGGCATTCAACATCATGTATCATTTGCATACAAAGCCGCAGCACCAATGAGGCGCTTGAAGCTACAAATAAAAATATCAAGAGAATCTTGCGAAAGATGGTAGAGACATCTCAAGATTGATCGAAGAAGCTTCATTTTGCACTATGTGCTTATCGTACTTCTTTTCGTACCTCCATAGGAGCTACTCCTTTTTCGCTGGTTCATGGTAATGGAGGCAATTCTAATTGAGATGGTGGAGAGTTCACTCGAGAGTGGCAGCCGGAGCATTAGGAATACAAGACAGATTGCCGTTGGTGCCGATACGACTACTGAGTCATTTTTCGATGAGAGGATATTGAGGGTTACAGACCACATGCAAGCTTATCAAAGAAAAATGGTCCAAGCATTCCAAAAGAGGGTTAAGCCCAAGAAATTCCAGAAAGGTGACCTAGTTTTGAAGGCTCTCATGGACTGGACAGTGACCCTAGAGGCAAGTTCGTGCCAAGTCGAGCCGAGCCTTATGTTATCTCGAGAATTTACTCTGTGAGGGAGTCGGCCGTCATAAATCTGCACGTAAATCGCTTTTGAAGCCAAGCACGGATCACCAAGAAGTTCTATGTTGAGATCATGGTCGAGAATGGGTGGCCATCATTTTGAGTAGCTATATCCCTTTTCTATTTCCATATTGATATATCCCTGTTGTACTCTTCAGCCTCGCACGCTCATTATAACCTTTTTCTTTTCTACTTAAATTTTTGCATACCTTTTCTCACCAACAAATTTTTGTGTGCGCTTTTGCATTTATTGTTTAGGATCGTGATATTAGAGTATTATCAGGCATTGTTCATTTTTTCTTTTTTAGGCCATTCATGGTTCTTCTTTCCTCCATTGTGCATCTTCACTTTGCTTGCTTTTGAGTTTTGTTTCTATCATCTCATTTCTTTTCACTTTTATTTTCCCTTGTGTGATGATGACACGCCTGTGTCCAGAGCCATGTTAAAGCAATACACACTTCGCTCCACCCTGTGGTTTGATCCTCGAGTCTTGCTCGAGGGGACCATTTGGGTTTGCGTATGTGAGTTCATTGGTTGACAGGCAAGGTGGCATTCATCTTACTTTGTTGGTTGTTCGGCACAAAAAAAAAAAAAAAAATTGAAGAAAAAGAAAAAAAGAAAAAAAAAGAGTTACGCTCATTCGATATTCACTTCATTGGTATTTGGGATTAGCATGGTTTTCCGGCGGTATCATGGCTTGATCATCAAAGGTCATTTTAGGTTAAGGGACTTATTTTTCTTCTAAAAGGCGGGAGAGAGCATTGTATAACCCTTTTCTCCATGGATCCGGGAAACACATTAGAGCGAGGCTCGTTTCTTTGCACTAAAAATTCTAGGTCATTAATCTGTATCAACATTCCCATCTTATTAGTGACTTGCTTCGATTTAGCGTTCTGGGGATGAGTTGTTCGTCATTGTCACATATCACATTCAGATTCCAAATTTGTTTCTCCGCTTCTACATCTATTCATCATTTGTCGTATCCCTTTTCATTTTCTTCTATCCTCATCGATCGTCGTCTCGCTTCACGAATGATGACTTCTTTGGTACACATCACCCATTATTGGACATTGTTCATGTAGATATAGAATTAAGTCACCTTGCTCACACGATTCTCCGATATTTGACATTGGGCACACAAGGGTTTGACATTATCTATTGGGTATTTAGGCCTTTGTTTCCTGTCATTTCATTCACCTTTTACCCCTAGCCTTCATTATGGTCCTAGTTGTAAGACCACCTTAAGGCCATGAGATCTCGTGTTTGCTTTGACACATTTCGCCTGACAGTTCGACCATCGATCAAGTATGGAATGCCAGACTCCCATTTCTCGAGATATCGAGGATCGCATACCGCTCTTTCCATTCATTCCCGCATGCCTCAGCCCACGAATGCATGTACATCATAGAGTCGAGACTGCCTAGACCCCTTCACTTCTGCTGGGTTTGACGTGTTCATCGCATACCCTCTATCCCTCGCATGATGGCATTAGTTCTACACATACACATAGGCAGCTCCATTTCACCAGTGATGCTTGGGATCGTTGTTCGAGTAGGCCCCTATATTCGGCCTTGGTTTCTTCATACAAGATGCTTCTAAGAGCTAGTTCGGATCGATTCATGCGATTCATCGACCTAAGGTGTGTAGAGAAAATATAACCCATACACCGGCCTTGTTCGGCCATTTAGACGATCGGGTCTCATGACGACCGAGTCTTCTTTATCGAGACACTACAGACGTATGTACACACCGGGGCATACCCCGTCGCTTTACGTGGATATTGGATGCTTTTCTAGGAATGATGCTCAGGATGTGTACCACTCAATTCTTGACCATATGTGCGTTACGAGATTCTAACATGGTATTGATGTCTTAGACTAGGGCATAGCCCTTTCTTTTCACCTCTGTACACATTTGTGAGTTGTCCTACTAAGGCATACCCCTTTCTTTTGTCATGTTTAAGGTGTTTGATTTCTTGCTTATTCGAGTCATTTAGTGGTTTCCCTTGACTTCATACTGGGGCATATCCCCATTTTCATTAAGATGGCCTTACTGGTCAGGTACTAGGAGTTTCGCTCATCATGGACGCCATTTCATTTTTCGCTTTCTCTGGTACTTGCCTATATTTGATCATCATTTTTTTTTGTACTCGCCTAGATTCTACCACTCTTCTAGTACTCACCCAAACCCTTCTCCTCGGTATCTCCCAAATCCGACCACTTCTTCCCAAGACTACCCGTATCTCACCACCTTCCGGGCACCGCCTGGGACCCTCTCCTGTGACTTCGCTTCGCATCTCGATCATCACTTCTTCCCGCACCACCCGTGATTCCCACCATCTCCCGCATTCACCCAAACCCTTCTCTGGTACTTGCCTAAATTCTACCACTCTTTCGGTACTCGCCCGGACCCTTCTCTGGTACTTACCCATATTTGATCATCACTTTTTCCCTGCATCACCCTGACCCTCTAAGATCACCATTCACCACTCTTCCAATACTCGATCTCTTTCTGCGATCACTGATTCTACCTAATTCTTCCGATAATCAAGATGGATTCTACCACTCTTCCAAGATCATTCTGATCCTTCTCTCTTGTACTTCTGCCCAAATTCTAATTAATTCTTTCTAAGATCAATGACCTTCTCCGTATCGCCTAAATTCGAACACTTTTCTATACTTGCCTAGATTCATCACCCTTCCCAGACTCACCCGAATTGAACCCTTTTTCTATGACTAGCTCGACTCCTCTTCCTTGCATCGTGTCCGATTCTAGTCATCAAGCACTCATTTCCTTAGCTCCTTTTGTCATTATTGTGGTATAAGGACAAATTTGTCAAGCCTTTGAATTCTTCACTAGAGTTCATTTCACTCATTTTCCGCTTGTACTAAGTACTTGCAGACCACTCATTCATTCACTCTATTGAAGATGGGCATATTTGTAGACCCTCAATTTTGCCCCTCGACACTTGCATTTATCTCAGAGGTGTCACCTGTACCTAGTTGTTCATATGTCACTGCTCTAACCCTTATGGGCTTAATCGATTTTTGAGCCCATCTATAGTTCATCTATAGTTCATGATGGTGTGAGTGTGAGGCTCATTTTGGAGTGCAGTCATGGCCCTTTCCCTTTGTCCATATCGTGCTATAGGAAGGAAGTAAAGCCTCCCCAAAATTTCAGTTCAACTGGAGCTCATAGGAGCAAGCTAGATTAAGGAGCACCCGAGCTTGTTTTGGTCATATATCCTCCATCCGGACTTGAAATCATACACCATTTCTTTTGTTAGATTCCTTACTCATTGAGAAAATCTAAGACAAAATTTGAGAATTTTTATCAACCGGATCGACTGGTTGGGAACTGACTTAGCCGATTCGACGAATTTCAGTTGAAGTTCATTATTGGAGCAAGTTCGAATTCAGAGCACTGGAGCTTGTTTTGGTCATATATCTCATCCGGACTCGAAATCATGCACCATTTCTTTTGTTGGATTCCTTACTCATTGAGGAATCCTCTGACAAAATTTGAGAATTTTTATCAACCAGGTCGATTGGTTGGAACCGGCTCAACGGGTTCGAGGGATTTCAATTAAAGTTCATTATCGAGTAGGTTCAATTCAAGCACCCGGCTTGTTACTATATCTCCCTCTATCTCGATCCTAATCGCATGATGTTCTTTTTTTTTTTTTGTTAGACTCCTTATACTTCAAGAAATATGCTGTCAAATTTTTAATTTTTTTCTCAACCAAATCGACCGATTGGGAACCGGTTCAATCGGATCATCGAGCCAGCCTGTATAGAGCACTGATTTTGGTGATTTTGGAGCCCAAATCCTACTTGGTTCAAGCCCATAAGCTCCAGATCAGTCCTAGGCACGGTTTGGGTCTAGTTTTGGGCCACCTTATGGGTTGCGTGCAACCCACCTTGAGTCCATTTTGGATTCTTGGTGGTTAAGCAAATGAGTTAATGTGGCCAGCTGCTAACCTCATGAATAGAAGAGTGTTTATGGAGCTGGGGAATTCCGAGACTGATTGGGGGAATTCCCGTGACTGAAGGTGTGCAACATGGAGTGGGCTTAGAAGGGAGAGGAGGAATATACAAGAGAAAACACAGCAGCAATCAAGAAAAGAAAAAAAGGAGAAAGGGGAGGAAAAGAAAAGAAGAGAGGATCTACCAGATCTTGGCAGGTGAGGGCCCTCTCATTTCAAGGGATTTCTAAGTTTTCGGTGGAGTGGATACCTAGTTTTGGAGTGCGTAAAAAGAAGACAAAGGGGGAGTAGCCATGAATCCTACAAGTATGAACGCCAGATGCTTCTTCCTCGCTTTCTTTTGCATCGTTTGCCTCTACTGCTCAGAATCTCGTTTTTGAGCACTAAGCATCATTTAGACCGCTTCTCACTAATTCGAGCCCGAATTATACAATCGCTTTTTTCTTTTTTTTTTTTGATTCCTTACTTTGTGAGGAATTTTTTGGAAATTTTTAGAATTTTTTTCAACCGTATCGACGGCTGGGGAACTCGGATCGCCTGCTTCATTAGGTTTTTTCGTGGATATCAATTAAGTAATTTTTGGCATTGTTGGGCCGCTTCACTTATTCAAAGCCGAATTGTATACCGCTATTTTGTCGATTTCATGACCGAGGAATTTTTTTGAAAATTTTCAAGAATTGTTCTCAAACTGCCTCAACTGTCAAGAATCGATCATCTTATTCATTAGGTTTTGTTAAGGTGAATAAATAGCTTAGGCATGTTTCCTTATTTGGATCGCTCACTCATCCGTGCTGGAATTGTACTATGTTACTTTTTTATTCCTACCTGTGAGGAATGTTCTGAAAATTTTGAGATTTTTCTCTCTCAACTCGACTTCGACTAGTTGAAACCTTGCATCAACTAGTTCATTAGGTTTGTCTACCGACAGCGGTTAGGCACTTTTCCTTGTTTGAGTCGACTTACCATCCGTAGTCGTAATCATACACCGTTGTTGGTTCCTTACTCTACGGTGAAATGTTCAAAATTTTGAGGATTTTTTAACCTATTGATTTGTCGGGGAACCGGATCACCTACCATTAGGTTTTGTTCAGTAATAACAGTTAGGGCACTTTTCCTTGTTTGGGTCGTTCTCTCTCATTCGGAGTCAAAATCGTATGTCGTTGCTTTTGTTGGGTTCTTTACTCTATGAGGAATGTTTTGAAATTTTTTGAGATTTATTCTCAACCTAGCCTCAACTGTTTGGGAATTGAATCACCTACGTGGCAAGCCTGATTCAATTTAATTGGAGCCCATGACCTGTGATCTGCTCATTCACTCCATAATGCATAGGCTATGTTTGGGGTCCGAATGGGGCTTAGCTTAGGTTAATGCCGGGTCCATTTTGGATTCATAAGAATTAGGGTCTATGCGGGTCAAAGGTGGTTAGTTAAGCACTAGTAGTCTAGTGTTTTGTCGAATCTGATTCTTTGAGATGAATTGGCATGTTTTTATAACTGCACAGGTGTTGTAACAGCAATGAGTGGCTGAGATGCAATGTATGGTTTCTCCTAGCTTCCCTTACTTTTGATATTTAATTTTGAGAGATTGTTGTATGCTCGAAATGTGTGACTAACCTTTCCCTGCGACGCATGGCTAGGGACTATAGGTATGTGTTTAGATGTTGGATAATGGAATTCACGTGAATATTTGCGCTCGTTTTCACACATGCTTGTCAGGCTTATCGAATGCCTTTCTCATGTACGCATGGCTATGGACCTCATGTATGTGCCTTTGGTTATGTTTTGTTGAGATGAAATGTATGATGGATGCCACCCAGGTTTATATGATTCATGTCGTGGTGGTTGACAACCCGACCCATATGCTCCTCACATGTGCTCAATTCATTAACATGTACTTCAGGTCCCGTGCTTAGAGAGGAAGCACCACATGAGATACCTTCCAATAAGGTAACCAATCCTGCACTGTGACTCATGTTTCAGACCGGCTTCTTCCCGACTCGAGTCATTATGGGTTTTTGTTCTTACTGATTTTCCTCGTAATAAATAAAATAAAGTGCGCGACTCCAAACAAAACTGTTTCCTCTTACGACGATTTTTCCAAAACTCGAAAATCTTTTTCTTTCTTTTTAAAAGCGAGTCACGCTGGCCCATGGATCAAGTAGGGTCTACAAAACTTCAAAAATTCACCAAAAAATTTTTCAATAAACGATTTTTTTTTTTTTGTTCTTCCTAGATATCAAAAATAAATATTATATAAAAAAATTATTATAAACTATCAGACAGATAATTGTAAGTGATTACGCCATTTATCCTTGCAAAGACCAAAAAGACCAAAAAGCAAAAACAAAAACTATATTTTATTTAATTGGTCTTATTGTTACTATAATAAAAATAAATAAAACTATTCTTTTAAATTTTTTTCTTATACTTTAATAAACTTTGATTGATGATTATAATATATATATATATATATATATATATATATATATATATATATATATATATATATATATATATATATATATATGCTACAAGGCTACAAGTGAAGTGTGTGTCACTGGTTGGGTTTATGACTACCTAGTTTCTGACATACAAACCTTACTCAAGATCATCGTGGCATAATCATGTTTCAATCACAAAAATATTTAAACTGAAACTGAAATAATCACAACGTAGATGACACACCTTTCTTCTTCTTGAAGATTAAAAATCGGGAGTTTCTTTTGTTATCACAATCACACCAAAAAGAGATAACAATGGGACAACGAGAGAGAAAAAAAAATTTTGATAAAAAAAATTATAATCTTATTATTATCTATTTATTTCAATAATTAATATTAGATATAATTACTTGATTTTGAATTCAAATTCTAATCAAAAAACATGACTCTCCCCACAGGTCTCATATAATTTAAAACTAATTAAATTATAAAATAAATATGATAAACGTGGTGCCACATCGTGTGTGCCCAACTTGTTGAAACCAACAAATACTTTTCAGGAAGTACGCACAACCCAAGTATTTGATATGGGATTGTTCATAGACAAGACAAGTATCAATCTACCCTAGGGATGGCTATAGGGAGAAGTCCATTGTGATAGGTTTTTTCTTGTACTAGACCAAAGTAACTTGCTTTAAATAACACTCCATTTTGTCCTTTGTGTTGTTCAAAAAAAAGAATGAAACTCGTTCTTCATGTTCTTTTTGTTTTTCAACACGAAAAAACAATTTTTGATTGTCTTTTCAACAGAGGAATAGGAAAATATCATACCCCTTTTTACCCTCCTCACAATGGGTTTTCTACTTTTGTTAGTACAAAAAAGTAGGTCCCTGCTTTTTCCTAATGCCCTGTTCGTGCTTGGACCTTGTCTAAAGAGCATTTGATTAATTAAGCTTCATCATCATCCATTACTTTGAATCTAACAATTTAAATTGACAACCACAAAATGGGTTTAAACTCCACTAATTCTACAATATCTTTTTCTATCTATTCTTTAAGAGCACCCCCAACACAAAAATCTACAATTCATTTAACAATCTTCCCTACCATCCCAAATTATCCCTTTTGCTATAAATCTCTAATTAAAAATTGTAAATCAATCAATCTATCAAGTATGTAGATGATGTGCTGTACCCAAATGAAATTACTTGTCTTTTTGTCAATAGAGAAATGTGGTGGAAGATGTGAGGTTCAAGTGCCACTGGTGATGAAACAAAAGCATTGGAAGCGTAAGGGTTTGTTTGGTTTGGTTCCTGTTTTTTTAAATTGTTCTTAAGAACAGTTTTTGAAGACACAAAAAACATCATTTTGATATTCTCTAGTTATTTTTTGAATTTGATGTTTTTTATATTATTCGTGTTTTTTATAACAAAAAAAAAAATCAAATGAGTTTACCATGTTGTCCCTGTTTTTCTAAACAAAAACAAATTTCAAAAATTATAACCAAACATGTCCGAGGTTCTTATTCTTATCAAAGCATACCGAAAGAGCAAGTTTCTTGAAACAACACCCAATGACCTCTTCCACATAGAAACAAAGCTAAAGTCACTAAGACCACAAATTATGTATATAAATATTATTGCAGTTTGTGAGGAGATTACATATTAAATCAAACATAAACATATAAATAATAAAAGCATTCATGCATAATATATATATACAAAATTAAAAGCATTCATATTTTTTTTTTACATCTATTCACTTTACATATTACTTTGTAGCATCTGTTCTTACAAAGATACAAGCTTAGAAAATTTACAAAAATTCAAGGTTGAGATATCTCGTAATCCCTTCCAACCCACCTCTTGAGCTAGGCCTGAAGGGGAAAGCATTCATGCCAGGTGAAAGTGGTAAATGATAGTCCTTGAAGAATTGTGAAATTAAAAAATGGATGTGTCCTCTTCACCCAAGCCACAAACCTACACAGGACCATCATCATCTCACACTACCATAAACCAACCTAACCTCTGTACATAACATTGCATTGGTTTATGCATACATATATATATATATATATATATATATTTATATTGACAGCATGATGACTAAGCATGAGGACCCCAATCACTATGATGCTATCCATGATGATGATGATGAAAATGAAAGGGTGTACTTGTATTCTAGGAAACCTGTTTTGGTGAGAACAGCATTCCTTACTCTGCTAAGGTCCCTCCCTTTCAGTTTCCTCCCAACACCTTCAAAAACAGAGAAGGATGAAATTTGCCCTTGCATACTTAGCAGTTTTTGGCCCATGTGGGGGCAACTTGACATCATCAACATCATCATCACCATCATCATCGTCATCACTATCATCACCTTCATTCAAGACACCATCCCCTTCATCGTCATTGACATCAAGCCATGAAGCATTGTTAGAGCTGGCTTTCTTTGAATTCTTCCCATAGATCTTTGACCAGTCAGGAATTTTGACTGGTGCTGATTGCTGAACTACCCTGCTGGGTTCATGAATGGGACGTTATTGCTATGAGCTTCTCTGGGAATCATTCGGCAGCACCAGGTAGGCGCCTTGAGAAAAGATCGAGGATTCCGATGAACTACCAACCATGGAGCTGTAATCTTCCTTTCATTCAGAGTATCCCCAAACATTTTGTTCCTGAAAATTCCATTTCTCATGGACCTCAATGCCCTGCTCCCTGCCTATACAAGCCATATATGTCCTCCATTGATGATCTTCCTAAACCAACAATCAAAGAAGTCAAAAAAAGATGAGAAATAGATTGCTCAAGCGATTACCATGAAAAACCCAGAACCCATTCATGAAACAAGAACCTACCTTTGACTGGATTGACAACCTCCAAGATCAGAGCTTCTACAAGATCTCTGAAAGATCTGCAACATGGCAAAGAAAATGTTATTGATATATGGATAAATAGTAAGAAATTTCTGGTACTCTTCATCTCCTCTTCACTCAAATTCAGAATTTCTCACCTGTGATTTTATTGAAGAGGTTGAAATAGCCAGAATTCTGAAGAACACACACCTTGCTTCTGTAGTCAGAGATTTTCCAAGTGGTATCCCAAACTTTTGGTCCCCTATAAAAGTTCCACCTTTGATAGGGAGAGGCAGAAGCTGGGGACCAGTGGAAGGGAAATAACTGTTCTACTTTTACCGACTTCCCAAACATCTAACAAAGAATGATATCTATAAACATGCCAAAGGTAAAACAGAAATGAAATTCAGATCTCAATTCCCTAAACTTACAATTACAAAAATGTCCACATCCCTATTGCAGTTAGTTTAATATGACTTGGATGCTTTTTTTATTATATTTTATTAATTAGGTTCCTTTTTTTGCATTTTTAATGCAACACACTTTCTTTTCGATTTGTTTTCTTTCTTTCTTAAACCAACTCAGGATGTTCTCAGGGGACAACTTGATGCACAACCATGAAATAATGTTATTCAATGGTTCACTTTCACTCCTGAACGTGCCAAAGCGAGATCAAATAACATTGTTTAATAATATAGATTAAGATCCATATATTATTAGAACCTCTTTTTTAAAGAGTGAAACATAAATCAAATCATACAGAGAAGAATGATATAAGATTTAGCCATCACAGATTCACAATGATAACCTTTCCTTTAAAGACAGAAGATACGAGTATGTATGACAATGTATTATAATCTAAAGATACAGATACATACAGACACAGGCATGAATTAGCTGAAGTCAAGAAGGTAAAAGAAGGCAGCAAAGTTGCATTGCATGTAAACCACATGATAAAGGGAACTTTCCGAAAATAATAAAAAAAAATTTAAAATAAATATTAAAAATGTAGTTTGAAAATAATTCATATAACGTAGCTTTTCTCCACATCATCGTGCTCCAAAGTTCTCAAATTTTTCAATTACGGCGTTGCTCTCTTCAAAAGACACTTTCTAAAGGTGAATTGAAAATTTTTCAGAATACGAAATGTTTCATTCAAAAGACACTTTCAACAAAATAACGTAGCATCTCTCAAAAACACTTTTCATCGTGAAATTAAAATTTCCAAAATTACGGGGCATGCCTCTTCAAAACACTTTCAAACAGAATCAAAATTTTCAATTACGGCGTTGTTTCTTCGCACACTTTCAAAGTTAAACACTTTCCTTACAAGACAAACTACATTATTTATCATTTTTTAAACCTATTATATTTTAAGGATTTTTTATTTTTTTTAAACTAGATGTCTAAAAACCCCCCATGATAAAGTCCAAAACCAAGCACATCAAGAAAACCAAAGGAAAAGAAAAGGTCAAGATGATAATAGGAAGTAGGAAGAATTCGGATACAACTTTCTGATAATTTTTCTAAGTTTTGGGGAAACTTTTGGAATGAAATAGGGGATTTGACAAGTAAAATAATGAATCAGCATGGAATAAGATCGTCCTTTGAAAGTGACACAATTCTTTGTTGTTATGAGGGCTGTTTCAATGGGAATGCGACCCACATGCTGCACTCTTGTAGCCGTCATTCAATGTATTTGGCCAACTACAATGATAGTAATAAGGTTTTGTGTTCAGCAGCCACCACTTTAACCCCTTTGGGATTACTTGGGAGAAAATAGAATCTTCAACAGTGTTTTCGTTAAATATTTTTTATTATCTAAGGATGCCGGCTAGATTCATTCCCTGAGTTGATTCCTTTGGCTGTTTAGGGTCAGATACAATCAGAAGAATGGCGGCCGCAGGAATGTTCCTTGTGGGGCCTTACAAATGATGTGGGAAAAATCATCCCCATTTGACTGAATGAACGGGTAGATGAAGTTACCCACCAAACCATCAGCTCAGTATTATCATATATATAAAGTGAGACACCAAATATGAACGGCCATGACAAGATCAGCCTGGAAGTCATCTTGTTTATTGTGATTAATTTTGCTTAGTAATGTGAAACTGAAAATATTGAGGTTCATAAATAAGCCTGTAAATAGCTCATACTCCTTTACAGATACTACAAAATCTGAAATAAATAAAGAAAAATGAGAAGGTTCTGTACAAAAAGAGACGTACACAAGCATCCTAACTTAGCATGGTTTTAAACCCCTCATTTGTTGCACTAGACAACAAGATCTTTGAAGATAAGGGCTTTGATATTAGATATCCTTAGTGTTATTGAAGTATCTGCATGTGGAGAGAACAAAATAAGACATGGGTATTAATCAAATTTTGTAGAAAGCTGGATGTTTACCTATCTCAATCAATCCCCACAGAAAATTTTAAATGCTGGATGGAATTTAGCATCATGGTTTCCAAGGCTGCCAGTCAGCTTTCATTCAATGCAAGATCATGAAAGAGACTGCCACAATCATCAAACAATCTTAATTTAAGATCCATGACAACTGAATTCTTATGCCCCGAACAGGTGTTAGGGGTGAAATGTGTTGATGAGAATCTGACTGACAATCCTATTCTAAGATTTCTATGTAGGTTGCTAATTCTAATTTTCATCATCCTAACCGCACAAACCTAGTTTATCAATTCACAAACTATTCATTAACCCCAAATTTCCTTTGAACAAAATAAACGTCATTAACTTAACATGTCTTTTCTTAAGACAGAAGCTTCACTTCAATGGAAGTTTCAGTTCCAGGCAGCCTCTACATCTTCATCCCATAAATGCCTCAAGTTGGGTGTCTTGCATTCCATCAATAAACATAAGTTTCCACTTCAACTCTTGTTAGAGATTGTGTTGTCATAAATTGTTCATTTCATTTAGCTTTTGTTGAAGGTTAGGTGCCAAAGAGAAACAGACAATTCTTGATCTCTGTCAGCCTCTCATATGAGAATCCTTTCAATAGTTTGCCCATGGGTAAAGCAGCTAACATAAGATGATAAGAACCACAGAATTCATCTATGTTTCTTTACTCTTTGTCTCCTGTTCCATGCTATCGACCTGAAGGGTCCTACATCACTTTGTCATCTGCCAGCTAAAGGCACATGTCTGGTAAAATTCTGATAGGACCAACCCTCTTGCTGAACCTGAAACCAACCCAAACAACCAAACACGAAGACTTCACAAACAACAAAGAAAAAACCAAAGTGCTCATAAGAACTGTGGATTAATTCTGATAGAAAGAACAAACAAAATAGGAGGTTCCAGAGATATTCGAGAGTCTCTTCTCTCTCCCAAGAATCACTCTACCAATGAAAAAACTCCTACCCCACTCTCACAAAACGACCCCCTACATAAAGCACTCAATTCCCTCCAGCAGGGTATAACTGAATCTGAAAATATTCCCCAAACAGTCCTCAAAAGGGCTTCTCCAAAACCAAATAACTAACCAGTGCCACCTGACACTTTTCGTCCACTTCTGCCCTTACACCTGGAGTAAGTGAGTTGGGTAGCAGGTCTAACATATTCTTCAAGGAAACACAGAAGATTCAGGAAGATCTCCACAAACCATCTGGATTTTTTTCAAATTGGAACCAGAATAAGTGTACTATACAGCTGTTAGACAAAGCGAAAAAGCTCAATTTCTTAGTTAAGCTAAGGCTATTGATCATTTATTCCAAGATCCATATACCCTAGAAAAATGCTTCAATGGAAGATCCAAAACTAAAAACAGTATCATTTTATAGCAACAACATAATGAAATGTTTAGATCTATTACCAGTCAAGCTATTTTGTAGAATATGAAATCTAAACAAAGCATCTACACATTCTAGTCATGTCTTAATCCTATATGAACTATATTGAAACTTGCTGTACAAAGGCAGCTATCCCAATATGTCAAAGAACTCAATGAAAGGGAACTTATGAACTTATGCTCAGGTGGCATTGAACTAAAGGATTAAGCTGATTCATCCAATTACATGATATTAAGAACACTAAGGACATGGTCATATTGACACTCAAATTGTCAAAATCTTTAGAAAATTAGTGGAGAAGTGTTTGTTAGATCACCAGTGGGCATAAGAGAAAAAGAATCTTATCAACAAGCAAAGATTTTGGCTAGATTCATTCTACTAAAGAGTCAATATTATAAATAAAAAGAGCTTGGGTAGATTTAAAAATGTGATCAGAAGATAAAACAATAATACCTATAAATTCTTCAAGTCAGTTAATAGTGCTAAACAAATCCTGATGAGGGCAAGATACTCAAATGACAGACAATGATCAACAGAACTGCAACAAAATTTCCTATTAAACTTTTGTTTACTAAAAATCCAAATATCAACCAAATCAAATTCTGTACACAACTAGAATGGCATTAATCCCACCAAAAAGCAAGAGTATGGACAACTAGAACAACATCAATGACACCAAAATGGTAGGCATGAGTCACACCAAAAAGCAAGAGTATGGACAACTAGAACAATATCAATCACATCAAAATAGTAGAGACAATGTTGAGCTTTGAGAAGGGCCTAGAATAGATGGGGCCAAAAAGTAACAAAATTAACCGAGTCTAAAAGAAAGTAAAAAAAGTTGGGCCATGAAGAGAGATGCACTAAGATGTGATAAAGAAATCTAGGTAAGCAAAAATAAGCAAATATACTTGTTCAGTGAGTATGCGTCTTGAAGAGGGATTAGCAATCATTACAACATTTCCTTTATTCTTAAAAGATGATTAATAGTGCAGCCAAAAGAAGGTGCCAATCTGCATAGGAAATCAATCAACCTAAAATCATGGCTGTATTAGTTACTTTACAAAAATTGAACCAAATCAAATGCTCTATATTGTCTCCTCAAATTTTGAAAAGAAGACTATTTAATTGTAAACTAATCATAATCAAATTTGGGTCAATAAAATTAACCAAACCCTTATAGTATATATTCAAAAGAGAATTTTTCAAGCATTTATACCATCCCTAACCAAATATATCTACCCTAAGTACTTCATTAGCCAATGCAAATTAATAGTCTCCATTTGCCAAGCAAACCAATAATTTACTACATATATGTAAACAAACCAAGGGATATAAAACACCACCATTTGATTAAGTGTTTGCTTGCTTGGATTTATTTCTTATTTTTTAATTTTAAAAATAAAAAATAGTAGTAACTTACAACAACACTGTTGCAAGCACAACTAAGGGTCCACCCCTTAGAAAATATACCAGAAGAGCTAGAGCAGAGAGGGGTCGTAACTAATTGGAGGGTTGTTTGGGAATTTTGTTTTAAGTTGCCAGAATATATAAGGCACCAAAAAGGGGTTGGGGGGTATAGTTAAGATTTGTAGAATGAATATTACAGCTGAAGTAGGTTTCCTCTCTGAGTTTCCTCTCTGAATTTATCTCCAGCTTCTTTATTTTTATCATTGTTGCACAGCATTATTGAAAAGAAATTAAAACATACCAGTACCCATTTCTGCCTGAGTCATGTGTGCTGAGTCCTAAGCTCTATCATTTGATTAAGTGTTTGCTTGGATCTATTTCTTTTTTTTTTTTTTTTTTAAATAAAAAATAGTAGTAACTTACAACAACACTTGTATAAAATGTTTGAAATTGCATCTTAATTTTTCTAAAACAATTCTTTTAAAAATTATTATCTTTTTAAAGTACTCCTCATGGGGTTTTTACATTTTATGTAGATGTTACATTATTTACTATTTTTAAAAACAGAAAACAAGAAATGCAAAACCTAAATATTTTTATTTTGACCATTTTCTTCAATGGAAACATCAACATAATGCATTTATACAACATTTAAGTTATGCAGCATCAGTCCATGAAGCCTGGCTAAAGTGTAAACTGTAAAGGGATTGGCAGGAGGGAGCAAAATTTACCTATATATAAATGGAGAAAAAAAGGGAGGGGTGTGGGGGGTGGGGTGTGGTTGTTAATATTCATGGATCCATGCTTCCAGACAACACATGTAAAACAAGGTGGATTAAAGATCAAATCTCACAAGCATAAATAAACAGCTACGCAAACAAATGAAACAGATTTCATACAGTCAAGTCAATACATAACTCTTCAATTCACTTCACAAGACCCATGAAATTAGTTCCACTAAGATGAAGTGTCATAACAGAAACAAAGTAGAGACTGTTTCACATTTTCAATACTCTATTCAACAAACAACAAAAAAGACCAATGTTTACAACATTAGTGAAGCTACAAAACTACTGGAAGAAAGAAAAAAAAAGATAAAGAAAGGTAACCTACCAAACAGAGTTCAGTAGTAAATGGTAGACCTTAAATTGCCATCAATCAGAGGTTTATTGGATTCATATGCTAAACTACCACATTCCCTTCCAAACAGTACATGAAAACAGTGCAATCAAGATCAAATATCGCATAACAGGAATGAATCTAGCAAACAAGTGAAACCCATTTCAAGAAAACAGTACATGAATGCAGTGCAATCAAGATCAAATATCACATAACAGGAATGAATCTAGGCAAACAAGTGAAACCCATTTCACATACTCATCTACTTTATCCAACGAACTACCAGACGTTGATGTTTATAGAAATAATTGTGTTACAAAAATGACTTAGTAAGGAAAACGTAACCTACCAAAACAGAATTCAAACAAAAATAGAGGAATTGGACCACGCTCAGTAACTAGACTAGCCTCAGAATTCAAAATTGTATAATTTGCTTTCATATCATACATGAAAAAGTGGCGTAATAGAACCACACAGATACATGGAACCTCTAATCAATGAGCTACAAGTAGGTCAGTGCTCAACACATTCATGAAAGAATCTGTAGGGTCTGAAATAGGAGTGGAAGGATTCAAATTCAGGAGGAATACAGATTTGGAGGCGACAAGCTTTTTCCTCCTTAAGCAATTCGGCCCTTCGATCATTTTCGTGAAACAAGGCAAATGCTCGTTCATCAAGATCTGGGTCTCGGCGCTCTCATTGTGGGTCGATGTGATCGAAGTGACTCGGTTAGTCCGTGAAGTGAGCTTGTGAGATCTGGCGTTGATCTTGGAGTCCCTGAGCTGCGCCAGTTGACCTGGTTTCAAGAACCGATTGAAGCCTTCGAATCTCCTTAAAGATGATCTGGAGAAGCTTTGGATCCTCTGGGGCATCGTGAAAAGCAAACACTCAATGGCAAAAAGAGCGAGATTCAGAAAGAAAATGAAATTCAGACTAGTTTGGGAATTAGAAAGAAGACCAGAATGGGCAAAGAGGTGCGTCGAATTAGGTGGGAATATAAGAAGGGATGTGTTTGGGGGGCGGGAAAGAAACGGGGGGGAAAAGGGGGTTGGAGATAGAAAATTGGGTTTTGAAAGTGAAGGCGGGAGTTCCGAACTTCCGACGAAGTTGATTTAGGCATGTCAGATACGCTCATAAGCGTGGAATTATGGTGTATGTTGAAATTTAAAAACGTTGCATAAATGCATAATGAACAAATATAAAACGATTAAACATTATGGGAAAGCATGTTTTGATACTCTCAAAATGTTGAAAAAAATTTAAAATAGAAAAAAAAATCAGCAACTTATTTATTTTAATTCACTTTAAATTTTTCTAAATAATTAAATATATTTTAAAATTACCTAAAATAATAATGTTGAATAAGTCATTTAACCAGTTTGCTAGAATGGTACACTATATAAGGGAAGATGAAAGATCCTATTCAAACTCAAACAGTAATGCCTATTTCAAATCATGTTCACATTCATTATTAATTCTATTTGAATGTAATTGTAATAAAGAGGCTAATTTTAGCCTTACTGCTAACCTAACTTTATGTAATTGTAATAAAGAGCTTAGTTTTAGCCTTACCATTAACATGTTTACCAAATTGCACTCTCAATCACTCGTATATACTTAGAACTTCTATCAATGAAAGGTGCTCGGTAACCTTATTACTTTACATGGTATCAAAGTCAGCAGATTCTAATGTAGTCATCAGATCTAAGTGTCTCGTCATGTCTTCCTCTCCAATCAAAATCCAAACTTTAATCTCTCCACACACAACCTCCTTTCAGAAGAAATAAATCACTCACCGCACTCAACATCACTCACCAAATCAATGAAAAGTTAACTCCCACCTCCTTTCCTCAATGGCGCGTCTTCAATTTGAAGCACTCCTCATTGGTTACGATTTACTCGAATTATGCTCAAGGCACCCCTTCGTCCCTTCCGCTGGTACCGCCACTGATGAGCTACGCAAGACCCATTGGGTTCGCCAGGATAAACTTATCTTGAGTGCTATTTTAGCATCTACATCTCCCTCCATCACCCCACTTATTGCTACAGCACAGACCTCTCATGACACTTGAACAAAGCTAAAAAATTTATATGCTAGTTGATCCCGAACTCGAGCTATGCAGTTAAAGGAGGAACTCACCTTAATCCAAATGTGGAACTCTGGCCAATCAATGCATACCTCCATGCCGCGGGAAGGCCTTGGTCGATGAAATAGCCATTATTGATCATCCAATTTCTGGATGACGACTCAATCTCTTTATGTGTTGAATGGCGAATCCGTATTTTCGAGATCGTCGCGCTCTATTCGAGCTCAAGAATCGCTATCGCCTTTGTGAGTCGCACGACCTTCCGCCGACATGATGCATAACTGAGGCGCTTGAAGTCGCGAATACGAAGAATTGGTTGTTTCGCCAACTTCAATAAGACGAAGCATTCTACACCGTGGGGAGTCAATCGTGGGTCCTTCAAGAAACATGATTCTACCCGGGCCTCTAGGTTCCAACTAAGCAGAACTTAAACGGAGCCCAACGTGATGGTCATGCCCAATAACATCTCTCGAGGCCCACTATTCCAATCGCTGCTACTTCTGTACCTAAATGCCAACTGGTGGATCGCTGGGGCCACATTGCCAAGTCCTATCCTCAATTCCATTCTCGTATCGTTTCAATAAATCAGGCTACAACATCTAATGGAAGGGATAAAAATTGGTTATCATCTCTACGCTTCATAATATCACGCGTAATCTTTCCAATTTATCTATTCATTCCAAATATGATGGAACTGACGAAGTAATTTTCTATGATTACTGTGCTCTGCGCCTCACATATTACCCTTATTTCAGACTTCTCACCAAACTTTTACATCACAAGTGGATACTCAGGTTCCAAACCTTGTAAAAATTTAATTTCCGTCATCATCTTCCACCAAACAAAATAATGTCTTTGTTGAATTTCATCCTTTTATTTTCTTCTTTTGGTGAAGGACAAGATCTCGGGGGTGATTCTACTAAAAGGAGCATGTAACAATGGCATCTACACCTTCCCAGAATCAATAAGAAGATCGCAAGGTTGCTAATGTGCATGAACTGACTTCTATCGATGGATGACATAAGCCGCCTCAGGCATCCTTCATTAAAAATTGTCCATCTTGTTAAAAAATTTTCTCTTCCTATTTCATCGACTAAAAATTTGTCTTCACTATGTCATTCATGTTCTATTAATAAAGCTCATCAACAACCCTTTCGTGTCAATAGTCTCTAAAGTCATGAGCCACTTGAACTTATTTACACTGATGTGTGGGGTCCTCGTTTAGTTATACTCGGGAATTGATGGATCGATATTACCTTATTTTTGTTGATCATTATACAAAATATATATGGTTTTATCCAATGGTCACTAAATCCTGTTTCTAAAAATGCACATTTCAACTGCTTGCTGAAACCCACTTTCAAAATCTAATCAAAACACTATACTCCAACAATGGTGGCAGCCTATTGCTTTAAAATCATATCTCCTACTTCATGGCATATAACCTACTACACCATTTCTCCCCCACACACCGCAACAAATGGTGTCTCTCGAACGCTATCATCACATCTCAAGAAACAAATTTACACTCCTTCATGATGCCCATCTTGATTTCTCTTATTGGCCTTATGCCTTTCAAACAACTTTCTATCTCATAAATAGACAACCCACACCTCTTCTTCAGGAAAAATCACCTTTTGAAGTCCTTTTTGGTCAAACACCAAATTATTTGAAATTAAAAAAATTTGGATGCATTTGTTATCCTCTCACACGACCTTATAACTCAAATAAAATGCAGCCCAAATCCAAAGCCGGCTTTTCTCTGCCATTCACCAACTCAAATGTGGCATACAAGTGTTCAACCCTAAACAAAAAAAAATTATCTTCTCCTCGGCACGTAGCCGTTTTGATGAAACCCAAGATCAATCCAACTCTCTCAACACTCCGTATCTGTGCAACCCGTAAACCTCCGTGACCCTCCCCCATTTCTTCCTCATTTCTGCGGCCCACCACCGCAGCGTCAGCCATCACTGGGGCCGCCCAAATAAGACCAAGATCATCAGAACCTTCTAAGGTTCACCCGCCATTGTCATGCCCTCCTTAGGTACTTCGCACTTTTTGGTTCTTTACTCATGATTCTCAGCTTCATTATAACACCCCATCTCATCCCAATCCTCCTTTTAGATTGATACTAGAATCGCCTTTAAATCTTCCATCCTACTCTCCTATTCCCATTCTGGTGATAATTCATCCTGGCCCAGATTTTTCTCCTCCATCTTCTCGTATTTCACAAACCCTCCCTAAATCGATACTCCTCCCCAACTGACTGCAACACACCAATAAAGATCAATAGAACTAAATCTAAATCCAAACAGAGATCCATACGTTGTCCAAACATCCTCTCCCCAAACCATCGAGCCAACCGCGTGAGCTGCCATTTTCAACTCCATCAGCGTGAGGCCATGTCCACCGAAATCACCGCTTCATGAAACACGGATTTGGGGACCTAGTTTTACCACCAAACTGACACCCGTAATGTGGGTCTTCTCCGAGTAAAAAGGCATGTCGATGGATCCGTGACGTATTCAAAGCCCGCCTAGTCGCTAAGGGTTGATCGTCGCCGTATCGAGACATTACAAAGAAACCTTTAGCCTAGGTCAAACCAACTATTAGAACTGTGATATCTATCACGCCATGAAAGGGTGGGATTTTGAGGTAAATGGATGTCAACAATGCCATTCTAAATGCATTAATCGAGACTGTTTATGGCACAAACCCCTAGTTCAAGGACTTGTCCAAACCTAACCATGTTTGCAGGTTAAAAAAGGCGATTTACGGACTTAAACAAGCTCCTCGGGCTTGGTACACAGCACTAAAAAATGCCATTCTTCAGCTAGGTTTTCACAGTTCCAAGGCCGACTTCTCCCTCTTCATTTACACCAAGGCTCCAATCTTTGTTATTTTCTCTGGTTTATGTCGATGCATCTTGTTATTAATGGAATAATTCACCTCTGTGTGGCCAATATTATTACAGTCAAGGATATGTTTTCTCTCAAGGATACGGGTTCTTCATTTTTTCGGGATTGAAGTAATTCCTGTACTCTGCTGCTATTTCTCCCTATAACATAAATATAAAAACAGGACCTTAGCCAACACAAGTATGAGGGAAAGTAAAGATGTCTCAACCCCTTCAACTTAATCCCTATAATTGATTGATGGCAATGTTGTCGTGATGCTCCGAATTTCTCAGAATACCTTGTCGCTCTTCAATACCTTTCCTTGACACGTCCCGACATCTCCTTTGCAAATAACAAACTTTCATTATGCACAAGCAACTACAATCATTCGGACAACAATAAAAAGGTTTCTCCTACTTAAAGCAAACCATTTTTCATGGTATTCAGATCCACAAAGCCTACCTTCCATATTAAGAACGCTGATACCCACGCTCTATCATAGAATGTGGATGATCGCACATCAACCTCCGCTCTATATCAATTTTCGGGGTTCTAATCCCATTTCGAGCTCAAAGAAACAACGGCAATGCACCCATCCACAACAGAGCTGAATACCGGCACTAGCCAATGCGCCTCCGAGACAATGTGGTTGTCCACTTTCTCAAGGAACTAGCATTTCCAAATACGTAATCTCCCCACCGCTTGCGGATGTAACCTCGTAGCCACATCTCGCTTTTAACCCGCCAATCATTCGCGCATGAAACATATTCAAATCGACCTTCACTTTTAGCATCTAGTGCGCATACAGTCAAGCCTCCAAGTTAAACACGCTACGATACTCAAGCATCAAATAGTTGACTGTTAACAATCGCCATTGTCAAGACAATGCACGTAATTATACGTAACAAGATTGGCTCCCGCGATAGGTGCTCAATTCATGGGGGCGTATAAGGTGCCATGGAGATCCTATTCAAATCAAAACAAAGCATGTCTAGCCTCAAATCATGTTCAATATTCTGTCATTAATTCTATATTTGAATGTAATTGTAATAGTAGCTTAATTTTAGCCTTACCGTTGACCAACTTTATGTAATTGTAACAGTAGTTTAGTTTTAGCCTTACCATTAACATGTTTACTAAATCAGACTCTCAATCACTTTGTATATATTTAGAACTTCTATCAATGAAAGGTGTCGGAAAATCTATTACTTTACACACTATGGGATCTTTTAGTCAAAGAGTCAGCAACAAAACTCCCTTCCCTATGAATATATATCTTTGCATTCCTGAATCCTGAATGAGCTAGGTTCGCATGAAGATTATGAATAAAAGAGTCAGCAACAGAACTCCCTTCCTGAATATATATCTTTGCATTCCTGAATCCTGAATGAGCTAGGTTCGCATGAAGATTATGAATTTCTTCCCACCTCACTACAGTAAGGCAATCAGTTTCCAGTTTCCAGATTCCAGTTTCCAGTTTCCACTCGAAGTCTTTTCAGTACCTTTGCTACTACCTACCCATGCAATCTTCAGACCAAGGAGGATAGCGGATAGCCCACACCCACAGGCCACAGCTCTGCTTGTTCAATTCATGAACAAGCATCCAAGATTCATTCATGCACTAACCCATCAATCCAACTTGTCTAAATAGTAAATACTCCCCGGTCTGGCGTCTGCACCAGCCCCAATTGAAACAACCATTAAGAGTGACCCAGACCCATCCCTATCCCTGTGGAGGACTAGTGTTCTAGCCTACCCCACCCCATAACCCATTCTATTCCCAAGATGAGAGAAATTCCAAGGTACTTGCAAGCAGCACACAGCTACTTTCCTATCCAAGCCTACCTCCTTACAGTTAAAAATCTCATTATTTCGCCATTTCCAGATCCACCAAAGGCAAGTTGCAAATCTTTCCCTCCACGGGCGCCCCTCATCGCATCTTTAGACGTCCTCTTCAGATTCCAACAGAGCCAACCAGTAAAAGAAATGATACCAAGTCTTTTCCTAAAACTCATCAGGAAGAAATCATACCAAAATTAAGGATTTTGCTCTAATGCAGAAGTTGAAAAAGATGATTTAAATCTCCCTACTCATCCATACAGCAATGGCAGTTAGCTAGAGATACTGATGAATCCTCCTCCTTTCCACATTAGTTAACACCTTCTGACGGGCTCTAGATAGTGTGTAAATTAATGTAAAAACGTAGGCCTGCACGTGCAAGTATACACGTCGAGTTTATGTTGTATAATGGTTAGCCAAGTGTCGTCCCATGAGGAGAAGTGTGTTGAGTATTGACTTTCCACTTTAAATATTATCTGGACCTAAAATTGTAATGAATTCCAATTAATAAAAAGAAAAATTAATCTTATATTATTTGTTAAATCAATTAATTATGAAAACTAGGGTTTTGCCTTCACCTACCACACTTGATGGATTTTAACCTAAATGGATTATTCATTCAATATATTAATTGGATTTATGCCGACGCTTGATTCGTGTTTCACAAGATATTTTCTCTCTAGATATATTTGTCTTATCTCACACTAGGTGTATTGCATCTCTCTCGTCTCAACCCCGATCAACCGCTGAACGTTTGGGAACCCTTAACGCCACACTTTAATCTGATATCTCTCTATTCAACGATCAATTAAGCGCTGGTTTATTCATATCCTCGGGGGGGTCATCATCTCTCGATCTCAAACTCCCAGCAAAAACATGTCAATGTTGGTCAAATACTACCATGTAAATAAAATACAGGGATAGAGCTAGTCGAGATAAAATCAATTCATATAATGAATGAAAACGTAATTAACCATTAATCTATTCGAAAGGAGCAAGGCTACAACAAAAACCTAGAAATTAATCTATAACATCTCTAAGTGAAAGAAAAGCATCAAAAAAAAAAAAAACAAAGAAAGATTATGAGAATAAATTATTTTGAGTGAAAGGGTCATCTCCTTTTCTTCAATCACCTTCTTCTTCAAGTTTCTTCAAGATGTAAATTAGCAAGCTTCACCCTAAGAGAGGGCTTCTCCATCTTCAAAAAGCTCCAAAATCTATCACAAATCCATCCCCCCCTCGATTCCTAGGGTTTGAGCTTTAAAACCCCCCATTATGGGCTCAAAATGGGCTAAAAATCCACCCAAAACCAACCCCGAACGTAGCGACGTTGGGATGCTCTGTTTATGCACTCTCTGCAACGTCGCAACATTGGTTCTCAACGTCTCGATGTTTCAGCAACTCTCCTGTTTTTGCACAAACTTCGTAAAGTCATAACTTTGTCATCCGAACTTCGATTTGGGTGTTCTTGCTACCGTTGGAAAGCTCTTTAAGTGTAGAATCTAGATATGGCCAGGAAAAACACTTTAGAAATTATTATGAAGACTGAATGTACAAAATTCTCCAACTTGTCACTTTTGAGCTCTCTTCTCTTCTTCCTTCAACTACCAAGAGTCATAACTTTGTCATTTGAAGTCCAAATGGAGTGAATAAGGTCTCTTTAGAAAGCATGAGAAGTCTCTTATTCATCCATATCAATATTGTAAACTTACTGGGATCATTGTGTGCTTAAATAAAGAAACACACTGATGTTATATGTGTTGTTTATGATTTTTAGGCTTTATCTCCTTTGTTTTCAAGCCCATATCGTCATGGTTTACCTAATCACAAAATTGAACATTTGGAACATTAGATCACTTATTCATATGATAAAACTACTAAAAATATAAGTAAAACATAGGGATAAAATGAGTATCAAGTATATTCATCACACCCCCAAACTTAAATTCTTGCTTGTCCCCAAGCAAGAGACTGACTCAAAACAAAACAAAAAAAAATTGAAAAGGACACGAACTAACAAACAATGAGATGAGTATGATAACATAATGCCAAGTGCAAGAATCACTATGAACACAAGTTACCAATATTAGCATTTTCAACCAAAGTTTAGGATCTTTAAAATTTTAAAGTCTCTAAGGAACATGGCAAAGCAAAGCATAGTGAGCAAAGCAAATCAACCCCCCAAGTTCTCAATGACCTTTGCCAAGGAAACTAAGTGTAGGTGATAGCATGATCTTCAATGTATAGCAAGGTCCTAGCACCCCCAAACTTAAGTTCAACTCACCTATTTGGAAGAAGCTAACTAAGAAAGGATAAGAAAGCACCACACCCTTTTTATTCATACCAAAATACCTAAAAATGAAAGAAAACCAGTGCCAAGAAGTTTTAGATGAGTGTTCTTGTAGCGAGGATCCATTGGTGACTCCTCACCAGTTGGTTAAGGGCATCAAACATTAAATTCTCTTCAAACTTCACCTAGAACACTCAACCAAACTCAAAGGCCTTAAGTTGTGGGAAGGATCCATCTTCTATCCCATATAGCGGATAGTGAAGTCAATGACTCCTAGCCAGTTGGCTCAAGGCATAAGGCTTTGAAAGGCCCTTCAGACTGTGCTCGGGATTTCGATTGGATGATCTCACTTATTCTTATTCACATACTTATTTTTGACATTTTTCTTTTCTTTTGCTTTTTATCTTTCTTTTTCACTTTTTCTTTTGTTTTTGTATTTTCTCTTTTAGTCAGCTCAATGGCAATCCCCTTTGATTAGGTGTCTCATCACTAGGTGGCTTAGAATCCCCATGGTTAGTCAATTAAAGTCAAAGCGTCGGACCAAGGTATACAAGAAATCAAAGTGTGTGTGTGTGATAGATTCCTTAAGAAATAGCTTCTTGTAGCACAAGGGAGGTGACTAAGTTAAGTCACCCATACCAAGAAAACACACAATTCCAGATCATTTAAATGACCTTCTACTAGCCAACAAGGCATCAAATGCACTCATATGAAACATGAAACAAACAAAAGAAAGAAAGAAAAACTCATGCAAACAACCTAAACAAATAAAGCAATAACTAAAATAGGTAAGGAGATACAAAAGATGGATTTTTGAAAAACAAATTGAATTCACCCCCCTAAACTTGAATTAAACATTGTCCTCAATGTGAAACAAAAGCAAGAATGGATAATGAAAATTTTCAAAGTTGATTAAGTCTCCTAAGTCAAGCCCAATGAATATGGCTTGCTTGGAGGCAAAGATATTAAGAGGGTTTCAGACTCTAGTTCCAAATGAGAGGAGGCTTAAAATAGTAAAATATATGTTCGAAATGAGGGAGGATGTTGGAACTGATTTCTTGTTCATTTGTTCTTTGAACCCTCCAAACTTCCTAGTCTTTCAAGATTCTCCACCCCATGTACCAAGCAACTCAACTCCAAAACCTCGAAAAACAACACTAAGAAACACAAGATCAAGGCAAGAACATTTATTAAAAAAACAAACTTAAAAGTAACTAAAAAAAGAAAAGTGGAAAAGGAAATCTTTGAACCTTGGTTGCCTCCTCAAGAAGTTACTCCTGCTTTTTCGAAGTTCACTAGACTCACCAACTACTTTTGATATTTTTGCGAATTACGTACCTCCATCCTTTTCTAAGAGGCAATAATTGTGATAATCAACAACTTGAGCACATAATCTTCCAAGATCATTGTTTTTTTTATAATTTCTATTTTTTCATTTTTTTCTTTACAATGATTCCTCTCAATTCGTTGTTCAAGTGAATGATGTACTCATCCACCTCAAAAGTTGGGGTTTTATTCTCATTTTTCACTTCTTCATGCATTGGAACCCAAAGAGTCATCTCCGGAATAGTCTTCACAACTTCATCATTTGTCTTTTCATGTGATTATGGAGAAGTTAGCTCATCTTCCTTTACAACTAAGGTTTCCAAAATTTGCATCATTCTCCACTCCGTTTGGAAACTTCTCAAGTTCTTCACGATCCTCAGTGTGGGTGGGTGATTTCTTCTCATCAGATCCTCAAATTTTTCTTCTATATTCACCCCAAGAGTAGATAGCGAACTCTCATGTTGTCCTTCAAAGGGCATTGTAGTCATATTCTCTTGTTATTTCATATATTTTGCCACAAGTTCTTCATACTCATACTCCTCTCTTTAGGTCGTTTTTCAATCCAAGTTTAGTATAAGAAGGGCCTGGAGCCATGGTTCTTCAAGCTATGGGAATGGTGCAGTGCTAATTTGAACATTAGCTCCTTCAATTCCATGAATTGAATCCTAAGATGTTGCGCATTCAGCATGAACTCTTTCAATTTAGCCATGGTTGCTCTAACTTTGTCATTCTCTCCTACGGAGGTTAAACTTATCTCATTCGATCAATGCAACCTAGGTAACCCAACTTAAGAGTGGTCCATTTCAGCCATTGATCTTGAAAATTCAGGTTGTGTCATGGGAGATTCAGCTTGAGCTCTTCTTAATTCATCCATAGCTTCTTCTAGGCTTGATCTTTGGACTTGTGGAGATTGAAGAGTGTTATAGCTTGTATTCCATGAGGTGCTATGACAATGTTGCCAACCCGGGTTATAATTGTTCCAATATGGGGTACCTCCATACCAAACTTGAGTCATGTGCATATGTGGGTTCCTCACTTGATTTGTCACTCTTTGATGATATTCATTGGCCATTTGCCTCATTCCTAGTTGTTAATTAAGGAGATCCAATGAATTTGTCAACTCGATGAAATGATCCATTATGATTTAAAATCTTGCTTATCTTTGCCCTCTACGTAATCTATTTGAGGTTCTTTATGCTCGAAATCAAAAGGAACTAGTTCGACCCTGTCTTTGCATGCACGCTAATTAACCTCCTGAAACCACAAACAAATAACAAAGAAAGCACCAAGTCAAAGACTAATGTAAAATGGGTATAACAAAAAAAATTAAAAAAAAAATCGATCCAAAGTAATACCTAGTTCGTTGTTGTCAATATCAACACAAAAACTACTCTCTGGAAATGGCGCCAAAAACTTGATGGGCTCCAAATAAAGTGTGTAAATTGATGTAAAAACGTAGGCCCGTACGCGCTATAAGTATACGCATCAAGTTTACGTAGTATAATGGCTAGTCAAGTGTCGTCCCACAAGGAAAAGTGTGATGAGTATTGACTTTACGCTTTAAATATTATCTGGACCCAAAATCGTAATGAATTTCGATTAATAAAAAGAAAAACTAATCATATGTTATTTGCTAAATCAATTAATTATGAAAACTGTGGTTTTACCACCGCCACACTGATGGATTTTAACTCAATAGATTATTCATTCAAGATATTAATTGATTTACTTTGACTAAGTTGATCGTGCTCAAAGATATTATCTCTGAGATATATTTCCTATCTCGCCAAGCAGGTGTATTGTACTCCTACTTCCAACCCGACTCTGTAAAACGCTTAAATATTTAAACCCTTAACGCCACACTTGGAACCAGGATATCTTTATTCGCCAATTGACCAAGTGTTGCTCTATTCATATCCTCAAGCATTACATTTCAATCTCGTAATTCCTAAAGAAACACGTAAAATGTCACAAACACTACCATGTAAGTAAAATACAGAGATAGAGCAAGTCAAGATAAAATCAATCCATATAATGACTGAAAACGTAATTAACCATTAATCCATTCAAAGTGTTACAACAAAACCTAGAAATAAATTTCTAGAGCATTCTAAGTGAAAGAAAAGACAAAAAAGAGAAACAAAGAAAGATTATGAGAATAAATGTTTTTGAGGAGCGCTATCTCATTTTTTTTCACCTCCTTCTTCTTCAAGCTTTTCCCCTTCAAGATGTGTGCCTTAGGATGTCAACTCAAGAGAGGCTCAATTCTTCAAAAAAAGCTCTAAATCTATCAAAAATCCATCCCCACCTTTGATTCCTAGGGTTTGAGCTTTAACCCCCCAAATTATGGGCTCAAAATGGCCACAAACTGTCCAAAACCAACTTCGAATGTCACAACGTCGTTTGGCAACATCGCGACGTCAGGATGTTCTGTTTCTACACTCTCTGCAACGTCGCGACATTGGTTCTCAACGTCACAACACCAACTTTGTAAAGTCATAACTTTGTCATCCAAACTTCGATTTGGGTGTTCTTGGTACCGTTGGAAAGCTCTTGAAATGTAGAATCTAGATATGGCCAGGAAAAACACTTTAGAAATTATTATGAAGACTGAATGTACAAAATTCTCCAACTGGTCACTTTTGAGCTCTCTTCTTTTCTTCCTTCAACTATCAAAAGTCATAACTTTGTCATTTGAAGTCCAAATTGAGTGAATAAGGTCTCTTTGGAAAGCCTGAGAAGTCTCATATATTCATCCATATAAATATTGCAGTCATTGGGATCATTGTATAGCTTAAAACATTAAACACAGTAGCTGCTATTGCATATTGTTTGGTTGATTTTTGGTTTTATCTCTTTGTTTTGCCCATATTGCTCATGGTTGACCTAATCACAAAATTGAACATTTAGAACATTAGATTACTTATTCATATAATAAAACTACTAAAAATATAAGTAAAACATAGGGATAAAATGAGTATAAAGTATACTCATCACCTTCCCATGCATAAGTAGCCATAAGAACTTACGAATCCTTTGAGGGATCTTCACTCTTCTGCATCCAAATTTGGTTCCAATTAATTACCATATTGGAGGGGAATTGTGATTGTGATTGTGATAGCTCAAGTAAATGATAGGCCGACTTTACAAAAAAGATCTCAGATGTTGTTGATCCCCAGTATATTCTATCTCTTCCCCTCTCATCAGATCGCAGCAAAATTGTGGAGAGTCTACGGAGAATATGGGTTGGCAACGTGCCTTCTAAGTCTTCCAATTTCCAACCCTCCCTATGAGTCTATGACTGATCCAGTAATCCTTTTCCAATTTATAAGAATCTACCAGATTCACCTCATGAAGAAGAGCTATGTATGTTGATTAAAGGCAGATCTTCTAACCATACATCTCTCCAGAATAAAGTTGAAGCTCCATTAATTATATACCTTTTGTGCCTCAGTCCCTTCTTGAGAATATTAGTTGCTGCTACTAACCCTTGCCATGTATTTGATGAATTTTTCTTTCTTTCGATTTTGGAAATATCCATACTTCCTCTAACATACTTAGCTGTGAGGATGTTTGCCCATAATTTATCTGATTCGGTAAACAACCTCCATCCCAACTTTGCCATGAACGCAATGTTCATACTCCTGATTTTTTTAATACCCAAGCCTCCATGTCTCTTCTTTGCGTCTCCATCTCCCATTTAACTAAGTGAGTTTTCCAGGTACCGAGAGAACTTCCCCAAATAAACTGTCTCACCTTCTTATCAATTAGGTTACATAAAGAAATAGGCATTATAGTGGATTGCATTGAATAAAGAGGGATCGAAGTCAGCAGTCAGCACTGCCCGAGCAAGTATTGTTCTTCAAGCTGGTGACAAATACTTAGATTTCCACCCTTCCAGCCTTCCTTCAAATCTACTATAAACATGCTGAAACAACCCAGCATTCAGACGGCCCATAATGGATGGGGTCCCCAAATACTTTTCTAGCTTCGTGGTAATGGGTATACTATATTTTTTAAGAAATTATTCGTGATGCAACCTCCACCTCTACGTCTCTTGAGAAGGTAATGCTGGATTTAGTAAAGCTCACCTTCTGTCCTCAAGCAATGCAAAATTGATCCAGAGACCTCATAATGACATCCATCTGATTTTCTGAAGCCTCTGCAAACAGAACAAGATCGTCTGTAAAAAACATATGAGATAGTGGTGAACCATGGCAACATAATTTCATGGGTTTCCAGCCCCCATCCATTACGACCTGAGTAATTAAATGAAACGCTCCATGCAAATAACAAACGGATAACGAGAAATAGCATGCGAATTCCTCTAGTAGGTTGAAAACCTTCAAGTCGTTTTCCATTCCAGAGAATTGACATCTTGACGGTTTCTATACAGTGCATTACATTCCTTATCCAATCATTTGCGAGGCCTACTGTTCCAGAGTATCATGATGAAAGTGTTGGAATTTTAGGCTGTGAGAAATAAAATAGAAGTAGAAAAGCTACAAACTCTTATCATTTTCAACATTAAAATGCCTTGGGTTTCAAGAGATAAATAAAATTAAAATAAAAAAACTAACTTTGACCCACTAATTATCTCATTCACAACTAACTCTTCATATTTATCACATTAGTTAAAAATTCTCAAATAATCGTGGACTCTCTCACTCATAATTAAATAAATAAATAAAACAAAGACTTTCCTAACTAATAAGAACTATTGAGAGATGAACTTGAATCGCCAACACTCCCTTGATTCAAAGTTGTAAATTTCTTTAATTTTCATTAACACTTCTTCCATATTTTCAAATTCAGAAAGACTTCTCTTTACCTCTACGACGCACTTCTCATCATCTTGTCATTATTATTCTTATCATCAATCTTCACTTTGTGTTAGAATACTTTTATCTAAAAATTCTTCTTAGTGCACTTTCCACCAATTAATTTAGAAGAGAGTTTCTTCAACCTCTTTTACCACATTTGCTTATTCCATTTTGTTCTGCCACCCATGCTCAAATCTTTTGCACTTGAAGCATTGAGGCTTTCCCTTGTGCCAGTAGTTTTTCTCTTCATGTCCAGGTTTTTTATAATGATCACACGATGAATTTTTCCTCTTCCCTTTGACTCTTTGGCTAAATATGCTACATCAACCACCCGTTCAGTTGTTTCATGTCTCATAGTTCTTCTTTGGTCCATATCTTGAAATGCATTGATTAATTCTGAAAAACTCATTTTTGATAGATCCTTAGAGTCTTCAAAAGAAGAAATTTTATATTCATACCTTTCAGGCAAGCTTACCAAAAACTTTTCTACAATTCTTTGAGTAGCTAATCTTCACCAAGTAATTTGATCTGGTTGACAATGGTCATGAGTTAGCTGCAATAATCCTTCACACTTTCAAATTCTTTCATTTTCTGAATCTTAAATTCCTTTTAGAGATTTAAAATTTGCATCAACTTTTTTTTATTATTACCTTCAAAATCTTCTTTGAGTTTGTCTCATGCTTTTTTTGGTGATTCATTAGTCATTATACTTGTGAAAACTACATCTAATACTCTTACGCATGTATATAAGCGAAAGTGTCTTTTGCTACAAATCTTCTTTATGCTTTTCAATCACAAGTATATTTGATTTGGATAAGAGCATCAAGATCAGCATCATTCTCAATAATCTCCCACAAACTCATAATCTTTTAGATAGGTCTTCATTTTGATAACCCATATGTGATAATTTTCTTTTGTAAGAATAGGAGTAGGAGCAGAAAAATTATTCTCTGTCATCGGAATCACTCGCAGACCCTCAAGACCTATGTGCTCTGATACCATGTTGGATTTTTAGGATGTGAGAAATAAAATAGAAGTACAAAAAACGTACAAACTCTCGTATCATTTTCAATCATTAAAAATGCCTATAAATAGGCTTACAAGAGATAAATAAATTTAAAATAAAAAACACTAACTTTGACCCACTAATTATCTCATTCATAACTAACTCTCCACATTTATCACATTAGTTAAAAATTCTCAAACAACCGTGAACTCTCAAACTCATAATTAAATAAATAACAAAATCCGTATTAAAAGACAAACTTTGAATCAGTCTTCAACAGAAAGCCCAAGATAAACGATCATACGCCTTTTCAAGCTCCACCATTTGCCTTGCCTCTCATTCGCATGGAATGAAGGACTTCTTGATAAATAATAATATTGTCTTTCCATGCAGGACTTCTTGATAAATAATAATATTGTCTAATTTGACGTCCAGGAACAAAGCTACACTGGTTAGGAGCCATCAAGTTTGGCATCAGCACTTTTAATATGTTCGTGATCGTCTTGATAATGATTTTGTAACCCATGTTGCATAAACTTATAGGTCAAAACTGGGAAATGCTTTCCGGGTTAGGCACCTTTGGAATTAGAGAAAGGATACTCTCACTAATTTCTGCCGGAAGGATCCTCAAATATAAAAAAATGGAGGACATGGAGCAGAAACTAAGGCCCCGTTTAGTTCACGAAAATTTTTAACTCTATCCAAAATTCAAAATATGAAAATTTTCATTGTATTATAATCTTTAGTTTTCATTTTCAGAAAATACGTTTCGTACTTGAATTTGGTTGAAAATAAAGAATAAGAAAATCTGTTTTGTAAAACCATTTTCTTGAAAATGAAGTTAATGAAAACAATGAAAATGTGTTTAAAATGCAGGTTACTATTCATTTTTTGCCATTTGATTTTTGTCTTGATTTTTGCTATTGCTTTACACTTTTTTTTTCACTTATAATTTGCTTTACACTTTTTTGAATGCTCGTAAATTGAATAATAAATAAATCATAAACCAAGAGTTAACGATATAACATATTTATTTAATAAAAGAGAAGAATATGATCAATTGATATAACACAATTATACTCCTCATAATAATACCAACATCAGTAAAATGTTGCCAACAACTACAATTACATAATTAATTCAACTATCATCCAATAGCCCATCATTTCTAGACATATGGCCACGCCTTATGAATAATCATCCTAAATCTTATCGGCAATGGCATCCCGAAGTATGGGCCATATTGTCGATTGTGCCAAGTCAACTCAGTCCATCATGAGCATCATCCAATACATGCTCATCTACGACACTAAAATTCAAATTCTTATATTCTTGGAAATAAGGTGTCCAACCGAGCTTCCATACGAATGAAATTATGCAAAGTACAACAAGCTAGTGGGATGCAACGTTGCCTTCTCAATGGGTAATTCGGCATTAGCTTAAGAATGGGGAATCTTGCCTTCAATACACCGAAACAACGCTCTATCACGTTACGAACCGAAGAGTGCCTTTGATTAAACAACTCGACTTTAGTTCTTGGACGACCTCGACCTCCAAAATCATTTCTATGGTAGCTCCCCACGATACAGCCAAAACCCGATATATATTAGGATATCCAAAGATCAACAACATAGAACTCATCTACAAAATGACAATATAAAACCTCAAGACGACAAAAATAAATGAAGTCAATATAAATAATAGTAACATAATTCACATACCACCCATTGGCATTGGTATTTTGAAGAAGGCGAGAAATGGCATCCACTAAAATGCAGAATCAGCTGTCGCACTCCCAACCCACATAAAGTGCACATCAATGAGAATAAGTCATGTTTAAAAACATATCTCCCCACACATAAAATGCCACAGAGTCAAAGCATACAGAAAACATCACTGCCCTAATACAATTTCGCAAAGTCAAGAAGATTTATTTCATACAAAGATAGGAAAATTCATTAAAATAAAGGATATAAACAAGAAACATTACCTTGAAATATGGATACCACTTTGGATTGCTCAAAATTTATGGTTGAACGGTTCTTGGATTCCTGGGACTGATTATGTGATTCCCCAAGTTACATAAGGCTCGAAGAACCTTCTTAAACCAACGATGACGCTCCAAAGGGAGTGTTGGAACCTTTCCACACCAACCCGTGATGAGGTTGGGTGGGCATACTACTAATAAAAACATCCCCACTTCAACACTCACTTTCTTGTCATCTACTAAAAAGATTCATGGACTTCAACTATCACAATGTATTTTTGAAACATGTACTTCCATGCGAAAGCTCGAACATCCGTGTCGCTTGATAAGAATTCAAGCGTACATCTTCCCCGTCAAGATAGAAGTTCTATACGACACTTCTTTTCAAGCTTTTCTCGTATTCCAATAAGAATCGTATGCACGATCCTCGCTAATTCCATCTTCATCATCTGACGAGCTATCAAACATGTCTCGTAAGACATGATTACTAGACATCCTGTATAAATGAAATGAATACTTGACATGATAAACTCGAAAGAAGACATTCAACATAACAAGTCGATAACTCAATTTCATCAATCCCCAAAAAAGTAAACATAGGGTCTAAGCCACCAAACAAAATACCACATTAAAACACCAACAATCAAATGAAAATCTAGAGACTATTAAGCCATGTCCTATGCCTTTCATCACTCATCTAACAAAGACATTTCATCTCTAAGTTGGGACCAAGAAAGGCAAAGCCTTGTTATACGCATCAATAGAAACATCTATCATCCCTTCTAGTATCTCCATGCACACATTGATAGAATATGGATCAGAACTGCTTGATTCAACATTCTTGAGCTGAGCTTTATACTTCTCCTTTCTAAGCTCATAGGATTCAGTCAGTGCATTAATACAACATTGGAGGTCAGTGTCGATACTCCTGGTCCGTTTCTTACGTCGCCCACCTCCTGAGTATCCTCACTCGACCTTTGAAGGATCTCAACACTCACCTCGTCTTCTCTTTATCATCTTGGCATTGCTCCTAGCCATATCAACTCCTCTACATAAGTAACGCTCCTCCAATTGTCGTTCCTCATCGGAGTCTAGAGGTTGTTGGTTTGAGGTTTATTGTAAGAGACCAATCGCAGTATTCTTGCCAAAAATTCGTTCCCAAGAGCTCGTAGTCCTCATGATCCTTCCTCCTAAAGTCCCATAATTTTTAGTGTCTACAAAAAGTCACAATGGATTAGTAATTTTTCTTAGAGTACCAAATAATGAATATCAATACAAACATAAAATTATTCATATGTTGAATTTCCTTACCTTGAACCTAAGCAAACTTCTTCTCGATGCAGCACTGTATTTTTGTTCGATCCCAACCGACACCGCATGCTCCAATAATTGAACTACTGTATACTACCCAGAAACGACATTCAACTTGCTCTTCAAACAGTCAACACCATATGTCTCTCCCCCTGATTGAGCATGTAGCTCCCTATCTATTTCTCGCCACACAGATGACTTAAATGAACATTCTCCAATTTGTTTCGTTTTTTCATTGAGTATGTGAAGGAGCTAATGTGGCCTTACGTGGCCAATCCTTTGTGTCCCCTCTTGAATTTCCATTCGCACCCATCTAATAATTCACTCATATAACGAAGCATAACCATAACTATGAGAAAATTTAACAAATATTGCACAAAAAGGATGAAACAAAAGAGATTCTCAGCATGCAATTCACAACTCACATTATGAAACAACAGAACAAAAACTGATGACAAACGTCTGTGATTAGTAAGTGTGCGCTCATCCAACAAGTCTTAAGGAAAGAGGGAACAAAGGAATTAACAATTCAAGCGAACAAAAACGATTAAGACCAATCAGGCTCACACTATGAAACAACAGAACCGCTCAAGGCAGAGCTCATACAGATAAATAAGTCTGCTTGAAGTTCATTGAAATTCCTCATCATGCCAAGAGCCTAATGTTTGTCCTTCAAAATTAAGGCATTATATGGATGAGGTCCCACCTAGACTGTCAATCAAGTTTTTCCATAAGGAATTGACCCATCATTTATTTGCTTGCATAAGTAGATGGGAGATCAGTTTTGAAACTTTCGACATTTTCTTCCTTCTTTTTTCTCACAATTAAATTCATCCTTATTTTCTTTGTTCTTCATAACTATTTTTTCATAATTTTTCTCATTGCATATAATATAAGCTGCATATGAATTCACTCAACAAAGATGTAAACATTCGCATCCCCAAACCAAATAAATATCCAAGAAATTACTTGAAAATTAAAATCCACTAAACTAAAGTTAAAATAGCATGCGGCTTGAGGAGGAAACAGTTCAAATTCACTTGTTAAAAAGCTTGAGAAATGTGAAACTAATCGAGTTGTCAACCGAATGAATGGCGCACGTTAGCGGTTCAGATTAAGTAAAATCGTCGGAAGTTAGGTCAGTGAGAAATATGCAGAGACAGTTGATTGAAGCCGAAAAATATGAAAAAGTAGATGGTTTTCCATTACTCAAAAATAGATCATAGTACTAGAACAACTTCTGGTACAAGCTGGGACCAGATCCTGATCATAGAAATTATTTAGATTCAACATTAAGAAAATTCTTACTAAACATTAACTGTTTCCCTTTCATAATCTACATGCCGAGAAAACAGAGTAAGCAACAAAAAAAAAAAAACTAGCGAATAAGAGAAAAATATCACCAAAGCATCATATCCAGCATAAAAACACATATATATGTATTCAAAAACATGGATTCAACAAAAACGCCAAGAATCCTGGCAAGCACACACCAGGCGACTTATCAAAGCCGAATTCCCTCCCGACCCCACCAAACGCTTTTGCAGATTCCACAACACCAAAGAAGGAAGAAACAACCCAATATGCAGTCTGGAGAGACAGAGAAAACCCAGGATACTTTTCTCAAAAAAAAAAAATTCAAAAAATGAAATCAGGGGAACCGACGTGGCCTTAATAAATTTATAGGAAAATGAAGGAAGGATGTAGTTCACTCCCTCTGCCAATCACCCATGGATCCAATTACTTGATTAGGGCAAACACAAAAAAAGGAGGAGGACGATGCGAAAAAGAATAGAAGAGGACAAGAAGAAACGAGGCATACCAGCGTCCGACGGCGAGGATAAGAAGAGGAGCGCACTTAGCTTGATCGGGCGAAGCTCGTAGGAGCGACGACGAGCTTGAATCGGCGAGCGAGAAGAAAGTCGAAGTGAAGAAGAAAGGGGAAGAAAAAGAAGAAAAGAAGAATCCGGTGTTTTCATTTTATCCCAATCGACCAAATCCCGTGTTTTCGATTTAATTCGAAAACAAGGAAACAAAGACATAACTGTTTCCATTCATATATAAAATGCTGAAAATATGAATTCATTTTCTTTGTTTTCAAAATTTGTTTTTGTCTGATTCTCAGAATTCAAACGCTGCTCTTGTTTTCGAAAAGTTTGAATAGAGAAACAGAAAATTTTCTACCTACTAAACAAAATTTAAATCGCCCACTATATCCCAATTCTTCCATGCGTACCCATCCTAAAAAAGGCAAAATTGAGACCACAAAAAATGGTCGCTAGAGAGGTATGGCGATCACTTAGTGACTACAACGTGTAATCTTAGAAAATCTCATCATAAAAACAGATCAGTGACCAAGTGGTCACAAAATGCGACCACTAGAAATGTGGTCATTGAATTGGGCAACCACAACAATGTGGTCACAAATAATGACCAAATGAACTAGATAGTGATCAATTTTATGACTACCTTGTAGTCTTTAAATTATGGTTGTTGATGTGGTCACTAATATCGGTGAAGATTTAGTGACTATCTACACAAGGTAGCAAATTTGCGACCACAAATCGTGGTCATTATATGTTTGTGGTCGTAAGGCAGTCACTATATATCATAAAATAGTTTCTTTTAGTGACTACATTACTGCCTTCGTATTGCGGACTACATCTTGTGATCACTAAATTTATAAATATATTTTAATTATTTAATTATTTCATAAAAATTAATTATTAATTATATATTAATAAGTTTAAATGTGTTATATATATATATATATATATATATATATATATATATATATATATATAAGGATAAGTTTAAATATATTTATTATTTAAATTTAAAAACACAAAGTATTAAACATTAAAAATCAAGGTTGAGGTCCAAATGTTAGAAAACAACACAAAGTATTAAACATTAAAAGTCAAGACTGAGGTCCAGATGTTAAAAAACATAAAGTATTAAACATTAAAAAACGTGATATACTTAAGATTGAACACATGGTGGCGACTATGTCTGATCTGTGCCTGGACCATTTGGGTGACAACTGACCGCTCGAAACCTCACTCTCTCCTCCATCATCTGCTCCATCATGTGGCGCATCATCTCCTCGGTCTGAAGTCTCCACTCATCAGATGACTAAATGTTACTTCGTAGCTCGAGTACTTTCTCCTGCAACTGAGATTGTGCAGACTCAAGCTCTCTAATCCGTTGATGAGCCTCCTCGAGGGGTGCTGAGGATGTAGAGGCATCAAATGCAAAGAAAGATGATTTATTTCGACATGTTTCATACATGTATATATTCCATGTGATGAAGCCTCAACGGTTTGTAGGAATATACGATCCTCGCCTTCCTTTGACAAAGGAACCTGGTTTCTAAATTCATCTTGGGATTCCATAGCAATTAGCTCATGTATCTTCTCTTGAAATAAAACGTCATATGAAACTAACGGTTTCTTAGTTATGATGTAAGACATGTTTGTTGAGCACTTACTCCCACTTGTCTTGCACTTTGATCAATATAATCCTATGATCCCTCCGGAGTTTTCCTCATATGGGTCTTGTGAAAGAGCCGTACTTTGCTCGGTGGGGCACCCTCCTTCATTTCCTAAAATAAACAAATTAGATATTAGATATGCAGAAATTGAGATAAGTTAAAAAAATGTAAAAAAAAATTCTTACAATCCGTGTTGCATGCGCAACTAATGATATGGACCCGCAATGTATCGCGGCATTCCGCATCCCGGTCCATCACCATCAGGATAATTTCTCGACACCCTTCAATTAGAATGAGGCATCATTTCACCGACAAGGTTAACATCGCCACACTCATCGTACACAAATGCAAGTTTTCCATCTTTTCCTCCTAATGGCGAAGTATATCCGAGTATCTCTTACCTGCGAGTTGCTCCCACAATTTCTTAACGATCTCATTCCAAACATCCTCCCACTCATAGTATTTCTGTAATATATAAATTTTAGTCAACATACATGGACTTTAAAAAAAATTCGACTAAGTCTCCCCTAAAAAATGCTTTATCCAAAAATTACCTACAATGTTTTTCAATGTACATTCTCCAATTCTCAATAAATTCCACCAATTCATGTCAACTCACATTCATATTATTTGACAATTCTTAATATATGCAACTTAAAAAGCATAATCCAAACAACATCAATTTGAAATTATTAAGCATTTTCAATCATATCAACATTCAAATATCTCAAACATAATTATATATATATATATATATATATATATATATATATATATATATATATATATATATATATATATATATATATATATATATATAATATTAAAAATTGATAGAGTCTCCTTCAAAGTGCATTCCAAAATTACCTATAATGTTTTTCAACGTATATTCACTAATTCTCAATAAATCTACCAATTCATATCAACTTACATTCACATTATTTGACAATTCTCAATATATACAACTTAAAATGCATAATCTAAACAACATCAATTTGAAATTATCAAACATTTCAATCATATCAACATTCAAATATCTCAAACATAATTCTGAAGCAATTTCACTTTTATTAAAATTTAAATCAACAAAATACACAAGTTCTAGCAACCTAAACATTTATTTACCTTAAATTCACCCCAATATAGATCTCAGACCTCTCGTGGCACCGCTTTCCACATGTATCCATCTTAATGTAGTCTCTCCTAAAAGATACGGCATATCCGAGATGACATCTCATGTGACTCAACAAAGCTATAGTTATATAAATGTACATGTATTAATTTAACATAAATTGCAATTAACTAGTAAATTAAATAGTATTAAATGTCACATCTCATCATGCACTCGTAGTCTCTTACAACTACCCATATAGTTGCTTCTACGTCTAATTTAAAACCAATGATGTAAGTATGTGGTTGATTCGAGGCCTAACTTAGAGAGTGTGGGATGTTCGAGGTATTCTATGCATAACTAGAGATTAGACGGACTAACTGCGTGACAGAGATAGAAATGCTTGGGCCAAGAAATGTCGACGTGTTTAGGCCAACCTGGCTCCTATGCCAAGCAGCAAGAGGATGCGTATACTATCGATGTAGAAGAGTTGTCAAGATGAAGAATGACCCTTCTAATGTCTCGCGGCTCGACTATCCCTCATGGGCAATACTTCAAAGACTACCGATCTCATACTGAATGAAAAAATTCAAAAAATAAGACAAGAACAACTAAACACTTGGACTATAACATTATTCAGCTACAACTACCTTTTTATTTACCGTCAGTTTCATTCATATCATTTAAATCCAATTCATCCTCATTAAAATAAAATAAAAAAGACAATTAACAATTGAACACTTGTACTATAACATTATTCAGCGACAACTACCTTCTTATTAATTATCAATTTCACTCATATCATTTAAATCCAATTCATCATCCGAATCAAATGAACTTTATGTTTGTAATTCTTCTTCTTCTTCTTCCATTATATCTTCTGGGTTACCTATTAGATCATTTAATGTCCTTTGTTGATCTTCTTCAATAATTTCAACATTATGGATTTCAATTAACTCCTCTTGAAATGGAGGAGGTTCTTGCACATATGTAGTCTTTGAAAAGATTCTTGGCATCACAACAACTCCTCTTGGTTTGATTTTTGATACGGCCCTCTAACTCAACTCATTTTTCGTAAATTGCATGAACAAAATATACATTAGCCGCTACTTCAGACAAAGGGTTCATACTTTTCATATTGTCTTCTATGTTTTATCTCAACAATGTTGTATTGTTCATGAACTCTTATACTCATATTAGGAGTAAGATCAAACCAATCGTACATGAAGAGAACTGTGCACTTAATTGGCCAGTTGAGATATTCCACTTCCACTACTTCTTTAACTGACCATACCAATCATCGCATTATGGCTATAATCTTGGCCTTTGATGCAAACCCCACTATTTATTGACATTTTACTTGCACAACGTCCAACTGTGTGAAACTTGTATCCATTTACAATATAGTCATTATATATTTTAACAGTTCCCAATGAACCTTTTGTGAGATCTTGTATGAAGTTGTTATGGATACCAGAGTTCGAATCTTCTGCCTGGAACAATAGGATATAGGTATTTTACACATGTTAATAATAATATTAAGTTTAATTGATAGGGGTGAGAAAAAGAAGGCTTACATATGCTTTGAACCATATAGCAAAGTCCATCTCAAGTTTAGCATCAATTTTTGTATTTGTTATGTTTGGATTGAAATGTTACAACATATCAATGTAAACCCTATTGTTTGATAGAATTTTGGATATGTTAGTCAAAATATAATCGACTTATAAACAATATAATATATAGGAGATGTTTGACTCATAAGAAAATTAACTTGACATATGGTTCAACTTCTTCACAGTTAAGCAATATGTAGGATTGAACTGCCTTATATTCTTGTTGAGTCATATGTCTCATTCTAGAATGACCAAGTGGTCTACCACTGTATTTGAAAATTAATAGGTTTAAAGGATCATCTGATGGAATATAATCGCCACCACCTTCATACCTACAAGACGACTTGCTTTTGTCATATGATCCCTCTAAATAATACAATAGAAACATTGATGCTTCCTCAAATTGATATGCATTGCATATCAAGCTTTCCACATGTGCCTTATTCCTGGTATTAAGCTTCAATTTCCTAAGATGCCTATAAAATAATATGCTAAGTAAGGCACATGCACTAATTCAAGGTTATTGACCATTATGATTTACAAGTTAGGTTTTAACCTCTCAAATGGATACATTCATCGGAATTGCACTAGTCTTGCAATGCGTGCCTCATAGGGCAAGTGAACTGAAGATGTTTCATAGAATCAAAAAAAACTTGGAGGGAATAATCTTTCCAACTTGCATAAAATAATTGGGATGTCTGATTCAAGTCTAGCCATGTCTTCATTTGTAATTACTGTTGCAGTTAGACTTTTAAAAAACAAGCTAAGCTCGATGATAACCTTCCACACATTAGCAGGTAGTAGTTCCCGAAATGCTATAAGCATCCACCTCTAGATGAAGACATGACAATCGTGACTTTTCATTCCAAACAACCTCAATCTCTATTTATCCACACATCTACCCATGTTAGACACGTAACCATCAGGAAATTTCAATTTTGTTAACCAATCAAACAACTCCTTCTTAGCCCTATTGTTTAGGGTGTAGCAAGCCTTAGGGTATTTGCCCGTTGAAGCCAACTTATCAAGTTCTAGCCTCCGACAATAGGTATTGAGTTCTTGCCTTGACTTAAGAGTTTCTTTTGTTTTACAATGTATATTCAACACTATATTAAACAAGTTGTCGAACACATTCTTCTCAATGTGCATGACATCAAGGTTGTGTCGAATTAGAATAGAGCTCCAATATGGAAAATCCTATAATATGATGTGTTTTCTCCAACCACATGATTGATTAATCCCTCTATTCACATCATAAGCATCGACTTCGGTCACCTTCTTCAAACCCAAATGATCAATTATGCTTGGTATCTCTGAACCTGATCTAATTGGAGGTGCACCAATCGTCACAATTTTGTTTTTTAGAAAGGCACTTTTATTACGTCTAAATGGATGATCAAGTTCCAAGAACTTCTTATGATTGTCAAACCAGGACTACTTACCGCTTCTATTTAGTCTGAAGGACTCTGAGTCCTCCATACAATAAGGATAACCCAACCGTCTTGTTGTTGACCATCTAGACAACATTGAATACGTAGGAAAGTCGCTAATAGTCCACATCAATGTTGCTTGCAATTAAAAATTTTGATTCCGAGAAATGTCAAATGCTTCAACCCCATAATCCCATAATAGATTCAACCCATGTATCAGAGGCTGTAAGTACACATCTAACTTGTCTTTAAGATTCCGAGGTCCTGGAACAAGAATAATTAAGAACATGGATGTATCCTTCATACATAACCATGGGGGTAGATTATACATAGTCACAATAATAGGCCAACACGAGTATTGTTGCCTAGATTGGCCAAAAGGTTGAAACCCATCGATGCAAAGGCCGAGCTTTACATTTCCAACTTCTATTGCAAAATCAAGTGAACGTCATTGAAGTGCTTCCAAGCAATATAATCGAAAGGATGTTGCATGACATCATCCTCAACCACATGTTCTGCATGCCACCTCATTTCATTAGCAATGGCTTTAGATGAATATAGACTGAGAAGCCGATCCTTTAAAGGAAAGTAATACATTTTCTTGAAGGGCACGTCGATTTCTTTCTCCCTCTTCCATTAGTGTTGTTGTTTTTCTTGAAACGTGGATGGTCATAGAACCTACACAGTCTTGTTCAAATCTTCCCCCAACAAATCATGCATTCATTAGGACAACCACTACTAAAAATAACCAGATTACCGACCAAATCACCGACGAAAAAATTACCGTAATTACTCGACCAAATCACGACTCATTAGAGACCAAAAAGGGTTTGGCCAAAAGAAAATTTCCGAATTAAATTTCCGAATTAAAGACCGACCATATTTAATGACTAAATAATTTTTTGGTCGAAATTATCCTCAGAATTGTAATTTTAATTAGCGCCTCAAAAAATTACCACCACCATCGATCAAGTAAAGACCAAAATAAATTACCATGAAAAAATGGTCTAGAATAGGCTTATTTGGTGGGAAGGACTGTAATATCACCAAAATTTGGTCAGGTAATTGCCAGTTAAAAAATCACCTCGATATCGATCCAAAGCAAATCACCGCTCATCTTTTCTTCCTTCCTTCTCCACTGGGCCAGCACCAATTAACACTTCGATCTGGCAACACCTCTACTAACCTCTAAGCTCCTACACCATGTGTTTTCCCTTTTTTTTTCTTTTCTATTTTCCTTCACATTTTTCTTCTACCTGAAATTTTCCGGCGGCGAAACACCTCGGGCCAACCCTCCAAACTTGCGTTTATTTGATTGAAGGTTTGCACTCTCGTGTGGGTTTTTCTCGTTTCAGGATGGAATCAATTGGGGTTTCGCCTCAAGGATCTATATACGCTTGCTTCAACTGTGGTTTTGTTTCTATGTGTGAAGATTTTTAACAAAGATTTGAAGAAGTTTCTTTTGGTATGTTTATTCAAAGATTTTCCCGTTTCTCCCTGTTTCTCTGTTCTCTTCATTTTTGTCACACTTATAATAGCCCTTGACTGTGGTTTTTTGTTTGCTTTCACGCCTTATAGATCTCTTTGCGTATTTGGTTTTCAAGAGAGTTGATGGGCTTAGTCCTCTTCCTTCGGTCGCTGAGGACTTCGCCACTCATTTCCATGGAAAAGTTGAGAAAGTTCCATTTCTTTATCTGTTTTTGTCTGCTTATAGTTATTTGATGACACTTTGAATTGTTTACCATGAAAACTTGTGTTTATGAGGATGACAAAAAGTCCAGCTTGTATCTTTGTTTCCTGATGAATATATATTCTTCAAGGATCCATTTAGGGATTGGTTTTGCTTACAAAATGGTGAGTGTAAGATATGTAATTTAAGCTTCTCCGTGGGGTATTTGGGAGAAAGTTCCTGCCATCACGTAATTTTAATTGAATGTATTTTAACCACCAAATTGGTCTCGTATTTTAATGGTAACCGAGAAACCTTATTTTCTCGATTTGGTCTTCAGATTTTCTAAGATTCATAGAATCCTTCATTTCTTAATCAATTTGATCCTTGATCTAACCAAATTCTTCCTCGACAATGATTTCCTCGAGTTTTTTAATTTACTGAGGGTAGATCTATTAACATCTTCACACTAAGAAGAGTACTAGTATCAGCAATAATATTGAATATCCTCAACCTTGATTTTTTTTCCTCCTAACTTATCAAGCAAGACAAGTTAGTCCAGTAGCTGATTATTTCCATGTCAAGACATTTTACCACACAATTGTTATCGGGAGCTTACTCATTTCTAAAATCGCAAATAATAATAAACCAAGAAAATTACATGTATTCTAATAATGGTAATGGTTTCTAATCATATTATTTCTCAGATTTACTTGAAGTTCTTGGTCTCACATGGTAATTGTTTTTGCTTTTGCTTACTGAATATTTAACCTCCAAACACACAATTTTCGCACTAAAAAAATTCAGCTTGACTTCATTTTTGCCTCTCATCCTACCTTTTATTGTTGATTAGATAATAAGGCATGTTTGGGAGTAATTTGATTTAAGGCTTCTTGTTTTGATTTTTGAATAGACTGAGGAATGCCATAGATTTATCATACCCTCACTGGCCCAGTTAGTTTATTCGTTTCACATCCTAAAAATTCCTGCTATCCTACTAGGTATCTGTTTGGTTTCCCGGAAAACAAATGGTCACACTTTGATGCCGGAATTAAAAACAGGATTTGACTTGTTTGTGGTTGGTTTTATATCTTGACATGATTTGTGCTTCTCAAATCTATTCATGCTTACTTTCTCTATCACTATGGAATAGGTAACCACCCAAGTGATTGTGAAGTGGAAAATTTAGCTAGTGATTTAGAACTACACTCTGCAAACCATCTATTTCAGTTTATAGAGAATAAATTTGGTTTAATTTATTCTAATAAACTATGGTTGAGTCGCATGAGATTCATGCATGGGATACAAATAGAAAAGGACTATGGTAAATACATAAAGTTAACTTCCTTTGCTGCAATGGTGGTCCAAGAAGTGATAGGTTCAAATTTCACTCACCTCCTTATGGACCTCAAGTACGCTTTTGCTAGGTAGAAATAAATAAAGTACTTAAGGTTGTAAATCATTAGAGAAGGAGGGTTTTTTTCTATACTTAACACTAAAAATTAAAATAATTCATACAACTATGGTAGATCAATAATTTAGAACAAAGAAGAGTTGATTATGATTATCGAATGTGGGTTTTGTACTTCTTTCCTCCATCTCTGGGGTTCACTCGAGCTAGTTCTTGGTTTTTGGCTATTTTTCTTTGAGCTAGTTTCGTTTGTACTCTGCTAAGCTTACCGCTACAAGTTGCTCATTTTCTTCTTGATTGCAAACTCTGCATAACTCTTTCGTTAGACTCACATAGTGTTCTGCACTCTATAAAGCTCCTTTGAGTCTAGAATCCACCCATATATAGCTTGATAAAATTGAGCTCATCCTATTAAAGGAAATGAAGAAAATCAGTGGTCCCTGCTGCTGCACACTTACTGCAGTGTGTTGATTTTCTTCATGATTTGAAACATGCATAACTCCTTCATTAGAACTTGGATTTGGGTGTTCTTAGACTCTATGGAAAGCCCTTTGAGTCTAGAATCCACCCATATATAGCTTGATAAAAATTGAGGTCATATCCTATCCGAAAATGAAGAAAATCAGTGGCCCTGCTGCTGCAATTACTGCAGTGTGCTGATTTTCTTCATGATTTGAAACATGCATAACTCCTTCATTAGAACTTGGATTTGGGTGTTCTTAGACTCCTATGGAAAGCCCTTGAGTCTAGAATCCACCCATATACAGCTTCTTGATCAGAGTTGAACCTATTAGATTCGAAAATGTGATGAAAAACAGTGGTTGCTAAGCATTGCTACAAGTTGCTCATTTTCTTCAAGCAAGGATTGCAAACTTGCATAACTCCTCTATTAGGACTCATATAGGTGTTCTTAGACTCTATAGAAAGCCTTTCAGTCTAGAATCCACCCATATATAGCTTGATCAGAGTTGAACTCATATTAGATTCGAAAATGACGAAAAACAGTTGTTGTTGTTGCTGCTGCTGCTACTGCTGCAAGTTGCTCATTTTCTTCAGGGATTGCAACTTGCATAACTCCTTCGTTAGGACTCTGTTATAGGTTCTTGAACTCTATGGAAAACCCATTGAGTTTAGAATCTGACTATATACTATTTAATAGCATTGGGTACCCATATATTTCTGAAATTTAGATTAGAGTACCAAGTGTACTAATCACTTGAATGAAATTTATAGGAATATATGAGTTGATTACATGATATAGTATGAATTTAAGGAATGATATGGATATAAGAACATGTGATAGGATTAAATTGAAGAAATCGCTTTTAACATATATAAACTAAAAAATTTTTAATTATACGACGAAATCGTTGCATTCTCTTACCAACGATTTGAAAATGCATCATCATAAACGATTAAAGGTCGCTTTGGGGATTCATATAGTTAGCCGTGAGAGCATCCGTCTAGTTGTATTACACTGGTTTGAATACACCGGATTGTCCCAAAGGGACTGCTTACGCAAAGGACGTTAATTAAATGATCATGATTTAATTTAATTCGTATATATTATGTGTCATTTTAGTGCTCGCTCGCTTGTTCTCCTAAAAGTACATTAGGATATATAAATAGTAATGTAATTTGGTTAAATCAAGCAGATTATGAATATTATTTATATATCTTATTTAGTGTACTTGGAGAACCACGCGGAGGTCGCCAAATGCACAACAAGATAACGTGATCTTTTTTTTAACGCACTTTTGTAAATGGATTAGACCAAACCTATTGAAGAGAAAAGAACCGTTGACTCGGTGGAGGCGGAGGTGGATGTGTAGTAGGTCGATATCACACGCGTAAAAATAACTTTATCTAACCACAATAAATGGTTAATGCAATTGATAAAAATAATTGAGGACAATCAGTTTGCTTACTAAATTGATTTTTTTGTGACTAGTTATGAAGACGATCGTGGAATGGATGTAATGAGGGTCGAATAGTGAATGGAACGTTCTAAATGAACGGGATAAAGTTGATGAATTTGTTGCCTCGCCTCCGAGACATCCCGAGTGCAGGGAATGGTAAGTACAAATATAAGGTGTCTCGTGACTTTAGTTAAATGTCGATCAAGAAGTTTTAATGTCAGACTGCGGAAGGGTGCATTTGTATAGAAATGGTTCTTGTGCCAGACACTATGTTTGATATACCATGGTGAGAAGCAAGTTCACCAGAGGTGTTCAAGTTCAATATGGGTGTCAGTAAGTGAAACCGATCAGATGGTCTCGATAATATGAATCACACTACATACCATAGAATGGTTTGTGATGCTGCGGGTCCTGAATTCAACCCGGATGAGGAACCCAATGCCGAGGCAAGGAATTTCTATGACATGATTCGAGCTGGAGACAAACCTGTATATGAGGGAAATTCTAAGCATACTCAACTATCTGCAGCCGTGAGGATGTTAGAAATAAAGTGCATACGTGTTCGCAGTAATGGCTCATGATATGTCTAATTTCATTCAAGAACTCGCGCACAAGATAATCTGATGCCATCGGATTTCTACAAAGACTAAGAAGCTAGTTAGAGGGTTGGGATTACCCGTACAGGTCATTCATTGTTGTGTGAACAACTGTATGATATACTGGGGTGATGACAAATGGACCTAATGGGCCTGTAAAAATGTGGGCATGCTCTAAGACAAGCAAAAGGTTAGTGGGTTCCTGAAATAGATTGTATATAATGAAGTTGAAGGTGTCAGGATAAGAAGATTCACTATTTCCAATAACACCTAGGTTGCAAGAGATTGTATGCATCAAATCAAGTAAATGTACCTAATGAAATTAGTGGCATTCGCAGCATCATATATGGAGGATCTGAAGACGTATCACCTTCCGATGCCCTCGCTTGGAAACATTTGACGGGTGTTTCGATTTTTCATCCGTTCGAAATGTTAGTTGGGTTTATTTTACTATCGATGGTTTTCACCACTGGGTCAATCCGACAATATTCTTTGTGGCCTCGTGGTGGTGACGCCAGATAACTTGCCTCCGCACTTACGACATGAGGAATTTATGTTTTTGAATCTGTTAAGGCTTCTGGCCTACGAATCCAAAGGAAGATGATGCTTTCTCATGTTCATCGGAGAAGCGGAGTTGAAAAGTCCGTGGGGTGTCAGTTCAAACTTATGATATTTCCAAACGGAAAAATTTTCGGGACATACACTACCCTCATTCGACCATAAATGACTTCCAAATAGATTCAATGATGTCCGCAGTAATCACGGTATGTTGGCATGTCCGCATTGTATGGAAGACTCGATGCTTTAGATTACCAAGAGCGGAAATGTGGTTCGACAACCATCGGAAAGTTTTTAGCTCATGAATCATCCGTGATTCACTTAACACCAAAGACTTCATTTAGAATAGAAAAGGTTACTAAACAATTCCTAGGTTAGATCCGGGGATGGAAATTCACAGATTTGAATAACAGAGGGTCGAGGAAGGTGATAGATGTTGATACGAGGTTGTGAATGTGCAAATATATCTAAGACTTGTGGGTGGAATAAGAGAAGTATTTTCTGATTTGTTCTACTCGCGTGAACACTTGCTCGTGCAAAATTCGATGTTATGCATATCGAGAAGAATGTGTCTGACAATATTTTCAATACAAGAGTTTAATATCTCCCAAGGAAAACTATGACACGCATAAGTCAAGAGATGAGTTGAATAAATATTGTCGTCAGTCTCAATTTGCACAAAATCTTGTCACCAAGAAATACCCTGATGTGCCATTTGTTCTCAATAAATCATGTATAAAGGATGTGTCAAGGGTAAAAACCGAGATTTGCATGGTTATGCTTCTAATTCAGTGGAGATGTTGATGCGAACAAACTTAAGATGTTTGGCATGAAGAGTCATGATTGTCATATTCATGCAAAGGTTGTTACCAATTGCTCCTTCGAGAATTCCTCGCCAAATAGAATATGGGAGCCAATAATCGTAGATTTCTTTATTCTTCAACAACTCGACTTCTCTTTAACCGATGAGGAGTCGAGAATCTCGGATGAACAAATTCCTCGTTATCTTATGCACCGAGTAGATCTTCCCTCCAAGTTTTTGACTCAATGGAACATCTTCCGTTGCACTCGCCACGGCTAGGATTGCCGGGTCTCAACCATTATCGCTGGATGTATCCTCCAAAGGTAATATTAATTCACTCAACCAATTCTTTCCTATATATATATATATATATACACACACATGCTACATGACTTGTAATATTCACAATCTTCAGAGATACTTGAGGAAAATAAAGTATAAAACCATGAATAAGGCCTCGTGTAGAGGGTCTTATATCAATCGGGTATACATGGATGAGGTCACAAATTCGTGATCATTCTATTTCAAAGAAGGAGATCCAACTCTTCCAATTTAAGGAAAAAGTGGAATGAGGTTTATCTCTGATGACATTGTGGATGATGATATGTTTGAAATTTTCAAGCCTCCGGTAAAGCACCTAAGGCCGAAGGGAAATCTGCATTCAGCGACAATGAATATACTCATACCTCATCTATATGTCCTAAATGAATTGTCCAGAGGTTCAAATCCATTCATAGAGTAAGTAGTTAAAAGTCAAATGAGATCTATTTAGGCATGTTAATTTACTATTTCCTCTCAATGTATCCATTTTCTAATTTTATTTCTATTTTTAGTGTATTCAAGTATAGAAAAACGTAAACGCCTAAACTTGAAATCGATTTTGTCGCCAAATGCCGTGATGGAGCAAGAATTTCCATCATGGTTTGAAAAATACATATGTTTACTAAACATGAAAATCACAAAACAATTGTAATGTTATGATACAAATTTATAATTGTAATCTCAACAATACATTGATTTCCAATTATAGGTTCATAATCGTGCAAATAAAATTTCCAATCATTATCTTCGAACTATAGCACGAGGTCCCCTTAAGAGAGGTTAGAACTTACAACTAAGCATCGCGGTGAATGGTTTTAAATTTCACATCAATCGTATGGGAGTTACTCGGCAAATGCATAATACGGGGGTATGCATTAAAGGATCCGTGATACAATGAAACCGAATCACTATTACTGGACTCGTCTAAGTGATCAAGAATTTGAATCCCTCCCTGCAAAAGAATTGTGTTATTCAAATGTGAATGGTTCACCCAACACCACACATGCTCCAGATAGTTGTCCATCCTCGATATAAACTTGTCGACGCACGATAAAAAATGATTCAACAAGTATGAACCTTGGCCTTTAGCAGCATAAGCATCACAGTTTATTATCGCGGAATATCCCGGGTCGGACCGGTCCTAGAAAGGATTGGAAAGTCAGAAAAGATCAAAGCTAGGTTTCAAATTGACATCCCCGCATCACCAAGTAATCGGATGTCATGTAACCAGCATTTCAAAATGATGACAATGATGTTATAATCAAGTCAGGCTGGGACGAAGACGCCCTTTTATCAGATCTTCTCTCGAGATGGATACAAGTGGGATGTAGATGTTGATGAACATTTAATTGATCATGCGAGGAAGAAACGAGTGATGTGAAGAGGAGTTTGAAAATGATGTTACTACATCCAAGAAGAAGACGAACTGTATTTAGATGATTCCGATGAGAAATGAGTGGTTATGAGTTTTAGTTATTTCAATCGTTAATCATGTTTGTTTATTTTCATTGCCTTATGTATTTTACTTGATGCTTACTAATCAATAATGTGTTGTTTATTATTTTTAATAGATATGGCACGTGGACGAGGTAGAGGCAAAGACGCTGCCGGTGTCGTACTCGAGCTCGGGTATAAGAAGGCCTCGTGCATTCGATCCCGTGTGAGGGTGTGGGTGGATGAGACCCCCACACGCATGCAGGAGGTCAGGAATGTACCCGCAAAGAAGAAGATCGCCAGGACCGATCCACATCATGGTCCTAAGATTGTGATGAATGACTGCAGACGTGGGAGGGAGATAAGGGAGAGGATGGGAGATGTCGAGAGTCTCCTGTGAGCACCTTACGTACGAGACCTCCCTTTACTGTTTTTGATCCGACACCGATAATCCGTAAGATATGAAACTTAACTAATGATTTATCCATTTCTTTAATTTATTTCTACTTGCTATGAAATTTTGGGTTACGTGACGAAGTTAGGAGCCGTCCTGTCTAATTTCTGTGGTTCTCGAGGACAATTTTCTGTGAAGTCCTTAAACCTCATGGACATAATTGGAAGTCACCGACGATAGAGACCGCTTGATGATTCGAGAGAATTTAAGGTATATATTAATACTTAACATTTTACATCTTTTATTTATTCTTTTGTTCAACATGAAATATATAAATTATAATCAAGTATCAAGCTTCTATAAAGGGACAATAAATTCAAGGAGGCTGGCCAAAAGGTGTTTTCATAAACATGTCGCTGCCAGATAAAGACACTGCACGAGGTCAAAAGATAAAATCTATTGAAGAAGAAAGAGCAAGATTCGAGTGTCCCCGATCATATGTTTTCCGTATGCGAGAAGATGGGAAGATCCCGATTATAGGAAGAGGCGTGAGAAACAGAGGCGGCAATCGCCGCCGAGCTGGTCGGAGGGTAGTGGCATGTCTCACACACTCGATCTCGCTCTATGCGTGAGCACGAACGAGCATTGGTATTATTTCTAATTTATACTTCTTATGTTTATTACTTTGTGAATTGTGTTCCAATTATGCTATTTTTCTATTTAAGGATTGTTTTTTCAATTGAATTAAACGTATGTATTGTTTCAGAATTAAAGACACGCAAGGAGGGTAAGAAGCTCCAAGGCTCTCGCTTATTCAGACATACACGCATTACCTAAGGGTCATGATGATCGATCTTTGTTGATCGTAGATCTCGTGTTAAATGTAAGTTTCATTAAAATAAATTACTTCTCTTTCTTTTTTCAAGATAAATTAAAATACTTATTTTTACTCATTTTATCCGTATGTGGACCCTGGTGGTTTGGAAATGTCGGGACAGTTGCCATGTTATTGGGACATGTTGTATTTTGCAGAGCTCCCAACATAAAGGAGAGACTCGCCGATTTTGTTAAACTCAGTCTCGAGAAAGGAATCAATGAAGGCATCTTACACTCGACATCCACGAATATTCGCAGCTGATCTGTCATTAACGACCCCTGAAACCCGGGTGTCATAAAGAACTCCTCCTACACCATTTGCTAGAAGCCAACTCTATGGAAGTAAGACACAATAGAGGAGGAAAATTACCTAGACCACACATTATGAAAATAAGAATCTGCACCAAACCAATCATATGACTAACTATGATTACAAACCTAAAGGAAGACCCTACCCAATAGAAAAACCCTATAAGTTCCAAGGTCAGGCCTTAGGCCAAATACTAAATATAACATCTCACGATCCACAATTATGGAATAGTGTAATAGATGTAAGGAAATATCCACTAGTAGTATACGTCCTGAAAAATACCCCACGAAATGCACTCGAAACTATGTGACAAATATTTAGAAACCTTTTAGAGAAAGTACAAGGGCATTATGGGAATCATACAAGACAAACCCATTAAGAAGAGTCAATACGATTTTGTAAAAATATATCACACCACGTATATAATTGAAGGAAGAATATAATATATAAGGCTATATTGTCTTATATAAACATAATGAAGATATTGGAAGATTTATATTAGAAGAAAATTATTTATCCCAATTACATGTAAAAAATATAATCCAAAGATTTGTTTATACTTCTCTATTTTTTTGAAGATCAATTAAAATATTTATTTTACATGTTTATTAGACAAGATATGAGGGAATGTTACCGGCCGCGACTAAGCGTATTCCCGTTTGTCGTATCACAAAAGCCTAATATATGCTCAATTATTACCGCATTTATTAACACTGAATCCATGTAATATATATAGTTGATTGATATATTTTTGTGTGAGTGGTGATGTATGGGCTAAAGTGGCCATTTTTACTCATTTTATCCGTATGTGGACCCTGGTTGGTGTGAAATGTCAGGGACAAGTCACATGTTATTTGGACATGTCAGATTGGGTAGAGCTCCCGCATGAGACTCGCCCGATTTTCGCAACCCAGGTTCCGAGAAAGGGACTCAATGAAGTGGTGTCTGGCTACCGACATCCATGAATATTCGGCAGCTACGCTGTCAACGAATTTCCTGAACATGTAAAAATATAATCCAAAGATTTGCCTTATACTTCTTTTATTTTTCAAGATAAATTAAAATACTTATTTTACATGTTTATTAAAGTAGATATGAGGAAATGTTAGTCGCGACCGCCGACCCTACCACTTCAAGTTCATGTGATGGTGCAAATGCGTAGTTCTCATTCATCACCACTCCATGGATAGCCACGACCGACGGTATGAGGTTGTTTCATATATGAGAAGATGCCCCGGCCTATGGCGCCTACCGTCATATCATCATTCTACCAAGATAGACTAATTTCATTATGAAGCCCATCTTCAGGACCATTTTCGAATTTGTTCTCGACGATGGAGGACTTTCAGACGCTGGCGCAAAGATACAAGATTCAATCGTCGATACCGTGAGCCGACGCATGATCGACTATGAGGATGATGTGGATGAGTCGTGATCCGCATTTCGACCGCTTACAAAGTCGCGGTCGTGAAGGTGGACTGCAGCTTCAACCCCGATGATCTACCTCGATTGTTCTGGCCAGAATGCTCCAAATTTACAAAGATCTTACTCAATATTCTACAAAGAAGACTCCGTGAACCAAGATCAGATCAAGAAGAATAGACAATTTCTAGTACTCCCCAAAGATTCTAGACATCTCACCATACGACTGTGATACATCTCAACATCAATGGATGATGACACTAGGTCGATGATTGGAGTGTATTACACTAATTTTTTTTATGTCTTATACTCTGATTCGTAATCTACGTTTTTATTTTCTTTTACTATATATATGCAAGATATATATTAGTTTGCTTGCTTTAAAATATTTTTTACTCTCTTTATATAATATGCATGCAATTATCAGATTCTTTCTTTGTTTCGTAATCTTAATATATATATATATATATATATATATATATATATATATATATATATATATATATATATATATATATATATATATATATAGTCAGAATGTAATTATCTACCATTTTGAGATTCATTTACCACTCAACAGATATTAAAAATTTTGGCTCGCTAAGGTAATTTGTTTCAGATCACAATCTCATTTGGGTGACCATTTAATGGCCAATGATATTAAAAAATTTTTTGGTCGATTTGGTCGCACTTGTCAATTACCGACCATTTGTAAATGGCTCTCAGAAATGGTCTGAAATAGCCTAAAATGGTTTGTCGGTAAATAGTCGGTAATTTACCAACAATGATTTTGTTTCAAGGAAATAATTAATGTAATTGTACCATGCATTAAATAATTTGGCCGGTAAATGGTCGGTAATTCGGTGATTTTTAGTAGTGAACAATGTATCTTCTCGACTGATAAACCTAAGCCTTGAACCATACGCTTTGTTTCATAAAAGCTTTTAGCGATAAGATTCTTTTGGGCACAACCTCTTTCATTAGTTTAGCAATTGTATACAAATGCATCGCTCGTATTATTGGTGTCACCATATTCAAGTGATTCTAGCCACCATCGATAACTCGCTGACGACACACCCTCGACCATAATGGATTATTAGCAACATCAAGCATATCATAAAATTGTTTGGCCATTGATTAGATTCTCCTATATTCATAATTTTGATCAAGGAATTACTTCCACAAAGATCTATAACCATTGTATGATAATCATTCATTGGATTAGAAGGATCGTCGGAATCCATACAATGATGCTCATATATCACTTCATCCGTTTCCCATGTCTATTCCACACAAAATATTCTGGTTTGAAACTATATCTCAACATATGGTATTTCACTGTCTCCATATCAAGAAACTAGCGATTCTAACACTTAGATCTCCAACACAAACACTTTATTTTTTTCCCCTTCCATCCACTCTAAAAAATTAAACTCTTAAAAAATAATATTAAAATTACCACATTTGGAATAAAAGTACTCCTAAAAAGATAAATTCTCCACGTGATAACAAAAGCCCACGTAGGTGAAATGTTTTGGTCTCTCCTAACTTAACAAGTGATCTCGAGTTCAAACCTTGGGCATACAACTATATTCTCTAGTAGAACTTTACCGTTCTTGATTAGTCTAAGTGTCCTGAGAATATAGTTGGAGATAAGGATAAAATATTTTTAAAATTAATATCTTAACTACATGATAAATAATATTATTTTCTAACATCAAACAATAAATATATTTTTATAAGTATTATTATTTATAAATAATATATCATGAATAAATTAATTATGATACTAAAATAAAATAAATTATTTTTATTTATAATAGATTTATATCAATTTCCTACCATGATACTTCTAAAATCGGTTAACTTAAAAAGCATCATTAAACATACCAAGTATCAAGGTCGAAGTAATTCCTTGACATTTTTTTAAGTGCCAAGAATCAAACATCATAAAATGCATTTTTTTGTTTATAGTGAATTTTCTTAAGGTTTTCAAATGAATGATGAGGATGAAAGTAGAAAACGAAAAGTCTTGATTTAACCACATTAATTTTACCACACAAAATTTCAATTCTTATTTTCTATCCAAGTCAACTTTGTGAAAATTCATTTATATTATATATTTATAACTTTATAACTTTACGTAACCATATTTAATTTATAGGATAAAATTGTTAACTTAAAAAGTAAAAAGAAAAAATTTTGAAACACAATATTATGCATATTAATTTAATAAAAAATAAATTATGAAAATAAATTATATCAAACTTTATAAAATTAAATTTCAAAAAATATTTTATTTATATTCAAGTAAATAAGAAAACCTTAATCTATAAAAAAAATTTTAAAAATATTTTTAATCAATATTATTAATATAAATATTTGAAAACAGTTTTTTTTTTAACTATGAAAACATTTTTTTATTCACTAACATTAATGAAATAGATTTTTTGAAAATATAAATATTTATAAAATTTCAATGACATTATTTTTTTATTAATTGGATAAATATAAAATTCAATACTAATAAACTATAATTTTATTCATTGATATTAATGAGTGAATTAAAAAACCATTTATTAAAATTTATTTATTTGGTTTTTTTTAAAGCTAATCATTTTTTATTAAAATTCTTGTAATGAGACAAAAACCACATGAATAGTGACCACAGGTAGGGTGGTCACTATATAATCAATCAAATGATAAAAGTTTTATCGATTATTCTTACCTTGTTACGACCACTATGTTTGTAATCACTATTTACCAACCACGGATCATCTTTAATGAACTCATTGAATCCAGGGCGTGTTACAACTTACAAGCGGCTTGGAATCTGAAACTGCTCATGATGCTTTCCAAATTCCAACTAGTGTTTTGTTTCCTCTGTAGTATTTTCTCTCATATTTTTTCAATAAACAAATATACCCTTGAGAAAAATATGAGAAATAATGTATTAATTGGAACTTTTTTTTTTCTAATATTTTAGTTCTTTTCACTTTTCCTCTGTGATTTTTATCCACATTTTCTCTTAAATTTTTTAGGTTGTGTATTGTCTCTTAAAAAAATTTCTTATATTTAGTTGTATAATGAAAAATAGAAAATAAATATAATAAACTTCAAGTTGTAAATAAAAACAATATATTGAATTTGACTTTATTTTTATTTTCCTTCTTTTTTTTTTCTTTCCCTTAATTTTTTTTGGGAAACAAAGATACCCTAAGGAAAAAAGATAAATGTAAATAAAAATAATATATTGAATTTGACTTGATTTTTATTTTCCTTTATTTTTTTCAAATTCCTTTCCCTTGATTTTTTTTTGGAAAACAAAGATACCCTAAGGAAAAATATAACACATGTCTCCCATCAATCAAGTGTTTCTATACCATAAGCCATCAAATTACTACATGCCTCTTAATAATAATTTATATCTTTTTTTTTATAAGTATGATGTGCAATATATTAACAAAAAAGGGTCAAATCCTAGGATATACAAGGGGTATACAAGGGACTCAACAGGAAAAGAACAAAAAAAATGTATAGAAACATAATACCTACCGCCTGCCCAAAAAACTAAAGAATACATTAAAGCAAACTTATAATGGAATAATCCCCATCATAGATTAAACCTACCCAAGCAGATAGGGAAGTGATAAAAGACTACTTTAGCGAACTGGTCGAAAAACTCATTTTCAAAAACTACCTTATTTCTTTCCTTCTAAATTGCCCAAAAAAAACTAGAAAGGGCTGCCTTCCAAATTTTTCTTGCTTTCTTTCTTATTGGAAATGTTATCCAACCTCCATCGAGTCTTTGCTAAGCATGCACTCCACCATACATTAAAAGAAATATACGCTCAAAGGCCCCAAATCACGGGATGCTGAATGAGAAGGTACTCAAGAGCCCCCTTCTAAAGATAGGGGCCTCTTCTTTCTAGCATAGGGGACATCTGCTAGTGAGCTAAAAACCCTTCTTCTTTTTTAGCTAATCCACAGTTAGCACCTTATCCCCACCAAACCTCGCAAGTGAACATACACGCTTTAGGGGCGACACAACTATTCCTGGGACATCGTGGACCATAGAAAGTGGTTGTTTAAATCCCCCCTTCCATTTGTATGTACCATGCTTTGACTGAATACTATCCATCTTCCAAAAAAATTTATCCCTCTCCCTATGGACTATTTCTTTGCTGAACTAATCGTGCTAATAAACTCAGCTTTTTCCAAACTCACCATCAAGGGTTTGAAGAATCTTAAGTCCCATCCTCCTTCCCTCGAAGAATCTCAAACCTCCTCCACGGTAGCTCCTTTTGAATTAGCAAAAGCATACAACATGGGAAATAACTCACATAGCATGTCGCTCCCACACAACATGTCCTCCCAAAATCTTATACGCCCCCTGTCACCTAAAATAAAATTACAATCCTGCTTCAAAAGCTAAGTCTCTCTTCTAATATCCTTCCAAACACCCACCCTAAAGCTCTCCTTCGGCTCTTTTGAAAACCAATCCCCTGCTTCTAGACCATACTTTACCTTGATTAGACTTTTCCAAGGGGGGCTATCTTCAACTACAAGTCTCCAATTCCATTTGCCAAGGAGGGATTTGTTTAGCTTAGTCAAGCTTTGAATACTCATACCTCCTTTCTTCTTACTGGAACAGACTGTATCCTAGTTTACTAGATGAAGTTTTCTAAGTTACCCCCACCCCAAAAAAAATATGTCTGAATTTTCTCCAACCTCACCTTTACACCCTTCGGAATTCTGAACAAGGACATTATGTATATAGGCAAGTTTGTTATTAAGCTTTTTATGAGGGTTAGCCTACCCCTTTGAAATGTACTGTCTTTTCCACAGAGCAAACTTCATTCTAAATCGTCCTTCCACCCCATCCCACAATTGCAAAGAATTGCGCTTCATTCCTAGGGGGAGACCGAGGTAGGTGGATGGCATTGTCCCTGTTTTGCAACCCAACTCATGGGCCAGGTCATCTAGAATCTCCACATTTCCAATCGGCAAAATTGAGCTTTTCTCAAAATTGATCCTCAGCCCAGAGACGACTTCTAACCACAACAAAATCCAACTTAGATAGGCCATTTGATCACGCAAATCTCTACAAAAAACTAAAGTGTCGTCTGGAAATATCTCAAGCATAGGGTGAATTCAAGATCTAAATTCAAGATTTGTTTCACACAATCTCAAGCAAATAATTTATATCTCAAGCATCCCAATCTAATATCAAGATTTGTTACACACTGTTAAGGTTTAGTCGCCTAATCTATTTAGGATTATTTTCCTTCTCTCTTTAGTCTCCTAATTTGACTCTTTTCTTATTTTACCCTAACACGTATAAAATACGTATGTTTCCTCCTTTATAAATTAATGAGAATACATAATTCATTTTCTCTCAACATGGTATCGAGCCATGTAAGAGTTCGGGGAATATCTGTGTTAGGGTTTCATCAGGTGGTCACTCGACGACCCATCCAACGATCGCGGTCTCACTTAGCTGTCAGATACGGGCCGTTGCAAAGCCTCTCAGAGCCACAAAGAATCGCCGAAACAACCCGGCTACCATAAACTTTTTCTACGACTTAACCCGGCAAGTGGTGTGGACACTCCACCAGGATCGTTGGAGATGCTCCTCGCCAATGGAAGACTCTCCAGAAAAAGGTGACCCATGCGCCACCACGCGCCACCGTTGTCCCTCATGCATTGACGGATGAGGGCTCGTGGCTTATTCGATCACCAGACTTCATCACCGGAGTCGCCTCCTGCCAATTTACAAGTCTATATACCAGGTTTTTTGATCCAACACCTGCATCATCTTCTTTTGTCCATTTTTCTCTCCGGTGAAATATACTTTCAGCTTCTTCTTGATTTTTCTTCTAAGTCCAACACCTCCAAAGCTCCTCTCACCATTTGGAGTTGTTTTGTTCCTTTTGAAAATACTGATTCCATTGCTTTTGTGACTCTCTACTGATTTTTCATTTCTATGGTTGAAAAAGACATCTCTATGGCCGAGAAAGATGTTTCTATGGCTGTGAAAGGTCAAACTTTTAATTCTTTTATATCTGGAACTCCTATGATTGCCTTAGATAAACTCAGGAGAAGCGAAAATTATCAATCATGGGCAAATTCTATGGACCCTATGGTTTATTGGTAATGGTTGTGAGGATCATCTTACTACTGCGGACACAAGTATCCCCAAAGATCAACATTCTCAAAGGCGAAAAACTAATGCTTTACTATGCAATATTCTTTGGCAATATATTGATGCCAAGACTCTATATAATATTGGGGCCTATAAAACTTGCTACACTCTCTGGAATCAAGTGAACTTTACACTAATGATATCTCGCCTCTACAGGTAATATCCTTCATCAAGTAATTTGAAACAACCTTCTGTATGATATATCTTCCATGGTAGACGACCATCGACCCTTAAGGATGAACTTGTATCTATCTCTAATAAAGTCTACTAATACTGAGACTTAACAGTCAAAGATGGATCGAGTCTTTATAATCATTCTTCTACTTAACCTCGGGCCAAATTTTGAGAACATCCGGGAATAGATACCCACTTAAGCTATTATTCCAAACTTGAATGAGGCTCTTGCTCGGTTACTTCGCCATACCTCCACAGCCACTCAATCCATGCAATCTGATATTACACCAGACACTTCTATGATGGTTTCTCAGTCTCATTCTCAAAGTGATTCCAAAGGTGGACACGGTAGCAACCGGGGTAGAGGACAACTTCCTCAATGCACATACTGTCATAGGCTTGGACACACCTGTGATCGATGCACATAGCCGACCTCCCCGTACTACTTATTTGGCTCAATCTTCTAACCATTCAGCGAGTTTGAGTTCTGTTTCAGGGAGCTCATCCACACCTCAGATGGTCATTCTTAAGCTCAACAAATATGAGGAGTACCTTTGTCTCACTCAAGCAGCCAAATCTTCCTTCATTGCTTCTATTGCCTAGACCGATAATGTCTCTACTTGCCTTACACATTTATCTGCTCCTTGGATCCTTGATACTGGAGCCTCTGATCATATCTCTAGTAATAAAGACATTTTTTCTTCTCTTACCTTTCCGACTCCTTTACCTACTATTAGCTTAGCTAATGGTTCTCAAACTATATATATGGCATTACTTCGCTTTGTCCTCCTCTTCCTCGGTCCCTTACCTCAGATTTTATGTTCCGATTTTCCTTTTAATCTTATTTTCATTACTGTCGACTCAGAATCCTCTATCAGGTAATTCTAGTTTTCACACAACTCTATAACCTTATAGGACTAGAGTGCAGAGAAGATAATTGACATAGAACATGAGTCACAAGGCCTCTTTCACCTCAACTCACCTCTTTGTTCCAATGCTTGCACTTCCATGGAAGCTCCTCTCCTCCTCCACAGTCGTCTTAGTCATCCAAGCCTCTCCAAGTTTCGAAAGCTGGTTCCTCATTTTTCTAGTTTATCTTCGCTTGAGTGTGAAGCTTGTGAAACATACTCGTGTCTCGTTCCCAAAGCGTTTAGATCCTTGGACGAAGCCTCCTTTTGCATAATTAGATCCCTCATTATGTCTTACCACCTAATCAACCTCTCTTTTGCCTCCCTCCTCATGTCTTTGGTTGTGTCTGTTTTGTTCATATTCTCATTCTATAGCATGACAAACTCTTATCCAAAGCCACGAAGTGTGTCTTCTTAGGTTATTCTCACCTTCTGAGGGGTTATCGTTGTTATTCTCCCGACATTAATCGCTACTTTATCTCTCAAGTATCGTCACCTTTGGAGGATTCCTCCTTTCATGCACAGATCCTCCTATTCCAGATGTCTTATCTATTCCTCTTGTCTTACCATCTATAGATTTCCTTTCTCCACCTACAGATGCCGTGACTCGACCACTTCAGGTTTATAATCACACTTGTCCTCCCACAGGCTCTTGTCACACTTCTATGCCACAATCATCTTCTATGCCACACTCATCTCCTACTTCGATTCCGCAACCGTCTGATGATCTACCTATTGTCATTCGACCCGCTCTAATTCTAACTCACACGCTTATAATATTCTCACCTTTCAATGCTTATCTTTAATTTACTTTGTCTTTATTTCCACCCCGTCTCTATCTCCCTAAAGCATTAGCCAGGCCTCTCTCTCATCCTACGAAATGTGACAATCGATGTAATTGCTTCAAAATAATTTAGAATTTTATAACAAAATTATTATATATATTTCGTATAAATTGAGCTAACTTGGGTATTTTCTGGGAATTGTTAAATGATTATATGGCTAAGAGCCAAATGCAAATATAATATACTAAATGAGAATTGATTACACTCGAAAATTTACCCAAGTGAAAAATGACAAATTTGGAAATGTGAAAATAGAGACCTGGCGGCCAATCAGAAATGCTTTATATTATGTCTGGCGTAAATATAGGGATTTAAGTGCAATGTGGAATAAGTGTGAGTACTAGACTGCCATTCGAGAACTTAACCCAAAAATGCATTTTGTAGCCAAACAAAGCCTCGAGGAATGAGATATTTAAAACCAAATAGAAAAATGAGAAATGAGAATAGGGGGTTGAAGGCCAAACATGGCCTTACACTTAAATATTTAAAAGACCAAGTGGTCTTTGGGAGCCTATCTCGAGCAATCACGTTTTCGAGGGGGAGTGAGAAGAGTAAGAGCCAGGTCGAGGAATATCCGCATTCGTAAGATCATCCCCATTTTTGGTCTCCAAGTGATCAAAGAGGAAGAAGGGAGCTAAAGCATAGGGGTTCCAAGATTTGAGGTAAGAATAAACCTTAAACTCTTTGTTCTTAGGTTCGAGTCAGGGGAAAACCCCAAATGTGATAAAAAGAGTTTGTTTTGGGTTGTAAATGAGTTTTTGGATTGTGCTGAAGTTGTTTTGTATTATCAAGTTGGGATTGGTTTGGATTGGTTTTGTGTAGTGTTTGTAAAAAGGAAAATAAGAGTTTTCAAAAGAACGCCACAAATTTTCAGAAAAAACCTCTCAGTTCTTTGTTTTCACATATTGCTATAATCATCCAAATTATGATTCCAATTGGTAAAGAACCATAAGAGATAGGGCTATAAATGTATAGAAGATACCTAGAGCAAATTGTAGCTCTAAGGCTCCCAAATACGGCCTTAAAGGCGAATGAAGAAATTCTCAACGGGTTACGCCCGTTTGATATCATTTATAAACGCTTTGTCATAAGTTGAGTTTCACTCATCCAAATTGAGTGATTCAAAATTCTAGGTAAAATATACTTCTAGAGGAATAATTTACTTGAAGAAAGTGTAAGCAAATTGTTACCCCAAAGTACCCAGAAATTTTTTCAAAGTTGAGCTATGTGTTAATAACTGGATCCGCTTAAATCGTGAAAGAAGATGAAATGTAAAGTTTAATAACTCGAGTTCTATTGATCCAAATCGATGATTCCAATGGAAAGAAACCTTAAACCATAACTTAAAATGAAGTATAAGGAACCATTACCAAATTACACCAAGACCTCAAATCGGGAATAACAATAGGTAATCGGGTGAGTCAAGATACCGACCATGCATTAAAATGCCGTAGAATCCTCGAGTTTCAGATCCAAACGACATTCCAATTCCTACTAAAAATAGCACTTATAGCCATAATTTTCTTTGAAGATGGGACAGCAAAATATGGCTCGATTGTCCCTTAAAATTTGGAAAGTGAAGGCAGATTGCAGACATCAACCCCAACTAAAAATCCTAGAATGCACAAATGATTTTTCTTGTTATTCTTTGATTGTGAAATATGCGATGATTTAGCAAGACTGGCAGGAAAGCCCGAGTCGAGGTCACAGATTCCGAGGATAGAAATTGGAAGTACTACAATCTTGGGTTTGTTCTAATCGACTTCATTCCTCGTTTCAAGTTTTCTCATTTTGTTCTATATTTCTATTCTCGTTTCAATATTTTAAAGGCTTGCTCTAAATGCCAAGAAAAGCATATTGGAATTGTTTTGAATGATTTGAAGGAATTGACAGAAAAATGTCTCAGATACGAAACTCAGATAACTATCAAAGCGAACTATTTATAAAATGTACATATTGCACCGACTTTGCTATAAAAGATTTGAACTTTCTAAATAGGAATGTTAACCGCTTAGTTCAGATAAGGATAGATTTGAGATACAACAGGGGTCAAATAAATGAAGATCGCGAACGACAGATCGACGCTACAATTCGACGCCAGCACGACCAGACCTTAGTGTTCACTAATTGATTTTTATAATCGCCGTACCCCAATGAGACCGTATCGTATTATAAAACCGCTTTTATATCGGGCTCGTAGTTTCACGGACTGCTTCTGACTGGAGCATTCAGATATTTAAGACATAGTTAAATTCATTAAGATAATCGATTTAAACTCGAATTGAATTCCAGGAGCATAAATTGAATCGATGGAGACGCAAATATCAATACGAAGCGTATTCGAGGGATGATCAACGAACTATAACCGATCAGATATATAATAAATATATGTATCAGATGCCATATCGATCATCCATAAAGCCAGCCAATCGTTAAATCGCATACTACTTTAAACCTAAATCAAGAATGGATTTCAGATATAACCACTAAGCATGAAAATGCTTAACAGACATTTTACCACCGCGGCGCATCGAGCGATATACGACGTAAAGCGACCTAAGATCAGAGCCGAGTCATAAAGAAGGAAATTTAAAGCTCAAATACGCTGTAAGATTCATTCCATGCTTTCGATATTAAACTCAGAAACAATCGAACTCGGGAATCGCCTATATTTTTGTAAATCATTTTGAAAAGCGCCAATGTCTTTATCAGGAATGTATTTTGTTAAATGAAAATGTTTATGGGCTTGCCCAATTTTAAAATCGCTTCCACAAAGATATGATTTTGAGTGATTGAGTGATAACAGGGCATCCCAGACTCGGTTCGAATCCACCCAAACGGGTCGGGTCGGGAAAAGGGTCCCACAATCGATGAGGAAATGGATGTTCTTTACTCCAATGGCACACGGGAGCTTGTCACTTTTCCTCTTGGCGTCTCCCTGTCATTACCGGGTTTATACAATGAAGCGTGGACCCGATGGCTGCACTGGATTGCTTAAGGTCTGCTTTTGGCTAAGCCATGGATACACTCAACAATATAAATTTTGACTATTACGACACTTTTTCTCCAATGGCCAAGATTACCTCTGTTCGCTTGTTTTTTTTCTATTACGCATGCGCCACGGCTCTTTTCAAATGGATATCAAAAATGTCTTCCTTCATGGTGATCTCATCAAAGAGGTTTATATGGAGCAACCGAATGGGGGTTTCTATACTGTGGAGTCCGCTCTGCATGCAAATCACGCCGCTCCTCAAGCTTGGTTTAGCTTGCTGAACTCAATGGTCAAGAGTTCGCTTGATTCAAGCACAAATGTGACCATTCCATTTTTATCATCATACCCTATACTCTGACAACGTATTACTGATTATTTATGTGGATGACATCATTAGCTACAAGAGAATTCCACTTAATGGTATTCAAAAACTCAAACACCTCTTCAACTACTTTCAGACAAAAGATTTGAGAAAACTCAAGTATTTTCTAGGCAATGAGGTAGCTCAATCTAATTCCGGAGTAGTTATTTCTCAAATGAAGTATACCTTGGATAGCTCAATCTAATTCCAGAGTGGTTATTTCCCAAAGGAAGTCTACCTTAGATATATTAGCGCACTAAGATGTTTGGACCAGAAGTTCAGTAGGACACCCTAAGGATCAAATGTCAAACTCAGACTAAAAGCCATGAGCCCCGCATAAGATCTAGGAGATATCGACGACGATAGAACCGAACTATCCTCACACCACCGTCCTAACATTTTTTTCCCGCGAAATCTTGGCTAAGCATCTTACAATCAACTCGATAAATCCATTAGGATGTTGCAAATCAGATTCTCTGCTATGTCAAAAGTACACTCAGTCACGGCGCCGTCAGGATGGTAAAAATACCGATAAAAAAACGTGGCGCTGTCAGATGAGTATCAGAGGTCATACCTAGATTGTTAGCTATAGTGATGCAAACTAGGTAGGCTCACCCACATATAGGCGTTCTACATTAGGGTATTGTATATTCATTAGATGTAACTTCATATCCTGAAATAGTAAGAAACAAGATGTAATAGCCGCATCTAAATACCGTCGGCATCGAGCCATGACCTTAGCAACACGTGAATCATATGGTTGAAACATCTCCTACAAGAGCTAAGATTCTAATTCATGAATAGATTGCTTATATGATAATCGTTGTTCGTATATTTCATCTAACCTACTTTCCGCAGGTATGACCAAGAACATCGACGTGGATTGCCACTTTATTAGAGAGAAGGTTGCATCGGGATGCATGACTACTAGTTTTGTCAACTTTAATAACCAACTAGCAGATATCCTCACTAAGTCTCTTAGTGGTCCTAGGATAAAATATATATATATGACAAGCTTGATGCTTTTGACCTATATGCTCCAGCTTGAGAGGGAGTATAAAGGTTTAGTTTCCTAATCTATCTATGATTCTTTTCCTTCTCTTTTTAGTCTCCTAATTGGACTCTAACTTTGTTTCATTTTTTGCCATAACATTAGAGTATAAATATGCATGTTTCCTCATTTGTAAATTAATGATAATACAGAATTCCTTTTCTCTCAACACGCACAAACTCCCATTTGTCTTCCCATGGGAAATTTTTTTACAAACTCAAGAAAATGGAGAATACAAAGTGATGTTCTTCCAATCAAAGTGAATTGCCATTTCATTTCTTAATAATTTACTCAGCATGGTACAAAAATACACCACAAACCATACAAGTTCCAGGGTCTCCAGGCATTGTTACAATGTTTATTTCTGGGCTACATGTTGAATACATCTGAACAAATACAATAAACATCCAAGATCCTAAGAAGCAAGCTAGAAACAGGTTTATGGAGAAGAAACGTTTATGAGAATAAAAGCTTATGGTAATTTAGAGCAATTGGGGCAAGAAAAATGACCTCTTCCCTGACAATTGGTGCAGGCTATTGATCTAACATTTGATTCACCGCCCCAAAATGATTGATACAAGTCGTCCACTAGGTTGAAACTGAAAGGTCCACCTGCTTTCACTGATCCAACTCCTTTGCATTTTGAGCATGCTATCATTTTTAGATCACCACATTTGGTGCACATTCCAAGAGACCTGCATATCCAAGAATCATATACAACAAAGCTAGGTTATTAGCATTTGTTGTTCTCGATTTCTAAAGAGAACTAATAACATGCGAAATTGAATATGGACAAGTTTTTATTTTTCTGATTCAGGAAACAGATCTCGCAGCTGAGAGTGGAACATCCAGCATTAGACCCTACCAGACTTTCATAAACTCTGATGTTGGTTCCACAACTACAACAACCATGTCTAGTTATCACAATGGTTTAGAAAGACATTTTGGAATATCTACTTCCATTCTATTCAATTCTAATATTCACCATTACTCTCTTACTCACATCTAAGTATCTAGCAACAGGGTGCTTTGACTTATCCTAGAGCAAAACGGGTAAACCCAGAAGTCAAAATACCTAAGAGCATGTGGTTACTCAAAAAAGTTTTATGACCGTCATCTCTTCATTCAGGTTCCTCAAGACTTCAAATAAAACAGCCTTTTAGACTCCAGCAATTATCTTCCAATGCATGTATGCTCCAACTCCGATTGTCTATGTAAAATCCATCTAATGCATGTATTCTATTCTGATATGTCAGCAAAATAACCCAATCCATTTCCAGTAGAATTTTGTAAGCCGCTTTGAGGATATGATATATACATACACACACACATAATATATAGGTATACCACACATACACATATGTAGGCAGTCCATTTTGTTTTCCATCCAAGATGTGAAGGAAAAAAAAGATCCGTATCTCAAATGGACTGATTACAGGACGTGGATCCAAAATCAGTGATTATGGAGATTATTTTTCAAGATCTCAAAGTTGCTTGTGATGTACATATATTTAAATTTTAGAACATACAAAAATAAGTCAGATTTTCATTTAAATTTCTACGCAAAACCAAAGAAATTATTGAATTTTAGTGAAATGAGAAGATCCCCAAGCATCGCTTAATTCAAAATAATGATATTTGCATGTCGGTTCAGCAATCAATCAACAGATACAAGCCCATAATGCAACAACATAGAAGCAACAGCATAGCAGTAGAAACAAACATGCTTTGCAAAGACCCAATTCGATAAGAAAATAACTCATTCCTATTAACTTCAGTAGCTAATGAGTTAGCCTTATCTTGTCACTAAATTTTTACATACTTTTTCTTTTTCTTCATAATCATGTGACATGACGATTACTTCAAAGATTCAATTGCAAACATAAAGTGCCACAAAAGCATGCCCTAGAATATTTGTGGAACAGGTCTACTAGATATCTGGTAATAGTTAATTTTTTCCATGACTGTAGCATAATTGTAAGGCACATCCATTTTTTTCTTTCTTTTTTCCAACATTTAGATCATGTTCTTTGGTGCCTTTAGATGTGATAATAAATCATGTCCTCAAAGCACCAAGGAAAACCATCCATGTACAGAAATCATTACGTCTAAGTTAAGGTAGTGCTTGGGAAATGAAAGCCTATGATTAAGGGAGAAATATTTTCCTGACGTTTCGAACCACAAAAATGGAATCCATTCAGCCAATTCTCCAAGTAGTCAGCATATAAAGCCTGGCTGAGTTGAGCCATGTCCTCATTCTGTTTTCTCATTATGATGTTAAACAAGTATCTCTAAGTTACCATTTGCTACAGTAGTTATAGGCCCACTTGAGCAAAGCAAAATCAAATCTCCTTTTTCCAACCAGCTCTCTTTTGAGCCATATGTAATGTACTATAACTGTAACAACCATTTTATTTCTCAATGCCTCTATCCACATCTTTTTAAACATACCACTCCAATTAGCATGAATCAAATCACTAAAAATCACTGCCTATTATTGAACTGTTATAGAAGACTTTCACTGACCCTTTCTTAAACTGATGCCATTTCCACCCTGTTGTGAATGCATTCATTTTTTATCCATTTCCATTTCCATTTCCTCATGTAATCATCCATCTACCTCGATATCCCCATTTTGCTAGAGTTAGATTAAATGTGAAAAAGAAATTCTAATTATATCCACCTGGAGCTGATGACCAACTTACAAAAGTCAACTTCATTTAAATCCCAAGTACTAGATTGTGCACGCCCTTGTTATAAGCATCATAACAAAGTCAAATTTTACAGAGTTCAAAAAGAAAAATGAAAACACAAGTTCTGATATGATTAGTAAAATTGGTTAAGAATGGAAAATGAACCCAAATAGAAAACAGAATAGTGATAGTGAAGAATCAACCTTCGTTGGGAAGTGGAGATAAAAGAGTCAACTCTCGGGGCAGCAATAGTGGCACACAAGAGCAGTGTTCCCACTCCAAACCCTGCCAGTTCACGGTAATATTTTCCATTTCTTCCTCTTTGCTCTTTAGAAGCCTATCTACTAACAAAACCATCTTATTAGTATTCAAAGTGTCAAAATTTACCATCATCTGCATCAAATTTTGTTATGCATGTTGAGGGGCAGAGGAAAATGTATACAGTACGAAGGACAGACCTTTTTCATTTGTATGTAATTTGTTTTTAGGGTCTTTCATACAAAACATAACAGATTAATGCCATAACTTCCCTTAATTATGAATAAGATAGTTAACTAACTTCAAACCCTCGACGATTAATCTTAGAAAAATTCTGGCTTCAGCTGTAGTCAAAATAAAATCCGAGAATTCAAAATTATGAACAATAGCATTGACATGTTAAAATAATTCGAATAGAAACCTAGCCCTCTATCTGTTTTCCAAGAAAATAGAGCCAAAAAAAAAAAAGGAAAATAGAAATCTTATGATCTCTTGCTTCCAGAAAGGTATAAAAGAAAAAGTCCCTCCAGGGGCATGCTTCTGTATTCCAAATCACAGTTGTACACAAGAAAACATTCCCGACGAGAAAATGACCGTTAATCTAAAAAATAATTTCAGTCTGAGCTGTAAACCAAACTGTCGGCGGCTGTTCAAAGCGAAACTCTCGAATTGAAAGTTTCCAGCAACGGCTCATCCGGCTTTATCCACTTGGAAAGCACTCAGAGTGGAATCCAACCCTCTGTTTGTTTACCAAGAAGATGAGAAAAAGAAGAGAAAAGAAAAGAAATTCACATCTGATACCATATTATCTCCCCGACTTTCTCAGCTGGCAGATCAACGAAACCGAAAGTCTTAACGAGTTTTAGTAAAGTAACATTTTCAGTATTCTCAGAACCTTCGATGATGAAGAAAATTATGGTACAAAATTTTCTTTCATTTTATCGTCATTTGGAATTGAAAGTGAAGTACGTTTCATAATGAAATGAATTAGAAATAGAGATCGGAACAGTACCTTAGAACTCAGACATGGACGAAGAAACAGCTTTCGGAGATGGATAATAGATTGGTTTTGTGTACGGATATCAACCGAAACGCAGCGTTTTAAAGTGGGATGAGGATGAGCATGGACTCATATGGGCCGCCCAATATCCGGATTATTCAGCTGGAGCGGGCCGATTTTCAATTCATTAAATTCCCCAAAATCCATGAAGGGAAAGAGACGATGGAATATAGGGAAAATTATATTTTGTTGCTTCCAATTCCATTTATAATAATTGGAAAACCGAAACCCAAAAATGAAAATCGACTTAACATCCCCTCATTTTAAAAATATTTCAGTTTTTGAAGTGCAAATGACACTCTTTCACTAAAGGTAGTTTCTTTTTCTTTTTTTTCATTTCCTACCTTAAAACTAAAATGTATTAAAAAAAAAGAGAAAGGTACACAAATAAAACACAAAGGTAAGCGGAAATAAGACTTTAGAGTGATAAACTCATAAACCCCGTGTCATTTTTCTTGTGCCTATGCATAATGAACTGTTTTAACCATCCATGGAATGGAGACTATGGAGTACTGCCAAAAAAAGGGTAATTGAATTTGAATGAAGCCATTGGATTGGAAGATGCTGAATAATCTTTTTGTCCCAAATTCACTCTGTATGGAATGAAAGCTAGAGCAAGAACCTCATCCAATTCAAGAAGGGCCCAAAATCCAAATCATGGATGGCTATCTATTCGAGAAGAGCATCAGCTCCTGCAACAATCTCCAATATTTCCCCTGTGATTTTCGCCTGCCTCTCACGATTATAGGAAACGGAGAGACTCTTCTGCAGCGCCACCGCATTCTCTGTTGCATTACTCATGGCGCTCATCCTTGCCGCCAGCTCACTCGCCATTGACTCCTGCAAAGCCCTCAGAATCTGGCTGTTCATATACAGAGGCATCAAGGCATCGAGAATCTGAACTGGATCTTGCTCAAATTCCAAATATGGAGGAAATTCGACCTTCTCTGTTTTAACATTTTCTCTCTCCACGCTCAGTTTCCCTTCCTTTGTAGTCAACCTAAACAGCTCATCTTCCATCGCATCAACGCTGTTTCCGTTCTCGTCGCAGACCTCTCCTTTCACCGATAATGGCAGCAGAGTCTGAATCACCGGCTCGGACTCCAGGAACGACACGAATTTGGTATACAGAAGCTCCACTTTGTCGACCTCCTCGCTCACGAACAGCGAGAAAACGTCGTCCGCGATTACCTGAGCCTCTTTAGCGGTCGGAAACCCACCTACGACAACAAAACGATCCACCGTAACCACCGGAGTACGATTCCGGCGCCGAAAATAGGAATTGCCTTTTTGTCCGACGCTGATCATTGTGCAATCCAATCCAAGATCTGTCAGTTCCGCGATCCTGTTCTCGGCCATTTTGATGATTCCGGCGTTGAAAGAGCCGCAGAGGCCGCGATCGCCGGTGATCACAACTAGGGCAACGTTCTTCACGGGCCTGACCTCTGATAAGGGGACTGAAACGCCGTCGTCTTGGAGCTGTTCGTTGATGTCGTGGATGACTTCCACTAGGGTATTGGAGAAAGGTCTGCTGTTAATAACGGCTTCTTGTGCTCGCCGGACCCTGGCGGCGGCGACCAGCTTCATGGCTTCAGTGATTTTCTGGGTGGTCTTTATGGAATCGATTCGGTGGCGAAGCTGTCGGAGTTTGCAGCGAACGGAAGGAGGAGAAGACCGAAAGGAGCTCTCCGGCAGCGAAATGCAGGGAAGTAAACGGAATGGGTTTTGGTGACATTGAAAGGAGAGTGAAAACCCCTGAGAAGGAATTGAGGGTTTTGAGGAGAGAGAGAGTGGAACATTGGAGCAGGACATGTTACTGTCCATTAATGATAGAACACAGAATGTGTTCTTGTATGCCTCCGCGATCTTAGATAATTTGACAAAACCCTAATATAGACCTCTTTTTTCACGGAGTTTTAAGACCGAAATAGTGTTTGTTCGGAAAAAAAAAAATCATTAATTTTAGTTTTTCAATTAAACTAATGCTTTTGGTTTTTAAATTTCGATTGTTACTGTTAAGTTTTTTATCTTTTCTTTCTTATTTTTCTTTTATTTCAAAATTATTACAACATAAATACAATTAATACATTACGATAATGACATTTGTAATCTCATTTTAATTTAATTAACAGTGGTATTTAATAATTTAATACTCTAATTATCGTCATATTTAAAATTCAGATATACCATTACTTGGTGATTAATCTGATTTTCAAACTAATTTTATAATTTTTTTTTAAATAAAATATTTTGTTCTAAAACACTTTTTTTCAATTTTCATTTCCTTTAATATATTTATACCTGTTTTTTCTTTCAAACTAGTCAAATATTTTAAGCCATGGAGCCCATGATTAAAGATTAAAGAGTTACCAATCGATTTACTTGATTCAAAACCACTAAATTTTAATTTTAATTATCTGATAAAACAAAGACAGGCAACCTTTTTTTTTTTTTGACATCCTAAACGGATAAACAACCTTAAGAATATCAAAGGAGAATAAAAATTATCAAACATCAGAAATAGTTAGGGAAAAAAAAGTTTAAGCTCAAATAATGCAAATTTCGTATTTGATTTATCCAAGTTAAATACGATAAAGTTTTACGAAATCATAAATAATTTAAAATTTATTTAGTTTTTCATACATGTCTTATTTGGATTAACTTTCAAAAGTTTTTGCATCCATTCAAATATTGATAATATTTTTTTTATATCTATTCACTTTTGCAAAACATAGTAATACCACGGTCCTACATAAATTTGTTCCTTCTTTTTTAAAAGTAACACTGAAAATGTTAATATTATAAGTTTAGAGTTATCAATTGGGATCTTCAAGGGTTTTATTTTAATTATTTAAGAATGTTTTTCTATAAGATAATAATATAAAATGAATAACTTTGAAAACAGATTATAAAAATAAATACATAATAAACAAATTTAGATGTTTAAGAAATAAGATTTTATCAACTTTTCTTTTTAAGTGATAAGAGGTGAATTTTTTTTTTGTCATTCTTTGCCTAAAATCACATATCTACATCTTTTTTTCTTCTTTTTTTCTCACAAAGTATTCTTTTATACGTATCTGCGCTTTTATATATTTTAAGGATGCATTGTCTTGCCGCACTCTGTGAATTATTATCGCTTCATGCATGTGGTCGCTGCCATTTCGTAATGACGCTGATCATTATCGTTTTGGGCGCAATGAGCGATTATATCAGTTTTAAGATAATATTGCTTTTATAATTTTAAGACGACATTTTGCTTATGGCCATGATTCGAACGAACAAAGTATATACTATCAGAGACAAAAAATCAAATCAACGACGCCGATACTATAAACTAAAGTCAAAGATTATAATCACAATAAGAATCATACACCCCAAAACTCAGTGTCCGTCGACCACCAACTCACGGAATACAATGCCGCAAATGACTTTACATCTCACTTAAAATTCCTGGCAGAGCTCCTTTCAGACTTTAGCTCTACTCAAATACAAACTCCGCGATAAACCTGTCCCAACAAATTAAATATAACGTGTCTATGATTAAACGGCTACTTTACCATAAACCAATACTCATAACAATGTATATATATATATCCAATTATCCAAACTATGCTCAAGAGTTCAAAGCCATTTATACAATACATATATTAAAAATGTAGAATTTAATACATGTAATACATCATAACCCAAAGCCAATCCCAGCTTTCTTCTAAACCTCGCCTCTAAGCACTTGAATGTCCTCGCACACTCCCGTAATTCGTAAAATAAGATTCCTCGATTGCGCCGAATTTAAGGTCAAGAGCGTGACCGTCACCCCTAAGCCGCCACTCTCCACTTAAGTCGCATGCAAGAATGCTCCAAATAAACACACATTCAAGAATGACGATCCTACTAATGTCTAACTAAATCATCTCTACCCCAAGTCCTCACCGACTCCCTCACACTCGCCTAAGCCTCGTGATGAGAATTTGACATGCCTATTACGACAACCCTCCGACGTATATATCAATCATTGGCTCGACGATTTATATTTTTAAGATGACTACCCTCCGATCATTTTTGGGCTTTATAACTCCTCCCAAAACCATTTCTTCTCAGATCATTCACGTGACTCACTCCACCGTCCTGTGCCCCAAATAAGATAATTAATACATGTGTCAATTCCATTATACTATAACATATGCAAATATATAAACAATATATATTCACATAAAAATTAAATCACACGTCATGGTTATGTAATTTCATTTAATCACATCAATATCTACGCGCTAATGATCAAACACGAACGATTCTACTGGAATACCACCAAACACATTAATCTGGCCACCTATTTCAGGAACACTATTCCCGGAATAGTTGAAACCTCTGCTACTATTCCCAGAAATCACCAATCATCGTTCACTAGTGAACCCGAATTTCACCGCCTACTAACCTCACACATCAAGATCATTATAAAGATAGAACATCACTAAGAATGCCCAAACAAATCTCCTAACCCCACTCTTGACCGCATGTAGAGGCTAAAAAATTGTATTTCGCTTCCAAGTTTGGGACCGATCAACAGCCACCAAAATCTCAATCAACTCCAAACATCGTAAATACACTTAAACAAAGTGAAACCCAAGTAGGGAGAATCCCCTACCAGCAAGAGTTTGCTCAAACTTTAAATCAGACCCACGCAAAGCTCCTACGAGGGAACCGCCATTTGTCCCGACGACCCGACGGCCCGATCTCCTGCAATCTAGAGAGAAGGAGGTCATTTTCTCTCTAAAACCTCCATTTTTTTCCTTTTCTGCAGCTACTGCCCCTCCTGCCTTTCCAAAGACGTTTTTGTCTCCACTGGAGGGAAGAAGATGAGCCACCCATTCATTTTCACATTTAGCTCATTTAACGACCCCTCATATGCCCCAAGCCTCCTGATTCGACATTCTGACTATTTCGCCGTACATTTCCATCATCTCTACTCATGCCACTTACTAAGACATGAGCACGCGTTTTATATGTGGATTTTTGTCACATCGAAAATCGCTTTTACTTCGCACCAAATGCAATGCCTCGAAAACGTACAACTCCTCGACATCGTCTCTAATTCTACGAAATTTTACGTGCTAGCTAGATTTAGCGAGACGATTCCAACGGTGAAATATGTTTCATCATCCGAGATCTAGAGAATAAATTCCGGATTTTTAACCGAAATTACAATTTTTGTAACCGAAATTACGATTTTGCCATTTTTCCAGAAATTGGAATTTCTCGGGTCTTACAGTAATATCAAATATGTAGATTCAACTATCAAATGTATAACTTTGAGTCGCATTATTATGTATTGTTAATTTTAATTAATGAAATTATTTTTCTTTAAAAAAAATAACATTTTGTCTTTTCAAAATAAATAAATAAATAAGAATCTCTCAAAAAAAACGTTTAAGAAATAAGATTTTTCACGTTCCTATTAAATAAATATTTAATTATTTTACAATAATGATTACACAATGATACTTGATGATGTTTTTTCAATTGGAACTGGGCTAGAGCGTGGGCCGGATTTATTGGCCTGGCCTCATTGCCTCAAGCAGTTCTCACAAAAACAAAGAATGAAAAGGATTGGCGATGGCTCGCCCGTTGCCGCTCCGATGCTAAGTCAGTTCTTTCATGTGGAAGAGAATATCAACCGCTTAGTAAACGGTTTCACAAGATATTAGTTCGTTGCACCTTTCACCGACGCGGGTCTCTGCGATTTATAATGGACGATCAAGACAATTTTCCTAGTCGACGATGACATCAATAATATCTTTTCTTATTGAGAGGATGATACGCATATTCCTCCCACCGGGTGGAAGATTTTCTTCCTTTATCGTAAACCGATTAATAAGGGCAACACCAGACTTTCCTGGGCTTGACGATGATACGATATTCCTCCCATTGGGTGAGAGATTTTCTTTCCTTATTGTTAACCGATTAATAAGGGATAATTGATGACTTTGCTAGTTGGATGATGATACGATATTCCTCCTATCAAGTGAGAGATTTTCTCTCCTTATCAAGTAAGCCGATTAATATGATAATTGATTTACAATAATTAGGAAATATTTTTGGTTTTCCTAATCGAAGAGATTCCTATGATTTCTCCTTTAATACGCACTTTGATTACACACACCCTCAAGCCGCGACCCAATTCTCGTTGGGGCCCATTCGGGGGATGTTATCAAGGGCCTATCACATGACTGGGCCCGCTTTTAATCCCGCTTGGGCTCATCTTAAGCCCGCGCAAGACCTATTATTTCAAACCCATCACCGTCCCTGCACCCTCTCACACTACAAGCTGTGAGTAAGGGCTGTATCGCCTCTCTGATCAGCGCCGATATCCACGTGGCTACTTAGGAAGGGTTTGATTAGTTTTATCGCCTTGTTATTTGGCTCTACAATTTGAGCCGCTGGTTTCTCGGGTTGTTACGCCTTCTAACCTGAGCTATCAAGTTCCCGGGCTATTCTACCTGGGGTCACGAGCTCAAAACCGAACTACTGGCCTCTCGTTTACGCCTTCTCGAATCGAAGACGGCCCCCAAAGCACTCTACCTGGCTACGAGCTCAAAACCGAGCCGTTCGTCTCCGGCCGCCGCGCCAATCGAGTTACTGCCTCGCGCCCCGCTCCCAAGTCGCTTATGCCTTTGAACCGAGCGCTATTCGCTTCCCTTGAAATCGAGCCATAAGGTTTCTTAAAATCAGCCTAAGGCTACCCAAGCCTACATGGCTCCTCGGGCCACTCTTACCTCAAATCGAGCTACATGGCTCCTGAAACCCGAGCCGCAAGGCCTCCGAAATCGAGCCGCAAGGCTCCTCCCGAACCGAGCCGTGGGCCCTCTCGAACCTAAGCTACATGGCACCTTTGAAACCGAGCCATGGCCCCGAGCCACATGGCCCTCGTCACTGGCCCCTCGAAAGGCCAGGTTCGTAATCCGAGCCACTGGGCCCCCGAGCCCCGAGCCACATGGCCCTGGCCCAAGACCCCTTTCTGGGCAATTATGCTCTAAAACTTAGCTACTAGGCTCCGGGCGCTGAGGCCTCCTGTTGAGCAAGCCTGCCAACCGAGCAACCGGTCCCGAGCCTCGAGGCCTTTCTGCCAGCAGCCTCTACAAATCGGGAGCCATCGAGCTCCGGGTGCCGAGGCCTTCCCGAGCTATTAAGCCTCTACAACCGGAAGCAGCCAGGGTTCAGGCGCCGAGGCCTTTAAGCCAAGTGCTCGCGAACCGAGCCGCGCCCCCGCGATGAGGCCTCTGAGCCGTTGCTTCCACAACCGAGCTATCGCCCCGGGCGCAAGAATTCTCCCGAAGCACGGCCCGTGGCTACTGCCTTCTCGAGTACTACGCCTGGCACTTGAGCCACTGGGCCCCCGAGCCATACGACCACGGCTACCTCCGGGCCTCTAGGCTATCTCACCCTTGGCACCAAGCTTTGAAAATCGAGCCGCTTAGACTCCTCGAGCCATGGCTCCACATGGCTCCACATGGCTACTGGCCTTCCTTTTTGAGAAGTTACGCCGCGAACCGAGCTTGCGGCTCCCCCGAGCTAAGGCAATTCGTATATTTGGCTTTTTGAGCCGGTTACGCCTGAAGGTGGCAATTCCAGGGTTACTTTCGCTTTTGAGCTATTATGCTCTACGAACTGAAGCCTTCGGGCTCCTCGGTTACTTGGCCCGTGGCTACTTAGCCTACTGAGCTACTTGGTCCCGCGTGGGCTGCACGGGCCCGTTCAACCCGAACCGGGCTGGGCTTCTCGAGCCACTCGCTTCGTGGCTACATGGCCTCGCTTCAGCTGCTACGCTCGCGAACCGAGCCACCAGGCTCCTAAGCTACTTGGCTCCGCAGGCTACACCGGCCCGTTTGAACTGGGGTCGGCCGAGCCATTTTGGCCTGCGGCTGGCATGGCATGTTCGAACCGGAGTCGCCCCGAGCTACTTGGCCCGTGGCTAAGTACGGCCCGCTCAAATAAGCCTCGGGCTCCGAAGCACGGCCCGTGGCTACATGGCCATTCGCTCGACCGAGCCGCCGGGTTCCTAGGGCATCAGGCCTTCCGAGTCAAGCTCCCGCAACAGCCATCGGGCTCCCTGCCGGCGCCTTCCCCGAAATAAGCAGTCCCGCAACCGAGCTCCCGGGCTCCGGTTACGTGGCCCGTGGGCTACATGGCATGTCTGAATCGAGTCATTGGACTCCCCGAGCTACTTGGCTTTGGTGGCTATATGGCCCGCTCAACTGTTGTTAGGGTTCCCAGGCGCCGAGGCCTTTCGAGTCGCAGCTCCGCGAACCGAAAGCTACCGGGCTCCCGGGCTACATGGCCCGGCTACTTCGCCTTTTGAGTCAAGCACTCGCGAACTCCGGGCTCCCGAGCTACTTGGTCTGCGGGCTACATGGCCTATTTGAGCCAAGATTTACGAACCGGCTACTTAGCCCGCGGCTACATGGTCTATTCGAATCGAAATGCCGAGCTCCCCAGCTACTCGCCCGTGGCTACATGACCTCGCTTCAATCGAGTCGCTGGGCTTCGCAGGGCTATATGGCCTATTTGCTGCTACGCTCGCGAACCGGAAGCATACTTGGTCTGCGGGCTAAGCATGGCTTGTTCTCCTGAACTCCCGAGTTACGGCTTTTACGGTTATATACTTTATTTCAGCAAAGTACGCCTCGCAAACCGAGTTACATTTGCCCGCGGGCCAGCACAATACGGCTCGCTCGTGAATCGAGCCGCTGGTCTCGCGGCTACATGGCCTATTCAACCGAAGCCCAGCCCCGAAGCATTTGGCCTGTATTACATGGCTTTTGTTCGAGCGGCACGCCAGCGAATCGACCGCTCTACATCCGTGCGCCTATCCGAGCTTGCGACATGCTGCCTTCCATGAGCACTTTTGTTCCGCCAAACATCCGAGACCGCAGACTCAACTTCTCATGAAGGGGAAGTACAACACCCCGTCGATGAATCCAGACTCTGCTTGCCGCACTGCATGCCCATGGAGACCGGAGTCGCCTTTACCGCTACCTTCATGTGGCCGATTACTGGATGTCCTCAACCTCGCTCCCACTCGACCTTCCTCGTCATGCATCCTCTCAGGGGTTGGTGGCGATCATGCTCCCGGTGTAGCTTGGGCTTCCTTCAGATCTACTGATTTATACTTCAAAGTGTTGTTCTTCTCGCAACAGGTTTTGGTCTTTTCGGCCCGCCGTGTCTCCCCGGGCGTTGTATTTCGCCGGGTAAGTTGCTCCAAACTCTTCAACAAGTGCTGGTTTGCACGCGGGCACCTCCACCTCGTCCGTGTTGATCTGTGATCGTTTCTAACGCGCTCCGGGAGGCCTACCGGGTCCACCCCGCTCCGATCTGCATCCTTGAGGGACGGAAGTTGCTCCCGCCAGGTTTCGCTACCATCGGCCGCAGAGGTCACTTATTTTGTAGCCGAACCGGCTGCTCCCACAAATGGCGCCTGGGCAACCAATGTTTTTTTCAACCGAATCGGCTAGGAGCGCATTGACGGCCGAGCCACCACTGCCTGGCGCGGCTCTCCCGTGTTGCAGCCAAAAGGATTTCCATGGGGTTTCAGCTTGCCGTTACCCGATGCTCTAAGTCAGCTCGTGGGTGCCAGAATATCGTAACCCGCTAGTGGAATGAAGTTTCAGGCATATGTCCGCGCATCTTTCATCAAGGAACAAAATACTCCGCATCACTTGAAGATTCGCAGCATTCTGATTCACTTAAATATCTAATATCGGAAAATAGATTACTTCCAAGGATATTTTGACAAAATATCGGGTAATGCAAAAATTAACAAAAATACTTAAATTCATGGAATACTTTTGTCAACTATAAAAATACATAAATAAGCAAATATACACTTGTCAAGATGATATTTATTATAATTTATCGAGAAATTACATCACAATAGTCATTTAAAACCAAACGGGTTACCAATGTGCGCTTCCATTAAGCATTATTCGACGGCGGATTCCATGAGTCTTAAAAACTCACAAGCTTTAATCCATTTTTCCGGGGTATATTATGAGATAAATGTTGATTTGTTTGGTGCAAGTGGATAATTAACTCAAATTTTCATTTTTGCAGAAAATACAAAGCAGTAAACTCAAATCTTAGCAAAAATTTAAGAAACCACCAAGCAGCAATAGACCGATCATTAACTCGAAAATTTAAGTCGCGACAGAAGTTTCACAGTTACCTCATTCCAAGTCACGACATCAACAAATTCATTAAGAAGAAATATAAAACTTGAATAAGTGAAGTTGTGACTTGAAGAAGGAGGTTGCGACAAAGAAAACGTGGTCAAGACTAAAGGAAATAATCAAAGGAAGAAATTCATGTCGCGACATCACTTTAATGTCGCGACGCCAAAAGAATATGAATGATGTCGCGACATCACTCTGAGGTCGCGACAAGGATCCGTCTATGAAGCCACAAAAGCCACAAGAGAGTCTTTGCAAAAGAAAGAGGTTGCAACTAGTTTTTAAATGCAAGGCTCCATTTCATGTCACGACACCACTATGATGTTATACATAAAAAATTGTGAAGATCTCAAAGTGCAACCAAAAATAGAGTTTGAAAGGAGGGTCGCAACCTCGTAGCCAAATAGAAGTAATTTGCCAAGAACCGAACTTCGCGACTCACGTGATCAAGGGATAAGAGAATGATGTCGCGACCACTCAACAAAGGTCAACCCTCAAGAAGAGAGCCTAACAGAAGAAATTGAGGTTACACACCACCTTGAGGTCACCTTGAAAATAGGTGGAAGGAGGGAAATTTTGTCGCAACGTAGAACCTAGGTTGCAACCAAAAGAAAAGAAATGGAAGTTAAAAGAGGTCGATCACCATGAAGTCGCGACATAAAATTGAAACATATTAAGGCAAGAAGACCACCAACACACTATACCAAGAAATCAAAGTCACAACATGAAGTCAGCTATACGAATGTAAAAGTGGTCGCAACCCAAAACCGATGTCTGAATCCCAAGCCGGAAGAAGAAAGACAATGATGTCGCTGACATGCAACTAAGGTCGCGATATTATCAACACCGGGCGGGAACATCGAGAGGTAAATGAGGTCGCGACCACAAACGATGCCGCGACCACTGATCAAAGCAGTTGCAGGACAAACTGGTTGCAACTTAAAGAAAGAAGTCGCGACTGATCACGAGCAATCAAGAGAATCCATGTCACGACATCAACTCAGGTCGCGGACATGCACGCTGAGTCATTTTTTCTTTGGAAGTTCCACCTGAGCATTTTAGGGATTAGGCCTCAAATTTTTTACAAGATAAATAGATAGCTTTAGAAGAGTAAAGTAGTTTTCCAAATTTCACTACCTAGTGAGGAGTAAGAGTAACCGGTATATTTTGTAGTAGATTATTATTATTTTTTTATTTTTCCTCGGTTTTGAATTTGTACCAGTGTAGATCTATAGAGCTGGATTTTTAGATCTATTATTTTTCTTATATTATCATCGAAAATTTATGAAATCTAGACAAATTTCGAATTCATATTTCGCAATTTTTATCAGAATTACAAAGGGTCGTATGATGCCCATGCTCCACTTCTAAATCGCAATGAAGTAATTAGGAGCGTTAAATCCTCATTGATTTGATTTACATTTAGTTGCGCTTCCTACACAATTATGGAGAATTAATTGGTTCTAGTTTCTTACTTAATTGGTGTCGCTTTTGAATGGATAAGTTCCCAATATTAAGTATCTAATACCACTGAGGGAATGTATCTACTGATATCCAGATGCTCCTCTGCACATACGTAGACTGAGATTCCCGAGAGTTGAGAGCATTCTCTTTCTCTCGGGTATGTTCGACTACTATTGATCGAACCCGGTCGACTCGAGAGCTCATTTTGATAAATCCCCCATTCGCTCATAATTGAAGTTTGAGGGGTGTATTTAACAATATAAATAATCAAAGAGTTCGCCTTAATCTAAAGGTAAGTTCCAATCCCCGTGTTAGCTTAGATCTAATCAAGGGAAAGGGATAAACCCATAGATCTAGAGGTTGAGCCACCAATTAAGTGGTAGAAACTTTGCTTAAAAATCTCAGAAGGAAAACAAAAGTTCAGCCACACCGTGAAACGGGTGAAGTATCGAGAAAAGAAAATACCCAAATCTTGTAAGAGAATTTGGAATACAGTAGTCGGTTTGGATTTTAGTTCCTTCGAGAGAAGCAAGGATATCTAGTAATCTGAATATGGAGAGATCCACCTAATAATTAGAAATTCGACACAACCATCCATACATAAAACAGAGCAATGGATTTGGGGTTGAACTGACTGCTCATCAGATTTCATTGATGGTTTTCAAGCTTTCACAGAACCGATTCAATCCATTCTTTTATATGCTGAATTATTTTTATTCATTTACTTTTGTTTTAGTTTAGCTTGAATATATTCAATAGTATAGATTTTCTAATTTTAGTTGTTTGCATAAAACTTTCACTATGAGTTTTGGAGTCCAAATAGTATGGAATTTTAGTAGTCAGTAGTTGATCGTAATTCGCCATCAATCGTGGGAATGATACCGACCCCATCTCGCATTTTACTACTTGTATGACCTGTACACTTGCAGTGTCATAGACTGAAACATTATTTTTAAATCATGAACATTAAGAGAAAATTATTTTATCAAGCAAAAATTATCCAAAATAACATGGATGCAAGAGAAGTGTAAGGCTCTTGTAATTATGTTAATTTGAGGGGTTTTAGTCTATATAGAAAAAGGCAAACAGGATCCCATCTTGATGAAGACAATATTCATACCAAGACATGATGTTGCAATAATATTGATTGTAACTTCGAACATGCCATGCATAAATCTGTTGACTCCTACCCACAACCTCTCAGTGGATAGGAAATTCGGGGTTCACCTACATGCTCGTTTGAAATCCTTCTTACATTTGATATGGAATTTGGAATGGCATTTATGGATCATGAGGATAGTTAACCATTCCATATTCTTCACAAATAAAACTCCGAAGTGACGTGGAAGAAGGTCGACCATAACTCATCAGGAGCAAGGGAGGAAAATATGTTGCCCCCATTCGATGAATCACCCAACGAGCTCCAATATCATGGACTCAAACCGGGCCGAAAACGATCCTCATCAGATGGTGTCATCCTTCATTGTCTTCCTCTATGTGGCTTTCCAATGGGCTCCACATTCGCCTCGCCTCCTGTAATTCCGTGGTCTTTATCTTGTGCAGCATGAGTGAAATCATCTTCACCTGAATGATTCAATGGATATTGACTGCTGTGGATCCGCAATATCCCCTTGCTACCATCATTTACATCACTACCATCATTGGTCCCCTCTCCTCTTGAGCCATCATAACCTGTAGTAGAAGTACCAGTAAAACTTGGTCTATTACTATGTTCAACACTTGAATCAAAAGAGGCCGAGAGCAACAAATGGTGCTGAAACGAAACCCCGCGGTTCGACTAAAACTTTCACTATGAACTTCTTCGATAAAACCCGCTCACATTAACACCGCTTCGAACATGTGCAAAGCAATTGCAGATTAGGATTTCCATCTTCATCATCTAAATGGAGAGGTCTAACCCATTGAAATAGCGCTGATTCTCTCTTCTTCACTAAAATCGAAACGAAATTTCAAAATAAATCGAGAAAATTATTTTCTGCAAGAATCCGATTTGCCTCGCCTCCATATCACTGACTTAGTTTCATGTTGTAATAACAAAAACCAATTGTTGAGCCTAGGATAAGCAAGTTGGATTTCTTTGTTTGGTAAGGACAAGCAAATGTGCTCCAATTTCTTTCACAGTCAAGATGATGCTATTGGGAAAGAACCTTTAAGACCAAACTCCTTAATGTCGGGAGTCGTTGATTTCCAAGGCAAAAACCATCATTCACCGCAATAAAATTACTTATATTCAATATATAATAATAAAATAGTTATAAAATTTACTTATAATGAGAATTAACACTCACTATGAACCATTTTTTGATTCACACTATCACGCCTCGACCACTAAATCTTTTCGCATCATGGAATAGTATGTCGTGAATTCAAAATGTCAAAAATCTAAAATAAAAATTAATCGAATAAATTGAATCAATTAATTAGAATTAGAAACTCATTAATTTACCTCGCTTTCCAAATTACAAAGGCCTTCAAAGATTAGGATCTAATTTAGAAAAACATCATGAATAAATTTTGAAGTAGCTCAGGTTAGAACCAACCTGTGTCCGTATTGAAATTTTGATTTAGATATATGTCAATAGTTATTGAGAATTAGTATGCGATAATACTATAAACATAAAATTATTAAATGTGAATATCAACGAAGAGGATATTAATTAGTTACCTGCTGCATGAAGAGGATGCTTAAGAGTTCTATCCCAACGATCTACGATGATAAGTTTCACCCACTCTTTAGCTTTGAGTCGATCTAATTTGCCTTCATCAACCGAATCAACTTGTAGACAAAATGGTACGGCCGACGACTTCGACCAACAATGTGAAGCACTGCATAGTGCCCTGCGATGGACACTAACTTCTCCACCTTCTCCCAATATCCATGATCAAACATGAGTCTTTCACCTCATGCCTAACAAATCCGGCTTAAGCTTGTGAGATAATCATTCATTACTAATAAAGACTTTCTTCAAATCAACCCTTTTTTTTTAGAAGACTGTCAAGGGCAATATAGTTTGTTGCAAATCTTATTGCTCCAGGACGCGCGATATCTCCACCACATACTTGTCGCATTTTTGCAAGCAACCAACCATGATTGTAAATGAAGTTGGTTATCTTTCGGCCATTCTCGATCAA